>LR990493.1:10910414-11510414 GCA_905147785.2 Thyatira batis | reverse complement strand
ACGCTGCGTCCGACAGCCGTATGAAAGAATTTGAATTCATTTGAATCAACCGCACCCGTTATTATAAGAGCCCTTCCGGACACTAGCACGCCCGGTACATCTAGTTATATTGCCGTCTCACTTCAACGACCCTCGAGATCTCTTAAATTGCCATTTGTTTCGACGATGAATATTCTTTTACCGAGAACGAGACAAACGAAACATTCTCGAACGAATTGGAGCGTTACATTAGGAACGATATATGTAGGTATATGAGTAATTCCGCAATTTTCGAAGCTTTGCGAAATAATGGCTGCTACTTTGTTTTGTATCTAGCTAAACATTCTTAAATATTATTTGGAACTCTCTTTTATGAATATGAAAATAACTTTAAAATAGTACAATAAAATATTTATAAGAGTAGGTGCCTAATATATAAGGAATGTAAGAATATTTTGTGAATTAAAAGAAATCCAAATTAAGCTATTCGTAAAAACTGCAGAACTAAATCAGGGTAAATACATCCTGTCGTAGTGAGTAAACACATTTATTGGAAACATAACAAGCGAGCCGGTCGACACTGGGCTCGGTTTGGTCATCGCGTCGCGTCGCGTCGGTACGTGCCTCTACCGAATGTGTGGACATACATAAGTGCCATCTCTACGATGTAGTAGCTCCGCCATGTTAAAAGCTAGGTATTTGGGTCAGAGCTCGCAATCTGCAGAAGCGTTGTTCGTGAGCCGATATTGAGGCGCAAACACGAGCTAGGCGCCGCCGCCCGGAGCCGCCCGCCGCTCGCCGCTCGCTGCGCTTCACTAGGTAAAAGGTTGACACAATAAAATGCAATTTTCCACTCAGTCCGGCCTTCGGGACGGAAGACGATGGACCACAGTGACCACACTTTAGGACGCACGAATTGAAACTTAAGTGGTATATATAATCATAATGTTCCAAGTTTGGCGGTGATGAGTAAAAGAACCACCAACATGCTGAATAGATATGTGTGCGAGTTACCTTATGATACAAGTCCCTTTTCACATAAAAAGCATATTCATAACATGTTCGTGGAAATGTTCTCAAAGGTTCTATTATCCCCGAAAAATGCGAAACAAGGAATTTGTTTAGAGATGTGAATACTGAAGGGGCTGTATGCGCGCCGTGCCGCGCCGTGCCGCGTGGCTCCTCGTCGACGCATTCACACGCAAATTGAATGAACGCAATCGACACAAACACTCAGCTCTAGAATGAGAACATTTGTGTTTCTATTTTCGCTAAAAATATTTTATACTTCGCGAAACGGAAAACACAATAGAATCTCGATAGAATTGAACAGGGATTTTACTGTTTATCGAAGCGATAGAGCTCTATACGGTCGCTTGGCGTAGCTCGTTTAGCCACTCGTGTTGTTTAGACGAGACAATTGGGTGTAGAAATATTAAGGAGGTATCCTACGTGCGATGCAAGCGTGGAGTGCACAGCGGCGGGCGGCGCGGCGCGGCGCGGTGGCATCAAGGCGCGCTATTGTTAGCCGCATCGCGGGGAGATATCGCCGATTTTACACTACCTCGCCTCGCCTCGCCTCGCCTTACCTCGCCTCATTATACGAAGCGGGTGTACATTCTCAACCGATTTTAAAATGGAACAAACCCTAAAACTTTTTGTAACATTACATCTACGGAAAATGAAATTTTATTTGCAACTAAATATATAATAACTAATGAAACAAATATCTGCAGATATATGTTTCTGTATAATGTTACATATAAATTTCGGCACCGTAAAAGTTTTGCTTTTACTCACATTTGTTTGGGTTCAATCCATTCCACTTATCATTCAAATCATAATTTCATTAGTTCTTTTGTTTATAACATACACTTTTCATTAGCATACACAGTATTTACTGGAGTATTTGTTTTAATTTGCATATCTAAATTGTTTGTTTACATTGAGATCTCACTGCACGATCGATACCTTCTAATGTCAATTTTGACACCTGGCGCGAAACGTCATTCATCTAAGGGACGTTCCAGCGATGCATAAACACCTGCATAGTAAGGAGTCGAGTGCAAACATTGCGGAGACCGTGCGAATGAATTGCCGGTCATTCGATCTTTGAGATGTATCGTTTTTTGGGTCACCTCCCTATCGACTGACGTCAACCTTGAAGCCAGTCATTGGGTCAATGACTCGGTCATTTTGATCGCAGAGATCGCTTGCGCCGCATAGGCATAAATCTATTTTTAGATTTAATTTTGTGAGTATTACTTTCATGGAATATTTTAATTTGATTATCGAGTATCTTGTTGAACGTAGGGATTGATTTGTTGTATATTATTTTCAGAAGATTCTTTGTGTGGACTAACGACCGGCGCGTGTCACGTAATTGGAATTCGGACACGCCACGTCTTAATCCTGTACACCTTCCGTAAGTATTATACATATTTTCATTTAACGGCAATAACCATTGTCGGATGTATTTTTATTTCATACTAATGTTGGTTATTTTACCCTTTAGGCCTGGATCGGTGGAATTTTTGCTTGGACAACTTGATTGTCAGGAGTTGACATTGTCCAGCTATCCCAAGCAGGGATATTTTCCTCCTTAAGGTATTTATGGAACATTATTTTATTTGCCACGTTAGGGAGTGATAGATTTTATTTGAGCACATGTGTTGTAGGCACATGTCTGGGCTGGGATGTGCCCACAGGGCCTGTCTTATTAGAGATTGATTGTATTGTTTGTATTGGCTCAATCTTAAATTGATCCCGAGTGGATTATGTCCAGGAATGACCGCTTTATTAGAACCGAGCACATGGTGGCACATGGTTGGTGTCCGCCATCTTGTGCAAGCTCGGGCCATGCAGGCATTTTCTAATATAAGCAATAATTGTGCATTCCAGGAGGTGCTACGTGGGGGCCCATTTGCTACGTGGGGGCCTATTTGCAACGTGGGGGCCTATTTGTAACGTGGGGGCCTATTTGCTACGTGGGGCTCGCCCATTTGTAACGTGTGGCTTGTACAGCGGTACAGCTCGGACTCGACTGCACTTCAAAGCCGAGGCCCGTCCTGCTGCGTGCCTGGCACCTGCACTGCATGCTACCCGCTAGCTTTTGGTTTCTTCGGCCTTCATTCCGGTACCCTTTTTCATTTACATCGGCCTGGCAGCCGTTCTGCCAGTGGCGCTCATAATATTAACTTCATAAAAGGAAATTCAACTACCGTTCACCTCAGACCCACCCACTGAGTCTAGCTGGCACTTTATTAATTATCTTTATGTTTGTAGCTTAACTTTAAAACTTTATTTCATTAGCCTCAAATAACTTTAAGGCATAAATTTTAAATTTAAAAAAAAAAACTTGTATATTAGTATAGTTTAATTTTTTTGATTAATAAATATCATACCGGGTCACTGATGGTTTCATTTATTTTATTTTAAAACAACTTAGGTTGTAACAGTGACGCCCATACGTAGGGGCTCGGTAAATCTGAGGTGGTTGGTGTGTCATTTAGCTACATCAATAATTATTTTTTTGTTTTGTGTTGAATTTCCTTTTAATTTTTTTTTTTTCTCTCAATTGCCTTTGTATGTAAAGCGGTTGTTTATAACCTCACTTGAGCTTGCTTATGCCTATGCACTTAATTGTTTTGTTATTGCAATACTAGCTTTTTATTTAAAAAGCATTTTAAGTTTTTTTGCATTTGCTTTTTTTTTATAACGCAGCTCAAGGGTGGTTATGCTTTGACTATGACTTGTTACTATGTGTAATAGCTATTATTTAAGCATTTAGGGTACCTGTGACATGTACGATGTTTTTTGTTAAGCCAGCTCGACTTGCCCCCCCTTATTTAATTTGATTGACTTGCCCCCCTTATTTAATTTTAATTCAATATTTAATATGCAATCAATTACAATTTATAAACCATGCCAGAACTTTCGTACCACGAGTGCGTTGATATACTATGGGACTCGCGCCATGTATACGATGGGATCTCATCAGTGCACGATTACCTTAGACGGTTAGATAACATCTGCTACCAACATAGGATACCAGAATCGGTTCTATTTGAGGCAGCTTCCCTATTATTTTCTGATGACGCTCTTATTTGGTATCGCGGCATAAAGAGATCAGTATCTGATTGGCCATCGTTGAAACAACTGCTGATAGACGATTTCACTCCCTACAGTTTCGACGATGATCAAATGTGGGAAAGGTTACGCACCGCAATTAAACCTCGAACATCTGCGGTACCTTTACCTAATCCGTCGCCTGTAGCAAGTCAGTCTCCGTTGCCAAGTTCATCACCCTTGCCAATTTCATCACCTTTGCCAATTTCATCACCTTTACCAAGTTCATCACCTTTGCTTAGTCTGTCACCTTCACCTTCTCTTTCGCTTTTGCCTTGTTTTTCGCCTTTGTCAAGCTCACCTGAGCCTAGTTTGCCTTTGCCAGATTTGTCTCCTGTTGCAAATTTGTCTGTACCACCTTCTTTACCTTTGTCTACTCAATCTTCAGATCTTTCTTCACCTCTAATTTCTACTGTCCTTGTCTCATCTTATATTTCAGATTGTTCTTCTGTCATAGATAGTGTCCCTTTATTAGATGTTAGTCTTTCGTCAGAACCAAGAGATTCCGTGCCCTCAAGTGTTGATTTGAGTAAACCGCGTGGCAAGAGAAGCAAACACCATAAGAATCGCAGACGACGTAGACTATGCTTACGTAAGGTTCGTGTTAAAATTCCAGAACACCGAGTTAGGTCTTGTTTCCCTGCATTTGCAACAAAAGATGAGGATAAGGCTAGACATGTAGCTGAACTTTTGACATATGATAGGCGTGTCAATCTCAAGGCTGATCGCATTAGTTTGATTAGGTCATTTGGCTAAATTTAGGGTTGCTTTCATAATAATATTTTTCGGGCTTGTCTTTTGGATTTAACGATTTTTTCTTTTTGGTTTGGTCCCACGTTTATTTTGAAGTTTGATAGGGAGTTTTGGCTTTTTATTTTGACGTTGAAAGGTGGTTCAAAATATTTTTGATGTCTGATAGGGAGTTTGGTTTTATTTGTAGTCTGACAGGTACGTTGGATATTTTGGATGTTTGAAAGGAAGGTTAGTGGGTGGTGAGCGCCGTAGGCCTTGGAGCATTGACCCACAATAGCGTGTGTCAATGATGCCGAGGTGCTCATCACACTACTTTTTGGTCGTTCGTGGTTCGACCTATTTATTTACTTCTGCCTGATGGTCAGAGCAGAGGTAATCTGTTGCATTGCAATTGGTGAAACATTATTTTACCTTTCACTTGATTGTTTCCGGTTGGTAAATCCCTGGTAGTTTTAGGTTTTAGCTGTAGTTTTAGTGGATCGTCGTGGGTTCGATTACCACCTTTTTATTTTACCATCAGCCCGGTCAGATGAGATAATATAGGAATGAAACAATAGTCCTGGCTAGATGGATGTTCTTTTGAACAGGGATAAGATCACATAACGAATTGACTTTTCTTTTTTACTATCGTATGGATAGTTACTTTTCTCTTATTTTAATAAGGTTAGTTTATAATAATTTTACCGTCAGCCCGGTCAGTAGAGTGATATTAGGAATGTAACAATAGTCCTGGCTAGATGGAAGTTCTTTTGAACAGGGGTTAAGATTACAGAACGGATTGACTTTTTTTTTTCTTTTTTTCTTTTATTATCGTAAGGATAGGTTTAATTTTTTTTGTAACCCGGTTAGTTACAACTTTTAATTTTTTTTATTGGTTTAATATTACCAAATATTTGTTTATTTCACCTACGTTCAGACTCAGTATTTTAGATTTTGGAAACTTATTTGAATAGTTTCACTTTGGTTTTTATCAATTTCATTTTTTTGTTTAGTATTGGGAATTCGTTTGTTGGTTGGTTTGCTTTTCCAGTTTGGTCGTAGCCTTCTCTTGAACTTAGTATTCCATTTAAACATAAGTGTGAGTTTTGGAGTTTTTTTTTCTCTTCACTCTTATTGTTTTCTTTGTGTGTTTGATAGGTTTGGTTTGGATTGGGTATGGCTTTTCTGCCTCCAGTTCGTTTAGGTGGTTTGTACCCCATCTTTATTTTTGGTACTATTCTTCGTTTTGGAATACACTTTGTTCATTGGGCATTTTATTTAGATCACAACTGTTAGAGTATTGGTTTGGTTTGTAGTTTTAGCGGTTCCCTTAGCTAACATTTTTTTTTACTTCATCGTTGTTTGGAGTTTGAAACTATTCGCGGATTGATCCCAAGGAGTGAGCTGGAGGGCCAGCTCGAATTTTTTCTCTTTAACTCGAAAAAATTCTGGTAAGGTACGGGGCACTGTTACATATAAATTTCGGCACCGTAAAAGTTTTGCTTTTACTCACATTTGTTTGGGTTCAATCCATTCCACTTATCATTCAAATCATAATTTCATTAGTTCTTTTGTTTATAACATACACTTTTCATTAGCATACACAGTATTTACTGGAGTATTTGTTTTAATTTGCATATCTAAATTGTTTGTTTACATTGAGATCTCACTGCACGACCGATACCTTCTAATGTCAATTTTGACACCTGGCGCGAAACGTCATTCATCTAAGGGACGTTCCAGCGATGCATAAACACCTGCATAGTAAGGAGTCGAGTGCAAACATTGCGGAGACCGTGCGAATGAATTGCCGGTCATTCGATCTTTGAGATGTATCGTTTTTTGGGTCACCTCCCTATCGACTGACGTCAACCTTGAAGCCAGTCATTGGGTCAATGACTCGGTCATTTTGATCGCAGAGATCGCTTGCGCCGCATAGGCATAAATCTATTTTTAGATTTAATTTTGTGAGTATTACTTTCATGGAATATTTTAATTTGATTATCGAGTATCTTGTTGAACGTAGGGATTGATTTGTTGTATATTATTTTCAGAAGATTCTTTGTGTGGACTAACGACCGGCGCGTGTCACGTAATTGGAATTCGGACACGCCACGTCTTAATCCTGTACACCTTCCGTAAGTATTATACATATTTTCATTTAACGGCAATAACCATTGTCGGATGTATTTTTATTTCATACTAATGTTGGTTATTTTACCCTTTAGGCCTGGATCGGTGGAATTTTTGCTTGGACAACTTGATTGTCAGGAGTTGACATTGTCCAGCTATCCCAAGCAGGGATATTTTCCTCCTTAAGGTATTTATGGAACATTATTTTATTTGCCACGTTAGGGAGTGATAGATTTTATTTGAGCACATGTGTTGTAGGCACATGTCTGGGCTGGGATGTGCCCACAGGGCCTGTCTTATTAGAGATTGATTGTATTGTTTGTATTGGCTCAATCTTAAATTGATCCCGAGTGGATTATGTCCAGGAATGACCGCTTTATTAGAACCGAGCACATGGTGGCACATGGTTGGTGTCCGCCATCTTGTGCAAGCTCGGGCCATGCAGGCATTTTCTAATATAAGCAATAATTGTGCATTCCAGGAGGTGCTACGTGGGGGCCCATTTGCTACGTGGGGGCCTATTTGCAACGTGGGGGCCTATTTGTAACGTGGGGGCCTATTTGCTACGTGGGGCTCGCCCATTTGTAACGTGTGGCTTGTACAGCGGTACAGCTCGGACTCGACTGCACTTCAAAGCCGAGGCCCGTCCTGCTGCGTGCCTGGCACCTGCACTGCATGCTACCCGCTAGCTTTTGGTTTCTTCGGCCTTCATTCCGGTACCCTTTTTCATTTACATCGGCCTGGCAGCCGTTCTGCCAGTGGCGCTCATAATATTAACTTCATAAAAGGAAATTCAACTACCGTTCACCTCAGACCCACCCACTGAGTCTAGCTGGCACTTTATTAATTATCTTTATGTTTGTAGCTTAACTTTAAAACTTTATTTCATTAGCCTCAAATAACTTTAAGGCATAAATTTTAAATTTAAAAAAAAAAACTTGTATATTAGTATAGTTTAATTTTTTTGATTAATAAATATCATACCGGGTCACTGATGGTTTCATTTATTTTATTTTAAAACAACTTAGGTTGTAACAATAAGTGTGGCTACTATAAACTAATTAGAAGAATTCCAGAAACAGTACACTGGAATACGGTTTGTAAGTTATGTAGTAACAGTGCCCCCGGCTGGGCACCGCTCCGCTCCGGTTCCGGCTCCGGAAATGAAATGAAATGAATGAATACGAGAACTATTCAAACAGTCTTTATGCACGAGCGTCTTGTTCGAGGCGGGCTTCATAAACACGACGACGATGACGTCACAAAAGACTAATGTCTACTTACTGAACGAGTTCTCGGGCTCTTAAAGGAACTACTTTGTGCATTTCAGACGGCGCTGAAATAATTACTATTTTAATGTTGCAGCGACGATGTCTTTTTATGATCGCCAACTTCTCACCGGTGAGACGTCGTCACCGTTGCCTGCAAACATTAGCGATACATCGGCTTGACGAACTTGATGAAGTTGTCACATAATCTGTAATGGTCATTGGTATTGTTACCATTGTATATGCGACAAACCGCAAGTATCTGTTGGTTTAATTCAGTAGCAAACAAAATATATAGAACTAAAACGGACTCGTTGTATAATATCTTCGAAATATAAATGAACCTAACTGGGACCGATAATATTAGATTATTAGCATAGTAAGACGAATAATAATAATAAATAATAATAATAAAGCTTTATTTAATTAATTCCATACATTATACAATTTTAAAACAGTAACAAATTACAATTGATTACCTTATTTAACCTATACTAATTTAATTACGTTTATTTTACTTAATTGAATTTCTAAATTATAATTTATTTTATGCAGTTAATTTAATTTATTATTTGTTTTAATTATCAAATACCTAATTATTTAAATGCATGGACCCCGTTCGGGTAAAAGCCTCCCCCAAGGAATGCCACCCTTCTCTATCATTAGCTCTGTCTAGCCAACTTCCGCCCGCGCACGCTACAATTTCATCTGCCCATCTGGCCCTTGGTCGACCTCTTGATCGGGTGCCTTTTGGTCCAGACCACTTCATTGACCGTAGAGTCCATCTATCATCCTTGTAACGGGCCAGGTGGCCCGCCCACTTCCACTTAGCCTTCATTGCAAAAGTTAAGGCATCGCATACTTTTGTCTTCCTTCGAATGTCAACGTTTTTTACTTTATCCTTTAGTTTTATACCTAGGCAACTTCTTTCCATTCTTCTTTGGGTGGTCTGAATTTTATTCCTGGTTTTGAGATCGAAGGTCCAAGTTTGGCATCCATAGGTGAGGCACGGTAGAAGTCCTGTATCCATGACAATTTTCTTGTTCAGTAGCGGGAGTTGCGATTTTAGTATTTCCTTATGGTGCCAGAACTTGTTCCAGGTAATCGCCACTCGTCGGTTGAGTTCTTCAGTATTTCTTTCCTTACTAAAGGAGATTTGTTTACCTAAGTATACGTAGTGGTTGACAAACTCGAGAGGTGTGTTATTTGTTAGAATGGGCGTTGAACTGCGGTTAGACATAATTTTAGTTTTATCCAGGTTCATTTCCAAACCAGTTTTTATACTAGCCTGGTTTAATTCATTTACCATTCTGTTTAGATGGTGAGGGGTTTCCGAAAATAAAATTATGTCGTCGGCGAATCTGAGATGACTTAGAAAATTCCCATTTATATTAATACCTTGATTGGTCCATGGCAGCTCTCCCATTATGTGTTGTAAGACGGCTATGAATAGCTTTGGTGAGATCGGGTCTCCCTGCCGGACACCTCTCTTAATGTTGATTACTTCGCCTAATCTATCCAGTTTGACTCTACTTGTGCTGTTAGAGTAAATATTTTTTAGGATGTTGGTATACTTTTCATTTATGTTTATTGCTTTCAGCGATTCCCAGATGCTCTCGTGTGAAATTGAATCGAAAGCTTTCTTGTAGTCGATGAAAGCCAAATAGAGGGGTTTATTAAATTCTAAGTATTTTTCTATCACCTGGTCTACCACTTGGATGTGATCCATTGTGCTGAAACCGCTTCTGAAACCGGCTTGTTCGATCGGTTGATGAGCATCGATGAGTGGGGCTATCCTTTCAAGTAGGCAGGAGGCAAACAGCTTATAAAAACAAGGCATTAGACTTATAGGACGGTAGTTGCCAATATCAGCTGGGTCACCTTTTTTATACAGTAGTATAATTTCCGATATCATCCATTGATGTGGTACAGCTTCTTCATCAAGTATTTTATTCCAAAGGATAGTGATTGGTGTCAGTAGTAGTGTCTTCGCAACCTTGATACATTCGTTGGTGATTCCGTCCGGGCCTGGGCTTTTTTCTGGTTTAAGTCTCATTATTTGTTTCATTATTTCTTTTTCTGTGAACTGGTGTGTTGGAGAGGTATCTGTGTAGCTATAGGAAACTATGTTTTGATTTTGTGTGTCCGATTGTCTGTATAGATTAGCGTAGAAGTCAGTAGCAGCGTTTATGATTTCTGTTCGAGATTTGCATTTGTTATTGCCAGACTTGAGGAAAGGAACCCATGTTTTGTCTTGATTTAGCTCTTTATAAGCTTTTTTGGCAGATCTAGTATTGTTGAGGTGTCTTTGTATAGTTGTTGTTCTGTAGTTATCGTAGCATCTTTTTATTTCTTTATTGGTAAGTTTATACAAAGTTTTTAGTTTTTCTTTGTCAGCTACGCTTAATTTGGGCTTGTTTTGTAGTTCGCTTCTCTCTTTCATGAGTCCTAGCGCTTTCGCGGATAGGATTTTATTCTTGTGTCTTCCTTTAATGTTTTTTAGACTTAGCTTGATGTAGTGCATGATTTGTTGGTAGTATTCCTCCACATTGTAGTTGTTTTGACTCTTTATTAGTTCTGGTATAAAGTTGTAGAGGTTTGTAAGGTATATTTCCTGCTCCGCTAGAGTTTTTAGCTTTGTGGATAAATTAGAGAAGTTGCGCCTACTTTTCTTAGTTGAATTTATATGTATTGCTGCTCTTAGTAGTCTGTGGTCTGATCCAAAGGAGAAAGATGGTAGTACTTCATACTTAGAGATCATATGGTGCTTTGTGCTCATGATGTAATCAATTTCATTTCTTGTGTTTTTATCTGGGGAGATCCATGTCCAGCGGTTTTTTGGTTTTAGTTTGAACATTGTATTTAAAATTTTTAGGTTGTATTCTTGCGCGTATTGAATAAGTCTTGTGCCACGAGCGCTTCTGATGCCGTAACCATACTCTCCTGTAGCGGGACGTTCGTACTTTTCTGGAATTCCGATTTGAGCATTAAAATCGCCTATAGAAAATACGTACTCAGTAGATGTGGAATCATGAGCTTTGGCTAAGTCCTCGTAAAAACTGTCTATTTCTTCATGTGATGATTTTTCAGTAGGGGCGTACGCTTGAATTACTGCAAAACACAGGTTTTCCATCATGATTTCCAGCACGCACACTCTTTCCGATATTCCAGTAAATTTTATGATGTTGTCTTTGTGTTTCTTTCTTACTAGAAAACCTACTCCGTATAGTCCTCTTGTTTGGCCGATGTAGTAGAAGATATATTTGTCGTCTTCGATAGTCTTTTCGCCTAGGCGGCGAACTTCACTCAAACCTATTATATCATGCTTAATATCTTCTAGTGCAGCTTTTAGCTCAATATATTTTTGATCATTAGATAATGATCTTACGTTGAGGGTGCAAATGTAGATGGTATTATTCGATTTGTTAATTGTTCTTGGGGGGTTTTGGTCGAACTCTCCCGCGGTGACCGGCCGTACTGGGAGATTAGGGGTTGGAAGAGGTTTCGATTTTGATTGCTATGCTGTGTTGTGGTCTGATGTCTTCGATTGGCGTTGAGTTGAATCTGTCTGAGCGAGAATTAGTTTGGGTTTTTGTATTACGTAGTTCTTCATGTCCCCTTTATTTTTCTTAAGTGGTTGTTTCCTAATCTGTTGAACATTTTGGTTGCCAGGGTGGAGCGTCTCCGGGGACTCTGATAGGTTTCTTTTACTTGACTGTTTCTGTGGGTGGTTTTTGTTGTTCAGTATAATAATTTTGTCATATTTTATAAAAGCGGTGTTTCCTGCGTCTTTTTCCTTCTGTAGTTGGACTTGTAGTTCTTTACGCTTAATTAAGACTTCGATTGGGTAGTCTTCCTTTAAGTAATAGGAAGTATTTTGAAGATTATGTTTGTTTTTCTGTATTTTTAACTTGAAGCCCAAAGTGTTGAAAGTTATTACTATCGGTCGAACTTTTTCACCCTTTTTCCCCAACCTTCTAACAGCTTCTATGTTGTAAGTGTCGCATGAAACTTTGATGTATGTATTTATTATATTTATTACCATTTTTTCCAGCTCAGCATACGACTTTTCTATCTCTTCTATGCCAAAAAAGATCAGATTTTTGCGTCTACACTGTCTTTCTAGGTTGTTAATTTTATTTGATTGTTCATCTATTTTTTTCTCCAAAAGCTCATTTTTCAGTTCTAAGTTGTTGAACTTCTCGTTGAGGCTGTTGATTATTGTACCTTTAATATCTTCTTTCATCTCTAGCATGTCTTGTTTTTGTTGCTTTATATCTTGCTGCATGCTAATTAACATATTTTTTATTTCATCCATAATTGATTATAATTCGCTTAGCGCCCTCTATGGGTACAGATAAGTACTTCTTGGTGGTTTAGTGGCAATCGATTTGTCGTAAATGCTGCGAGATATCGGAGTGCGCACTGAACAATAACTTGGCTAGAAAGTTCTGATGGGTAATAACAGATGGCGCTGATAGGTGCTTTGATCGATGATTTAGGAACGGAGATATTATTATGATAATTTAGCACTTTTGAGGTTGTAGTTTCTGATGCTTTTGGTTTACGCACTGCTTTAATGTAATTCAAGTTCCAGTCTTCTGGCACACACGATTCACTAATATTTTGCACTTAAATAATGTTATGTTATTGGTATCTTAACGGTTTTCTAGTGTCATTTGATAGAACGATATTATGCACTTTTTGATATATTTAATTGTGTATCCACTATGTTTTATATATTGTTCGAAGTAGTTTATGCACTGGTTTTATATTTTAACTGAATCACTTTGTTTTGGAACATTTAAATAATTTAAAAACTTATTTAATAGCGAATATGATGTTGACAGTGTTGACGATGTTGCCAACCCGTCTTTTTAGTATTTATTATTTAAGTACCTTTAGTTTTTGCTAAAAATATTCTATACGGGGCAGTGGCATTTTGTAGTTGTTAGTGGAAAAAGCTACATGAGATAAATTGCAGTAATTATTTCCCGATTCGGGCAGTATGCGGGCTCTATCTAACCTTTTGCAGTGAGCACGGAGGCTTAGGGGATAAAGAATGGCGAGCCAATCAGCGGTAACGAGGTGTCGCCCGATTACCGGCGAGTAGAGCCGAACAAATAGCCGGCACGGGGCCGCCGCCGGGGCCACCACCGCCGGGGCCGCCACCGCCGGGGCCGCCGCGCGCGCCTAAGCTAAGTGGCCCTTTACTTCGATTACCTTTTACAAGTGAACGCCGCACTGAACAATAAAACTAGTGAAACGTGGATTTTCTTGAAGCGGGATTTTCCTACAGTTAGATTTCGGTTACAAGTAGAATAAAGTAATAGTTTCGATTCGAAAACTGTTCTGAAACAAAATGAATACCTACCTATGGTATAAGTATAGCAACCAAATCTTAAATGAGTCGAGATCGCGTCGGCCCCTCCGTGCTAAGCCGGCCGCTGGACGCGGAGGGCGCAAGCAATAAATCGTCACGAGGGAGACAACCCAATATTTTGTCAACACCCTCGCGACCTTGCGCCCCTTCCCACCCGGGCCCCTCGGCCCCGAAGGTCCCAAAGGACACAATTTTTGTTTGATCCCCAATTTGAATGTAGATGGAGGGCCTGTCGAGCGTAATTTTCATTTAAATCACGAGCGGGTCAAACAGATTGGATTCTGAACAAGATGGGTTCATATCGCTCAATAAGTGGTCGCCGGACCGCGCCACTTCCGTGCCATCACCTTCCATGAATTTGATCATTACAGCCTCTGAGACCTCGGGACGAGTTCAAAATACAAATTGCTAATGAGCCTTCACTTGAAATTGCCTAATCGAAGGTGGCATGAGCTGAAAGTGACGGCAATGAATTTAGCAATTACTTTTCAAACTAAAATTTATGACTAAAACTCAGCCTCGCCATTTTGGCATGACACTGCGTTCTGTTGATATCGACGAGCATACGTCTACATGAGGGACGCGTACCTACAAGTCGAAAGGCGGCGGAGGACAATAAATTGTAACAAATAGTAGTGTATCTGTCAGAAAAGAAAGTGCTTTTAAAAGCCACTTCCCGCGACACCGGCACCGAGCGCGCCCGTGACGTCACCGCCCCGAGGACGCCCGACGACAGCCGAGTATTCCCGACTGCACCTGCCTCCGATCAAATAGAATGAGTTTTGATTCACTTGCACAACTTGCATACTCAATTTAAAGTTGGCCGAGACTAGACGGGACGACGAGGAAGCCTCTCAATATATTTATTCCTGACCTTTTCTTAAAGCGCACCGGTTGCGGCTCTCTGTGAGGGAATTTAGTTTGTTAAATTTTGTTGAATGTATATTTTTGTGTCTGCAATATGCATTGTTTATAGCGATTAAAAATAAAATTTATCGAATCAAGTTTGTAATTATGAGATGATTATTTCTTTAGGAATACATATAAACATATAAAAATAAATGTATAGTAGATAATTAATGTACACAAAGGAGTATTTAAAACAAACAGAATATACATGAGCTCCAAACGTATACATATTTTAGAAAATTTAAATACAAAATGGATCATTATTGAGGTACTGTCACTAGTTTTAATATGTAAAATGATACCCAATTTAAGGTTTGTGGTTATCTGTCAGTGTGACGCAGGTTTGTGGTCCGGGCACTCGGAGCCCCGGGGTACTGGGGGGTACTGGGGTACTAGGGGGTGTTGCGGGTACTGCGGGCGTTATTAACGGAGACCGCGACGTTTATTTCCGGCGAGCGACGTCCGACCTCGCCTTGAGATTGCGTCGCCCACTGCGGCTCGTGTGGACTCACCACATACACCCACGAAACGCATAGACAAGAACCGAAATTATTATTAACACTTAATTAATTTAAGTAAATTTTTCTAATCCTCAAAACAACAAAACAATTAACTATACTTTCGTAGCTGCTGCGTTGGCATTTCGTAGCTTTTACGTAGCAAGTTAACCTCGTTTAAAACTAGATTTAGAAATATAAAGAAATAATAAAAAGAATATGAGAGATTCGTAAGAAAAAGGGATTCGGATTTAATCTAATGTTTACATTTATAAACAATTCGGTATTTACATACTCGAGCAATAGTTCGTTAAGTACCCTACGTTATATCGCGTGTGTAAGTCGGTGGTAGACAAAATAATAATATTTTCAATTCTTGTGATTTGAAAGCGATTGAAGCGATACGACATTCAAGGCCCAGACAGCAGGTTTCGAAATTAAGGAGGTAGCTTCTGAGGAGTATCCCTCGCACGCCAATGATACACCGAACAAATCTGCTAAAAGTTGTTGGAAGACTGATTGCAGGATGTAAATATAAAAAATAAATCTAGTGATTGTCTATAAGTTTGTAGGTGTTGTTGGAATCGTAGCTGTTAATCCGTACGTAGGTGTAGTGGTGTCGTAATCCGAGGCGCCGCTCGCCAACTGCCGATAACTCAGCACTCGGCGCTCGCCACCGGGCGCACAGAGCGGCGCTGAGCTTGCAGAACTTACTAATTAAAACTGCTCGTTAAAAGATACGGTCACCGTTTTACTCGCTTCAAATCTATTGCCTCAGGATGCACTTGTACTACGAATAAGATACCATAAAGTATAATCTTTAATTCGAATTTTTTTTTCCCTAGATACTTTAAGTTAAGGTTTTATTGTGAAATTCATTTCTCCCCGCGTTCTCGGGGGACCATCTACTTTCCCGGGATAAAATGTACCCTCTGTTCTTTCCCAGGCTTTGGCCCTTCTATGTACTAATTTTCATTAAATGGAATCTGTGATTTTGACGCGACAAGTGTAGCGGAGTTACTTTCGCATTCATACTAACAATAGGGATTTAATTAGACCAATCCATGTAAAAAAGGGTATGGGAAAGGATGAAAAAGAAGGATATCAAAGGATGATAAAGAGTTGTATTGTCTTTAATAAGTTTACAATCGTTTTTTTATTTATTTATCAGGTAACGAAATGGGTAACAGCCGATATCGGATTAACCAGATTATTAATAGACCCGTGTTCGTAAATAAATACATTGCATAATTGATCAGGGTTAGAGGGGCGCTAGGTACCGCAGCACGCAACATTATAATTCCGAGAAGCTGTCCTCGCACACGTTCATACTGATCCCCAACTAAACCGAGATTGCGCTAATCTTACTTTACCTAGAGATGTCTATAGGTATTTATATGGAAACCAAATAGTTCGTTTAAAATATAAGATGTATTTACCGTGAATAGGATAAACCCATTACCAGATAGCGTAGGGGTGGGTCTTACTAACACGCCAAGTGCGTCATTATTGTTATATCTCACGACCTATGTGTGATAACAGCCATCGAGTGACAAAGGTGGACAGAATGGAGCTATCGGTCGAGGTTCCCAGATAACACCTATTATGATCCATACAAGAGCCCTCCGCTGCCGAGACGCGACGCCTCGCATCAAAAGATTTATCTACAATAGATTATACCATATATCTATATGAACATATATCTATCTGCTCACATAAAAGTCCGTAGTTTGTGAAGGTAATAGAGCTCTCACTCGACAGTTTACTATGTACTAACATACTTGTACCTATTCTCGCGATAAAGTGCTCCTATCAACGCCTAGTGTTCTGTAATAAAGTGATTTGTAACCAGATGTTGCAAGTTAGACGACAAGTATTCGATAAAATAAAATATTCATCAGATACGAGTAACATAAGCTCAGTTACAGTTACAACGGTTGAGGAAAACGTGAGCGTCCCTCGACGACTGACGAGACGCCGACGTTACATCAAAGATGAACACAAATGATCTCGTCGAACGTCGCTCTAACCGACCGTGTTTTATGTACACTTTAACTGGCATCGTAAAAAAAATAATAACCTCACCCACAAACCATTGAGTGATCGAGACACCTCAAGTACGTAACTTCGTTAACGTAAACCTAACGTCGTTTGCTGATACATGTGAATTTAACTTGTCACTAGCTGGGGCCAAGAGCTTGAATATCTATTTAAAGTAATCGCAGCGTCATTAAACTGTCAACTACCATTTTATACGAGAGTTTAAAAATTAATCGTGTGTTCTTTTAGCCTTACACGTCGACACGAAAATGATTCGAGTTTTGGAAAACAGCACTGCGCAACAATAGACAAAACCTATATTATATAACTATTTAAAATACGTGATGGAAAAACCTTATTCATGATTTAAAACGTCGCGTGACTGCGCACAATAATAACTACTTAAAATGGCAAATGTTTCACTTACCAAATTATAGTCGTTGTCGCAGTGACGAGCCTCATATTTTCGGTGTTTATATAGTAAGTGATATTCATATTCATTCATTAGTAAGCTTTATTTATATCTTCATTTAATGCATTTTATTCTTTGACATTTATATTATGTGATGTTTATTTACCTTAGAGCTGTGTCCATAGATCACTACCGGTCATGTCAAAGTGGACACATATTTTAGCAAGTATTAAACAATGAGTACCAAAGCCTCCTTACTATAATGTAAATGAATATCTTAATGATAATAATGCTTGGTTATAGATTTATTTAATTTGTATACTTTTGATACTTATATGATGTAATTTACCTAATATAAACATGTTAATGGTCACACTGATAACATTGGGGGTGTGTGTTTTGTTCATTCATTTGTGGTTTATTATATTTGTGGTTTGTTGCAAGCTTGGGTTAGTCATGCTGACTTAAAAGTCTTTGCTTGCGGCGGCGTCGTGTGACGGGTCGCTCACTTCCCTAAAATATGGCGAAGAGGGCGATGGCTGCCACATGCGACATGCTTTTGAACAGGTGCTGCTTGTGGGGGCTGGTCTGCTTAAGTTTGCTATAATTATTTTTGTAAACTTTCACTTTAAATTATTTTATTTTAAGTCATTCCCCAACACCCAAATATTGTCAGTGAGACCAATTCCTTGAAATGTAAATAAATCTAAGTTTGTTTTGAAAAGAGTAATTGCTGAGTTTATTGCCGGCTCTTCTCAGCAAAACCAACCTTCCGAACCGAGCGTTAGAGTTTGACTATTCTTAAGTGTCTGTGAAGGCCTAATTGAATAAAAAACATTTTTCATTTTCATTTTCCTAAAAAGGTATTTTTTCACGCAATAAAAAAAGTTGTATTATTTATTATATAGATTTAAGATCTTAGCACGAACTCAAAAAGTAAAGTAGCGGCGTCCAGTTAAATTATTAGTCAATGACATCACCCCGAAGTTAGAGGGCGGAGCTGCGATAGTGAGTTTTGAGTACTCGTAAACAAGCTATTGTGCTCTCGACTCGAGTATAATTGAGATCTGCTGACTGTGCCCTGTGCCTCGAACTCGACCGGACTTCAGAACAGATAGCATCGCATTGTTCACGACCACCGCGAATAACTTCATTATCCATAAATTATATTCCCTTTGTCTTTTTTTTGAGGGCCCTAAGGAAGTTTATGTCAACAAAAAAATATACCTAAGTTAATACAGAGGAATCGTTCTTAATATTTTAAGCCTCTTGAGAAAATAGGTGCGAGCTGCACTGAAAGAACTGC
Source organism: Thyatira batis (assembly GCA_905147785.2). Taxonomy (NCBI): domain Eukaryota; kingdom Metazoa; phylum Arthropoda; class Insecta; order Lepidoptera; family Drepanidae; genus Thyatira; species Thyatira batis. The sequence continues at coordinate 11,491,627 of LR990493.1, read as the reverse complement.
AACAAATAATAATCTGCAATAGTAATCAAGTACATATAAATATTAACATACACCTAATAAAACAGTAAACACAGGTAGATTTATGTACGTACATACATTTTGTCCTAGATGATCAAAAACCTGTAATAAAATCAACGGCCGCTCTGTATAATTATAGTTTCCTATTTCAAAGCCAAAACTCAGTTTTTTTTAAAGTCGGAAACTACAACTATTCCCCTCGCACACGGTCACGCGTTGTAAATATAACGGTGGAGCAAAAAAAGTTGATATCCCCGCTGCGGCGCGCCGCTCACCGTGAAATTCCACAAAAAGCTTAGTTAGCACATCACAGTTGGTTTTTGCTGCGGGTACACTCGAATTTGATCGCAATCTCGCAACGAATCGTGATGATGTAGCCAAAATATTATTAATATTATTACTTGTTTGAATACATTAAATTAACAAATATGCTAAGAGCTAGAATTTGTAATATCATAATTGAAATGTGAAACCAAAAGAATATTTTGATATAACTTTGGGACGAGTATTAAAGATTAAGAAATTCCTTAGGCATTGTTCGTAGAGCAATAACACTCGTAGCTACCTCGTAGCGTATCGTAGACCGTACGTGCGGTATGTACTACTAAGTATGTCGTACCTACGAAATTCGTAGAGCCCGATGTAATATGATGAGTATGTAGATATTGAACCGTTTCAAAGATTATATTATATTATTATTCAATAACTGAGCTGGTACAAAAAAGCGGAATATTCCATTAGTTGTAGTTCGCATGAAGGCGCACGGGGGTCGGGGGTACGTGTTACTCGGGTACCTTCAGCTCATCTACATGTAGCCAATATACGAGCGAGTATGTGGACTACGTGTGTCTGTCGGTCGGTACGTGCCGGCACAACACAGGTACCTCGCGAAATCCGACGAGAAACTTTATTCGGGAGCAATATAATGGCCCTAATTCTGATGAGCGACCCTAAACTTTATTTTATCTATGTACACTCGTACATCTCATTCACATCTCATTTTTTATGTCGGAAATTGAGCGAAAGTCTAAAAACATGTGTCGTTGTGGATTACTACTTTTATTAAAAGAAGAAAATGGGAGACATTACTTTAATACGAGTTGATTATAAGTTAGTAGTACAATCGGTGGTCAATAAGCTACGTTCACTGGTGTCACATTGATTGTATATTTGCGGGAATATTTAGAGCGCCCGCGGGATTATTTTGATGGTTACCTACAAAGTGATACGAATAGGGGGTGTGGGGGGTGGTTGTGTCGCGGTCGGTGGGTTAACGAGCTCAATTTACACGATTAATGCAATATCAGATTTATGGTTCGGCGGGGCGGGGCGGGGCGGGGCGGGGGACGGGGTCGAGTCCTAATTTAAGCCAAAATTCCACTTGTTTGTTTGCTTTGAACATTCAATTATTAGTGAAACATTTACCGGAGTTCAGTTGCGTTCAGATGCGTTTGCAGTTCCAATATAATTACTTCTGTCATAATTTAGAGTTACTAATGTTCAAATCAAAATGTTATTTTAACGCTGATATAAAACTTAGTGTTTGTGAAACTTCATACGAAAGTCACGACAATGTCTCAAGATAACTGCAGAGTTGAGCTACGCAGAAAAAAACCAAAGATAGGTATGATAATAATATATAAGGTTGGGAAAAAAGCCTTTTCGCAATTTATTATATGATGTAGGTACCTAATAACGTGTTCCACCAGATGGTTATTTAGACATAGTCATTTTTCTTTCTTAACTTTGTGTAGGTAGGTAACCTAGACTTATTACCACCCAAAAGCAGTTTTACAGATAAAAAAAACAAACTCAAATGAGTGTAAGTAGGTACCTAAGTAGATCATCAAATGGCGATCGTCCGCGCCGCGCCGGCTATTCCAACATTCCGTTTGTATTTCATGCGGGCGCTAAACGATTTGTAAGTTACAGCGTGACGCAGACGGATTGGCGGCCCTGCCTGACTGATGCTGCGCGGATTTTTATATAATGTTTAGAATATATTTAAGTACCCCTATTTATCTTCAAGATGGATATCGGTACGACATTAAGTCGGCGCTTAAGAAACTCATACACTTAGAATGTAATTATTCAGCTAGACGGCTTTACGTACATAAAGGCGACATGAAAACTGGTGTCAAAAACATATTAAATTTATCATTTAACGTGACCTACATTGAACCGCGTGGATATTTCTAAATAGCTTTGATCACTGGACTGCGTGTTTCCGAGGAAGCACTCAGGAATAAATGCCGATATTGATCAGAGTATACATAATCCGATCAGTAGGCTTTCTGCAACTACTTCACTGAAATGAATAATTATCTGTTATATTGTGGTCTCGTTGTGACAGGCTGAGGGCTGCGCTGCCCCACTTAACGGCTGTACACTGTCAGCGGTCTGCAGCTAGTCATTAACATTTATATTCGGCGATGGACAAACTTCTGTCTTTATTCTGTTGCCGAAACTCTGTGAGTATCTGTAACGAGTTGCGCCGAGCGCCGAGCGCCGTGGGAACAGCTGTCTCGCAGCGCAACTGAACAAATTGATACATAATTAACGAAAAACCAACACAAAACAGCCAAGTTGAGCTCACTCCGGCCCCGAAGCGAATTAAATTTTGATTTTCTTAAGCTTTAAATTACAAACAATGAACGGGCAATTTAACATTAACAAAACAAATTATATAATGGAGTTTGGAATGAAGTTTGTTGTCGAGTCTTGCGAAACCGAATCGTACGACATGTGACAGACCTTCATGTTAACTGTGAGCTATGAGCAAAGTTCCTGCGGCGGGTGTGTCTGTGGCGCGGCGCGGCTGTGGCGCGGCTGTGGCGTTGCGGGGAGCACGATCGTACACCGCTTTGTAAACAAACTACACGAGTACAGGCACATAGTTTATTGTTTTAGGATATTAATATAGGATAATAACTGTTTATTAGATATTGCGGTGTTCAAAAGTCAAGCTAACTGTTCTAACAAACGGTTAGTTTGGGTTTTTATACGTAGAGTCAAACTAACGGCATTATTTTATGCAGTTTTAGGAAAATGTACCGCGCGCCAATTAACACCTCCGTATGAGTCTCGATACTAACAAGGGGCAGAGGTTGCATTCGTATTATACAGCTGGATGTAGGTATATGTGCGGTAAGTGAGTTTGTCGTCAAACAATGGCAGTCGTCGCGTAGACAAGTTGCCGGCACTCGGCAGTCGGACTAGGGGCACCATGCTTCACCCATTTTTTGTCACAAAAATTACTTATGATTTGTCAATCATGACATGTCAAGTCAAATTTGAAAAGCTTCTGCTATCTACTTTGGCAATAGAATTGCTATTAAATTTGTACACCCTGTTCCATCAAAATCAATGCCCTTACCGAACTAAAACCCTACATAGCCAAATGTAGTTTCAGAAATATTGGTGACCCTACTCGCACCGACACAAGTTGCGATACGATCCGCTGCTCACTTAGTCCCGCAAGTAAACAGCATACCCAGCTGACTGTAGGTACATACGCTCGCCTACGTGTATTGTTCCCAGCCCCGCTCGTGGCAGTGCAGTGGCGGAGACAGTGGCAGTGGCAGCCAGCTCGCTACATCGTCAGACAACTAGCTCCTGCGGGTGACTCGCCGAGCGAACTTTCTCCGCCCAACTGATTTGAACTAACTTTGACGTTGTGAACACGGAGCGGTGCTTATTATTCCAGTTTTAGTGAGCAACACAACACGAACATAGTTTTTTATGAAAACATCATAGGCATGAGAAAAAATTTATTATTGGTAAAACAGCTTTGTTATTAATATAATATTTGACATGCAAAATCATTTAGGGTAAATAAACAAAATTATAGGATTATCTTTATGAACGTTATATTTTTTCATTATAATCAAAAACATTATCAACCCAAACATTTTAATTTTGAGAAAGATTGCTGCGGAAATAACAAACTTCTCGTTTTATGAGAATATTACTTAGTCAACGGAAGGAAAAACAACGAAAAATCTTTATTACCGTCCATCATTTACAGGAAGTGTAAAAATATGTTGCGCTGATGGAAAATATTCTGGTACGACCTCGAAGAATCATTATTCCCTCATGGATTGTTGTAAGATAGAAGTAGGTCTATGCTGTCGGAATGCGGACAAGACGAGATATAATGTTGGATAAAAATGTGACGACGAAAAAAGGCGATAATCTATCAAATCAAGCGGAATCTCTATGAGCCATAAATGGGGTGTCGATGGAACTGCTCGTAAATTACTTAATTACACATATTGTTCGCGCCGAAAGTCGCAACTAAAGTCGTTCCCTTTGATGTGTCGGTGGGAGCCGCGCCGAGACGAGGCGGGGCGGGGCGGGGCGGGGACGGGACGGGGACGGGGCGGGGGCGGGAAGGGATCGCAAAACTTTATTGATTTACGACATGATTTGGATCACATATGGGAAAACTAACACGACCGACGAATCCCTTTTTGTGAGCCTCTTATACGATTGTGATTCCTACAACACGTTTTCTCGATCAGATAAAAATATAATACGGCACCTCTGTGCCCGTGTTCAATACACGAATGTCGCGGGTTTAGGAACTGTGATGTGAGCTTTTAGTTATATTGTAAGGGGACTATAGCACAATGGTTCTGAACTCTGAACTTATAGTGAGGTTATACATAGTTTAACCAAAATAAATAAAACGTTTAAATCAACAAACAATTTCAAAACCCACATTCACTTAAATAACAGTCATGGTTCAATATTACACAGTAGCTTAATTTTATATTCCTAAGGTATCAGGAGTAAAAATATAACTAACCGTAGTTAAGAAGCGCGCGGACAAATCGAGTTTCAATAATTTAAACCACTTTCCATTACCGAGGCAACCTAATACCTCCGAGTACGTATCTAGGCGGACTCGGCAAGCAGGTAAATATTTAGACATCGGCCGACGCTGCCAGTTTATAAATGCGCCTCCCGTCGGATCGGCGAGGCCGGGCGAGGCAGGACGAGGCAGGATGAGGCAGGGCGAGGCAAGGATACCCATCCAGTTGAAAAAGTAATCGAATTGATTAAAGTCTGGAAAAGAGTGATCGCCATCAATCTTCTTCCCTCCGGCAGCGGCACCGGGCGCGCCGGGCGCACCGGGCGGCGTGGTAGGTAGGTACGGCAGCCGCTCGCTGGAAATCAACTTCGTCCGCCACTCGAATCGTAATTAAATTTGAAGTTTTGATAAATTGAATTGTGATGATAATAACGGGGCTATTTTTCAAATATAACTTGTAATATTTTTATTCGAAGTAGGCCACCGGCGAATGTCTTATTTACTTGGCGGTACGTTACGTGCGCGTCGCGCCGATGCATCGCCGAGCGCGAGAAGTGAACTTGTGACACAGTATGACTAGTATTATTGAATAGCCGAACGTCCGGCTTAAAGACCGTTGCATTATTTTGACGTGCTGGTTGACTGACGTGGTTTGATAAAGACTTTTTGATGCCCTAAGCAATCCACGCCCACGGGGCCCCCTATCCTTACGTCAACTAGAATCGATTTTTAACCATTTTTGGTGACGTGATTCCATCAGGATAGATTTTTTTTGTACTTCTTCTGGTGCCCCCCCAGACGTGATGCCCTGGGCAATTGCTTAATTTGTTTAGAGGTTAATCCGTCACTGCACAGGACAAGCACACACATTTGTGTGTCCAACGTTAATCTAAATTATAAGAATGTAGGTAGTTTTTAAGCATGGCGTGTCTAAGGAATGTCTCGGTATATTTTATTTACTTTAGTGTTATCCTAAGTAACGGCGATAAAGCCGTCTACTTGTCCCGCGTTAGTCTCTCCGTAAATATTTAGCTCATGAGTTACTGAGCCCTGAGGCGATAACTTTAAACCGCCCTAAATAACGCAGAGCGGCTGAAGGAGATGGCCCTTTAGCAAGTGGTTGTTAAGCTATTAATCAAACACACGAAAACACGGCGTGGGGTCCCCGGGGGCCGGGAGCCGGGGCCGGGGTCGGGACCACCGGTGGACGTTAGTATAAATGCCGAGAGCTGGTGAAACTGTTTGGCCTGCGCCGGTGGCACTGAGGACCGCCGCTGCTATCTTTCAGTTTCAGTCTTAAAACTTACAGATAGTATCGGAAGTCATATTTTAAGTATCATCTCTAGGGATTATTCTATGCGCGAATAGATAAATTTGTATAGGTACGTTAATTGAAAAAATATTTAGGTATATTTTGAAAGGAAAAGACAGAAATTTTATTTTATTTATTTTATTTTATTTATTTTATTTTATTTTATAAGGAAGACCAACAGCTAAGCATAATAGTATAGGTAAAAGAACAAAAGATGTGTGAGCCATTAACAGGTCCTCACCAGTAGCAACAGAAAACTTAAGACTAGGAAATATTATAATAGAATACTAAATAAATTAAACTGTGTACACTTGTCATGTAATGTCAGTTACTTAGTGAAAAAAACGCCCACTAAGCCGACGCCTCAACGATAAACTGCTCATATTAAATATATCAACCTCGACAGAATTAGAGGTTAAATTGTATGCGCTGCTAGTTCGCCAGTGAAATGAGTTTTGCCTATAGTTGGTTGACACCGATGGGACAAAGAAAAGTGGGTTATGCCTAAGTCGCTTGGGATGAGTATTAAATTGTATTTTTGAGAGTAAGTCAGGACAATCCACAGATCCATTAACAATTTTAGAGAAATAGACGATATCAGCAATATCGCGACGCAATGCAAGTGGTAGTAGGTGATGTTTTTTGCATAGTCCTAGGTAGTCAGAACTATCATAGTTTAAACGTAGACGATAACATAAGTATTTTACAAATTTCTTTTGGATGTTTTCGATACGCGATATGTATGTATTATACCTAGGATTCCAAATTTGAGACGCATACTCCAAGTTACTTCTAACATATGTGCAGTATAGTATTTTTAACGTTTTAGCCTTGTTGAAGTTTTTGGAGTTCCGCATGATAAATCCCATTGCTCTTGAGGCCTTCGCAATGATACTATCTATATGATCGTCAAATATAAGCTTAGAGTCGTAGATGATACCCAAATCACGAATACTTAACCGTTTCTGAAGCGGTTGGCCCTTGAGAGTGTAATTAGAATTTATTTGGGTTTTCTTACGCGTGAATGAAACGACTGAACATTTTTCTGGGTTTAAATCCAGTTTGTTACGGATACAGTAGTCAGACAGACGAGCGAGGTCAGACTGGAGCATGTCGACGTCATGTTGGGATGAAATAACTGAGTAAATTTTCATATCATCGGCAAAACACAGAAGATGGGAGAATTTCAGGCAACGCTCGATGTCATTCACAAAAATTATAAAAAGCAATGGTCCTAGCAGGGAACCTTGAGGAACTCCACTTGGAACTGGAATCCATGCAGAAACGTAATTATTGATGACCACGGCTTGCGACCTGTTCTCGAGATATGATGAAAACCACCTAAGTAGGTCACCTCTAATTCCGATACCATACAACTTGCCAATCAGCAGCCTATGGTCTATCCGATCAAAGGCTTTACTGTAGTCAGTGTATACTACATCGACCTGATGACCACGGTCCATGGAATCCGTTAAGAAGTCGCTAAGCAAAAGAAGATTTGAAACGGTTGAACGTCCTTTCAAAAAGCCATGCTGCGCATTATTGAATGAATTTTTGAGCGCAGCGTAGACTTGATTATAGATAATACGTTCAAAAACTTTCGATATTATACACAACTTCGAAATTGGCCTATAGTTTGAGACTTGAGTCTTAGTGCCTTTTTTATGTACCGGTGTGATATATGCAGTTTTCCAGATACCTGGTACTTTGCACTCAGTTAGTGATTTTTTAAAGAGTAGGGTGACCGGCGTTACTATCCCTTTGGAACAACCTATCATAAACCGAGCTGGCAAGTTGTCTGGTCCTGCTGACTTAGATACATCCAAGGATGTTATAAGTCTGGATAATTCACGGGGATCAATGTCAACTGCTGAGATATCGGAGACACAGTTAATATTGAGCGATGAAAGTAGACTATCGTGGTTAGTAGAGCTAGTGTGATTTAGAAAAGTAGACCGGAAGTAGTCTGAGAACAATTCACAAATGCTATCACCAGAGTCAGCTATCGAATCACCGTATTTGACATAGCTCGGAATTGCATTACATTCTGATCGCGATTTCATATAAGACCAAAAATATTTAGGGTTCTTTTCTATTGAGTTTTCAATAGCATTCATGTATGAACTGAAACAGTTTCTTTCCATATCCTTAATTCTATCTCGTAATATAGTGAATGAGTGAAAGTCTGAACGATTACCATAAACTTTAAATTTACGCCTAAATTTATGCTTCTCCTTTATTGCCTTTTTTAAAGCTGACGAGTACCAGGCAGGAAAAGCGTCGATGGTGGATAGCTTTGAGGGAATGAATTTAGTTCTAAGTTTCGATATTATATCATAAAAGAAGCTTACGGCATCGTCAATAGACCTAACAGAGAATTCCGACGCCCACTCAATACTCAGTAAATTATTTATAATAGAATCATAATCGCCTTTGTCGTAAAAGTACTTAATAGTTTTATCCAAAAAGCCCTTTGACTGATGATTTTCACTGGTTTCTGCTTATGCCAAGTAATCCATATAATTATGTAGGTAGTAGGTATATGTTGTAATTAGACATCGTGTAACGATGTTCCCATGTAACATGTGGAGAGGCTGCCTTAGCAACTCGCAAGGCCGTCTCACTGACACACTAGTTATTAGCAAAAGTGACGAATAAGCAGGACTTTTATAGTATTTCATTCAAATTTCTGAAACGAAATGATAGCGCGAAAAGTAGCAGCAACCGCTATCGTTTGATCTATTGTTCGAGAACAACAAAGACCGAGAGAACTCTGTGAAGTTAAATGTATTTTCATACTGTTGGTAAACTGAATATTTATTGTGACACAATTGTACTGTAAATATATAACCACTGACGTACTTTCTGCTAAAAAATCCGCGGTATTTTTTCCGACCTTAGACGAAGCCGCGGAGTTTAAGACTCCGGCCTCTGGGAGCTGCGGGATCCAACATTTATATTATTAATGCGTACATCGCACGCAACTCCCGCGCCTCCTCCCCGGAGAAATCAGCCGACATAATGACGACGAAACGTTACAGATTCACCCCGATTCAACTAGTCGCCGGCGAATTAGCATGTAAACACTCCATTACAATTTTAAGTCAATAAAGAGTCCCGAAACCGCGCGTGAGGGAGCGCCGCCATTTACAATTCAATTAGAACCTCCATAAGGGCAATAACATTAGTAACACGACGCGGCGCGGCGCGGCCTCCACATCATACCTACATACACGAGTCGGCCTCGGCGTCGGGACCATTACAATCATTCGTACTTACTACGATGTACTAACAGACAGTTGATTCCATAATGAACGCTCTTATTCCATCCCACACAGAAGAACTCGGCCACCGAGACAAATCAATCTGTCAATGCGATCCCGCACGGAACCGATCGATCTCTCCCTACTGCAGAAAAGATTAAAAAATGATGAATCGTGTATTCGCCCGTTCAATAGATACAGAGATTAGCGAAGGTATTATCTGAGCAGTTACAAAAATAAGATCGCAGAGTGGGCCGCGCGCCAAACCGAGCCGAATCGATATGTTGCGGCGAGCGGCGAGCGAGCGCAGCGCCGTGCCGTGTCGTGCGAGTGTGCCGCCGGTGCCGCCGGTGCCGCGGCTCGGCCGACTACCCTCCACTACAACCATTAATTGAAAGCTCGCTAATAATTCCCAAACGTAATTAATTCAATACCAATAAATAAATACCCTTATTTTCCGTGTTGTCGCAATCGATACCGCTATTTAATCCGAACGCCCGATTAGAATTTTCATTATGGAATATAAATGAGCAAGCTATCATTTTAGGTGGAACGGGCCGAGTTGAAAGGCAATTAATCGTTAGACGTGAAGCGTTGTGATTGAAAATAAATCGAATACTTGATCGGTTTTTGTGTTCCTAACCGCGTGACCCGGACTCGGGCGGGCACGGGTGCGGGAACGGGAGCGGGCGCGGGCGCGGCCGTGACGCAGCACTAGTGATGACTATTAGGCGGCGGTGGGTTGTCCGTCCGCCGTCCGATGCCAGCTTCAATGATAGATGAGAGATAAAAGCTTCCCTCCTCCGGATTGATCCGGATATCACGATACTTCAAACGTTACTCTCCATTTCATTTGTTTCTCCACATTTGACCTACTACCCGGTGTAGGTATGTTGGCGATTGACATAACCCGATTGTAAACTTTCTACACGTCTAATAAATTCGTAAAGTGCCACCTTCATACATCTAGAGGACTAAACAAACCCGCCAGTAAATCCATTAGCTAAGTAAAAGCGCGCCGTAAGAGTCACGAAGAGCTCCGGTCGGAGGCGCGTCCCGAAAGTTTGCGATTAAATTTTAAAGAGATCCCACGAAAAGGGTCCGCAGTATTAGATAAAACGCCCTTCAACATTGAAAGGGAATAAGTGAAATTCCATTATTAATTTCCTGAGCCCGCTCCGTTGATAACAGATTATGCTATAGTTAATTATTTACCGACACGAATCATATTTTCGCTGGTTCATTTCGCCGGGAGATTATTCAAGCTCGAAGCTTTGTATTACGGTGTCGGTGTTGGTGTCGAGTTGAGGTCGCCCCGCGCCTCTACGCGCCTCAAGCGGCTGCTTCTTCGGCTAATTATAACGTCGAGCGATTGATCGGATGCGGTTCTACTGTTGGCATTTACATGAGGGACGTGAATGTAATGTTCATCTGCACACACTCTCACTACTCACATCTCACATTTTTGCTGATAATTCGTTAAACAGGCTGTAGCAAGCACATAAATATTAATAAAAGTCTAAATCAAAGGACGTATTTAGTTGCGAACAGCATCCAATACCTATACTCGTTAATTGCTTAGGCATAAACCGGGCATAAATACGGGTTTTATTTAGTCTCACTGTCAATTTGTCATGAATAAAAAGGGTCACACGTCAGTCGCCATCAGAGTTACAAAATGTTCGCAACGTTTAACTTGGTCACGATAGGTACTCATTAACGTTTCAGCACTTCCAGTGTTCGTGTTCCAGCTACAGTAACAGCTATTGGACGTTAACCGATCGCCGTCAACTGTCAAATTAGAGGCTATTCGATTTTATACTTAAAGGCTTCACGAAATGCTGAAATAAACTGAATATTTAGAGGCGCCGCTCCCCCCCTTCCCCCAGCAACCCCCGCGCCCCTCGAGCCCGCTGGGCCTAACGCAATAAACGTCACTACACGTCGTGTCGTATCGTGTGCCCGCGCATTACAAGTATTACAACCGATCGCAGGACATAATCTCATTTTCCTAGATACGCTTATTATATATTTTTATACAATTCATAAAAATAAAACGCATCATTCGCGTTGCACTCGTAATGCAACGTTTTGCCGATGGCGATTCTAACCATGGCGAAAAATTCAAAATCTCTATCCGACCAATCCTTTTTCGAGTCATCTATATGTAGGTACGCGTGTAAGGGTATGACTGAATTTTATGGAATAATCCTCCGTATTTCCCTGTGGAGCAAAGGGGAGACGGAGAGAGTGTCATTATCAATAATTTATAAAAAATTACCGCGCGCCACACCTGAGCCTGAGCCTCGTGGCTTTCATCGCTTTAGCGAGCTTTTACAGAGTCGTTAGAGGGGATGCTTTAGGACATAATTAGAGTTTGAAAACATTTCCGAGGAGATAACACTCAATTACTGAAGTAATGTCTGGTTTTCAAGCGGCTCAAACAATCTGATTGTTGTCAACGTCGTCTCAGCGCCGAGGTCGCTTTGTGTGTCTCACCCCCGCCTCGCGCCCGCCTCGTGTCTCGCGCCTCGAGCCGCCCCGCGACTCCGCTCGGTGACACGCCACTGACAGCGTCACAATTACCAACTTCCAAGATAAACCTACTTTACTGTTTTGAATGCTTGTCTCGGAATCACAATTTATCATAAATATTAACAGTTTTCCAACTTTGAACACACTTAGGTTCCTCGGCGAGCGAGAGGACTCGACCCGAACTAATGAGTCTTTCTGAAGAAGACAATGGATTGTAAGTTTCAATTAGTTATCACACAAAGCTCTACAGAGCCTTCGTATTAGAAATGATATAGGTGCATACATGTGATATTAATATAATTTCACACTGCCTGCTTGCAGTAGAGCGAAGCATAGAAGCGTAGAAGCATTTCATAAACAAGTTTAAGGTGGATTTAGTCCATATTGAGTCATATGAAAGATTTTCTACTCTTACTAAAATCTGAGCGTTAAGCACGTGTGGTGCTATGGAGCTGACGTGGAAAGCTGTCAGATTTTTCCAATAGCAAAGGGCAGTGCAAACATAATCCGTGCAATGTTTGCTTGTCGGATGAGTCGCTGCCGTATCGATTCCCGGAGCGTGCCGCCGCGCGGGTGCCGGCTGCCTGCCTACTCCTGCCTGCCTGCTCCTGCCTGCCGCCTGCCTGCCGCCTGCCTGCCACTACCGTGTCAAAATGCATTTTCACGTTACTTTTATATTGTTCCTGCTGGATACGTCGTCGGCACACATGTCAACGTGACTATACCGCTTAATTTTTATACCTACTGAATTCCACTATGGATACCGAGCAACAAATTTAAGATCTGGCTTAGTTATTATTTATTTTCTTATGAAAATAGGTACTGTCGACTTTATTTAATGTTTTTTTTTCGAAGAAATTTGTTTTAGTTAACTAGTTACTAGAATATTATAAATAAAATATGAGCCAGTCTCTGAATATAGTCGTATAGGATAAACTTAACAGTCTATCATCTAATGCATTGCAATAAATTACAATATAAATTGACGGATAATGGCGTCGTAAATAAGCATAAGCCGAGACCGAATTGAGCAAGGCGAGGAACGAGTTCGTATTAGAATATAGCCGTCGGTCGGTCGGTGGTGTAAACGTTTTCGAAAAAAATAACTAACATTTTAAAAGGGTTTTTTTTTCTTATTAAGGATGGGCTTGCATTTGGTCTCTGGCCCATCCATACAAGATGCTGCCGAAACCTAGGATGGAGCAAGCTTGCCCAGAAGAAACCTATTCAAACTAGCCTTGAAAATTCCAAGATTGTAGGCGTCGGGAAACACGGAGTAAATCTGTCGTTTTATCTACTTAAATCGAGCTGTTATCTTTGAGACAGTTTTTATCTCGAGCAGTAAGTGGGTAGGTACAAGTGACTATCGGATCGGCCACATTAGCATGCCATTAACATTGTGTCGAGGGCTCGCTGTTTCGACACGAATGATAGATTGTCGCCTACTGGGCCGCGGCGCGACGTGACGCCCACTTACGACTTATCACTGACACTTTATTCCCAATATAAATAATCGTTTAACCTATATTTATACTTAAAGTAAAAAAAAATTACATTCCATACCTTACTTAAATTATAATTTTTTCAGATAAAGCCCAAGCAATTTAGCTTAGCTTACGCTTAAGATTTTCAAAACAGAAAAATTACAGTCATCATGAGTTCAAGCCAATCCAAGTTAAGGTAAGTAAGAATTCTTCTTGGAAGTAGAATGCCTTCTAGTCAAGCCCACGTTAGATGTTCTATGTAATTTGAATAATCCATGACAATTAAATCTATGATAATGGCCGAATACGAACCTCAATCACTTTAGAATCTCGTCAGTTCGTGTTCTTGTCGGAACCGAAATCAACTGAATAATAATAATAATATAATAATAATATTTATTTATTTCTCCTCACAGTGACAAGACAGGACTACGGGTCATTAGTGAATGACTCTCTAACGCTCGACTGACGGTTGCAAAAAATAGTCCAAAATGTCAGTTAGGTCTAACTAGACTAAAGATACATATTATACCTACTCAAATAGAATGTACTTACTCCAAAGGATGCGTGATGATGATGACGCCTACAAAGGATAAACCCAATGGTATTATTATTCTGCAATTACAATTCAGTTGAATTAAGCTAATGAAATTCACAGTACCTACATTAGTGAATATGCGCGCATATCATATGTTTTTATATCAATACTAAAAGACAATAAGACATTTTCGTTTTTTTTTATTCTAGCTAGAATCAGTCAAGATCTTAAATATCTAGTAAATTTTCGCTAAAGTAACAGTATATTTACGGCTAACTTTTCAAATGTTACGTGGAGACCAAATGTTTATTGGGATAAATACTACGTGATTTTCTATCAATCAGTTAGTTAGAGATAACGCGAACAAATTTTATAATGCTAGTGACGGACGACGAACATGTAAGACGAACACTCGGTAGAGAGACTTAGTAGTAGTCTTAAGATTATTTTACCGGTAATATAGCAAATTGATATCATTTCAGTTGTATGTAAATGAAGCGACGTCAAGCGAGCCAGGGCTGGACGACCGGACAGGGCTGGGCGAGCGCCCTGCATTCTCTAATACGAGACGCTTCAGCAAGAGACCGCCGCAGTCCTCGGGGAGCGGACCTCTCACACGATTGCATAGCTAACGACAGAGACGGAGAACTACAAGACCGCGCTAACACGAGCTAGCTGACTTTACATAATAACCACAGATCCAGCGCACGTGCTATGTAAACGCCGAGCAGCCTCGATAGCACTATTAATATTCACATCCCGACACTCACTTCATATTCAAATCTGAAGCTACGTACCTCCACTATAGGTATTGTTTACGATTATTAAACCCTTCAAAATGTAGATGAAACCTCTCTCAATGTCGAAATCTAAAACTTAGATATAATCTTTACCCAATGTGAACTATATTAAAGTCGTTCTGGCTCTGAATGGTGAGGCGAGACCATAAAATATGTAAGTGAAAGCTGCTTATATTCGGCAAGAAGTCTTCAGTGAGAAAAACTGGTAAAAAATTCATCAAGTTTTCATTGATGCGTTGTTTACAAAAATGAGAATATCCATTTTAATTTTACAAAGTGAAGGTAGCTGGAATGTGGCAGTTAAATGTAATGAATGGCTGAGACTCAGAACAAAGGACAGTTAGGGCGCAGTATGGTGATAAGGCAATATTAGGTCCACAAAGCAACGCAAAGTGGCCTCCGAGCAAAAGGACCCGAAAGAGCAATAAAGGCACCGAATAATATTAAATTCACATTTAGAGAGTCGCCGCGACCAAATGGTTATTTTATTGCGCCAGAGAAAGTAATCGTTTTGAATTCTGCTGTGAGTAAGTACCATTCAATAAAACGCCATTACGAATGTATCAATCTAACCTATGTTTTTAGTAAATAATAGAAAACATATAAATAGATATTATCAATATACCATATGAAAAAACATGCAGGTATGTGAAAACGTGATAACGGGAGTTGTTTACACATTCAACCGTAGGTTACCTCGAACCTGTTTGTAATGTTACGTGTAACTGAACTGGAATCTAATCGGATAACAAACTAAATCTAAAAAACGTTTAATATAAAATAGTCCATTATAGTTCAGCAATAATAGTGTTACTAAATCGTTAGGACAGCTTTACAACAAAACATAGGTACCTATAACTATTCCCCAAACTGACTCTCTACACAACTTCATAAATTTCATAATGGAGCAACCAAGCGAGCCCTAATTATTAAACAGTTGTGTCTAAACGGATCATGAAACACTCATTTGATATGCGATGAAAACTCGACAGACAGTCGCTGATGGGTTAGTTTCAGTACATCCGCGCGCAGGGGATAAAGTTTCCGATATGCAAAACTAATCTCCCAACTACTAATTCCGATATTCCCACTTGAAATCGGTAATTTGATTTTACGCCTCAGTCGGACGGCTCAGCCGCTGCGGGCGGGTGCGGGCGGGTGCGGCCGGTGGGGGCGGGCGCGGGCGGATTCCACAGAAATCGTAGTTTAATTTGAATGCTTAAACAGTAAAGGGTTGCAGAATTGTTTTGTCTGAAAAACCTTATCGGCAGATAAAAATATATCAGTGGCACCGCTTGACCATTGACAGAGAAGAAAGGTATCATTAAAATACAATATACACAGTAGCAGCCTAGGTTTACCTGCTCATAAATATGACACAGAAGTATAAAAAAAAACATTTTATAGGTAGGTATTACACAGCCCTAACTCAAACGCTCGTTTGGAACTCACGCCGACGCAAATAACAATAAAAAAGCAATGAAAACAACAGATCCCAAACCTCGAACATGCAAAACTCACTCCGTGTAAATCTGTTGCTTCTTTTGAACATTTTAAATTAAATAAAAAAGCATGGCAAATATTCAAAGTATTAACTTGTTTCCCGAACCGCAAGTTGTGCGGCGGCGATGGCCGCTGTTATTACCTTTGGCGGAGTTTAACTTTACAGCTTTAATGAAATATAGAGCCGCCGCCGCCGCCGCCGCTCCGCCACCGCTGTGCCGCCGCCGCCGCGACCGCTCCGGCCGCTCGTCGCCCGGCCCACTAGCCGCTCCACTCGCTGCCGCACATTTCATGATGCCCATACGCGACGCACAAAGGAAATTATTCAAATAAAATGTTTGACATTTTAATTGACGGGCACGTGCCGTCCACCCCGTGTCATTTTCAGGATAACTCAATTATTATCAACAGAGAACAAATGGCTTTAAATGGAAACGGTGTAGGTTCATGTTCTATATAAAATATTGTAATGTGGAGTTTAAAATTCAATTAATTTCAGTAGAAATAACTTTGGTAGAAGTTACACAAGAATGTCTCGGCGACGCGAGGAACTGTGAACTCGCTGCATCGTACGTTTTCTCTCGGCCCACAACCCCGGCTCGGGAGGCCAATGGAAATTAATTATGTTAATGACACATTTCTAAAAAAATATTTTAATGTTTTGTGTTCAACATAGTTCTTCTCCGGGAGTCTTCTTCTATCAAAATAATGTATCTCTCTAATAAAGTAGATAGCTGTCATGTCGCTCTCAGTTTCTATTTTATACAAATAAATAGAATACACAAATGTATCTACATGAGCAGAAATAGTAATATAGCACTGACAATGACACTGGCACCAATTACTAGACGGAAGTAAGCGAAGGGTCGCGTGTCAGGTGTCGTGTGCGGGTGTCGCGTGTGGGAGTCGGGAGTCGGGAGTCGGGAGCCGGGGTGCACGTAGGATTGATGTCATTCGAATGAATCCAGCCGAGCCGAGAGTGGCACACAGGGCTGTGTTGTAGGGTAGTAGGGCACAGCGGCGGGCGGCGCCCCGTCTGCCGCGGACTCGACGCGAGACGATGCACGCCTTGCTTACTCTATAAGTTACACTTTCCTTAATCATAATAGTAAGGTAGCTTCGAATATTATATTATCATTGAGCCAAAAAAAAATATGTGAATTTATTCCTCGATAAATTGTGGCCATTTTTTAACCATCGGATTCCCTTTGCCTCGTTCCTACAACAGACGCACTAAGCCTTATTAATCATTCAGCCCCGCCCGACTGCGGCTCCATTGTCTTAAAATGCTTAATTACAATAGCGAAGAGTTGAGTAAAACCGTTAATTGAACAAAATTAATGATCCCCGTGACCCCATTACTTGCCGGTGTTCCTGTAAGTTAGGTACCTACTAATACAGGTATGACAAAATGCTTATTGTATGTATCTGGGGCGACTGGGGCAGAGTTAAAGCGGATATTGTAAAGTGGAGAATGTGTTTAAAGCGGTCACAGCCTTGAAGCCCAGCCAAAACCCTGGGCTCTGAGGACGCGCCTTCGCCGCCACAGCACCGCGCCGCCCCGCCCCGCCCCGCCCCGCCCCGCCCCGGCCTGAGCCGCGCCGCGCCGCACTCTGCGGCTAGCCACACTAGCCACACTATTCTACAATAGCTGAAGGCTTTTACATCTCCATGAACGTTACTGCCAACAATACCTAAGAGCAAACGTTGCCAACCGATCGTGAGCATTGTATACAATATTATTATAAGTCAACTTACTTATTGTGAATACAGAGGCATTTAATTTACTTTTTAAGTCCCACTTCAAACATATTATGTATGTTTGGATACAATCACACAACGCCTAGATGCTACGGCTTGGCACAGTGAATAGGTATATTCCCGAGCCCGGACATGCCCAAATTCATTCGACCGCAGATTAAATTAAATATTATCAGAACCCTCGCACCAGAAGAGAGAGTTTGCAAAGTTAAAGTTTAAAATCAACGGTTGACCCAAAAAGGTATTGTTTTTCTACAACCCTCGGCCCACCGCTATCCGTCCGTGTCGCCCGACTCAACCAGGGGGTCATTAGAATGCTCCTCGCAACTGTGGCACCTGCGTGTACTACCGACACCACACCAGCTGGCGGCCTGTTCTACGCGCTTGTCCATCATATATTATAGTTCCCGCAAATGCCATAAATGGGGTTAAGGTTATCTTTGTATGACGTCACAAAACGACCAATTTTAATCGACCTAAGTCCTCAAAAATAATAGATCATCGTACTGTTGCGTGAAAAAGAATACCTGACGCGAACGAACCGTAGCTGGAAAATTTGTCATCGTAAAAAAATTACAAGGTGCTTTGTTAATCCTCACATTCAATCACTACCTCTACATAATTAAACATTCAGTTTAGTGTGCGAGAATTACAAGAGGCGGCGGGAGAGGTAGCGCGAGTTGCATACCTACCGCCAGTGTAGTCGTAGTGCGGTTAGTAGCGAAGCTAGAACTTGCGTACTTGTATAGTAGCTGCCGGTGGCCGGTGGCCGGAGCCGCCCCGGCCATACCTAGCTGCATTCCGCACGATCTAGACAAATAACTGGCCGCCCCGGCCGCCACCACGGGCCCCGCGCGGACGAGCCCGCTCCGCTGCACGGCGTACATTGCCCCGTGGTCTCGGCCGCTAGCCGCGCGAGCTGCCCTAGCCTCCAGTGTACACAGTACCGCGCCGCCCACTCCGAGCACGTCCGCGCTCGCAGGCACCGGCCACGCCACGGCTACGTGACGACCCCGACACGCCACTCTTGGCACGAACGTCCCATACCTTCTCGGTTTCTACAAATACTATAAGTATAGAGATCTTAACCCAGATACCTACAGATGTTTGAAATAGCTTTTATTTTAATACGCTTTATTATTTTATCTTTAGTTTCGAATTTTATTATATTTGGCAATGTGGGTAGGTCAAAAGTGGGTAGCGAGGTAAAACTTACATTTGAAATTTAATTACGGATCACTATTACTTATAGTAAGGATAAAATCTTAGCAATTGGCTCGGCACCAATTATATGAATCATGTACGGACGGCTAAGATAGGTATTTTATTAGAGAATAATTACGTAAAATATTTTTTAAGGTTGGTGTTGGTACATAAATATAGCTGTACGGATATAAAAGTTAGGTTAACTCCACTTACCGTCGAGAGGTCTGCCTTTCGAGTCCCCGATAAAATAGACTGACTTCAAAAATGGTTATCAATAGGAGTAGTAGTAGGTATCTATGAGATATAATAAACCACGTGACATAAATCAGCAGGAGGTCGTTATGCTAAATAACAGATTGGTTTTATCAAAGGAATTATATGAAAGGAAAGGAATAATAAGATAGCATCGACGTATACTCTAGCGATAGACAAGAACGTTCATGTAAAACATTTGTTCAAAAACTGGTAAGAGTTAGAACTAAAGTTCGCTGCAGCGCTGTATAAAGCTGTGTCAACTAACCAAACTATTTTAAAAGATACAGCGCTAAATTGCTTAGAGTATAGTTTTCTCGCGACCAAAACGTCGTAAGCGCCGCAAATTTCATGGCGCTTACGCGTTTCGTTCAGTTAACTACACTAAGATGTCGTCTCTATAGAGTTCACACCGCAGATGTGACATCTTTTTTACCTACTAAACTTCATTAGAATAAAACTCGATTTCAAAATGTATTATATTAATATTAGGGGGGCCTAGTGCGGATTGGCGGACTTCACATGGCTTAAATTGAGTACTCAGAGGTACGGGCCAGGGCTTGAATTAACATAAAACAATTATTCAAAATATCAAACTATCACTACTAATTAAAAACTCATTAACAATTAATCAAATTAAAACACTTTCTAAAAAATCATATCAAGTCTGTGTTCAGTTACATATTTTTACCTACAACCAGTTTTAAGGGAACATCTGCACGGTTTAGTATATGATTGTAGAATGGCGTGGTATTTAAATAGATAAATTGTTTTTCTACTCTGGAATTACGAAATTATCACCTATTAATTCACTTAAACAGGAAGTAATTTTACTTAGTTGACTACTGACTAGTTATTTTCGTCCAGGGTCCACTTTGATTCGGATTATCGTTGTTATTAACGCTGCTCCGTGCGCACCCGCACTGAATGAATGTCGAAGCCACACTAAAGTCGGGTGTGGGGACTGCAGTTCAGTTGAGTTGACCAAAGCGAGTGTTCGGAACGTCCTATCTAGTACGTAGTACATATATATCGATGTAAGATAGCTTCATGCCATCGGGAGCTTCTTTCATCACAAAATCTATCCAAACCAAACTGCGGGTGACATTTTACAAATAAAGTGATCACGTTCCATTAGGTAGGTACGTCCTGTCCTGTAATAATCCGGCCGGTACAAACGTATTCGAGGAGAAACAATATGTGCGTAACCGCTGCTCCCTTTGTGCGTTTAACAACATTTCAAATGAATGGCTGAACAAATAGCGGCGTGTGCTCATGTACCTACCTACTGTGTACGCGCTCTGTTTACCTACTGCTTCATTATGATTTGCCTTGCCTACCGCACCGAACGAAACTTACCTAATCGTAACTCTACGCAGTTATTTGGGACACAGAACCATTTCAGAATTTAGACGAAATGGTTTGCACGTCAAAACTTAAACAGCTACGTCATTTGGATGGTTATACCGCCATCATTCGGTCGTCAGAGCAGAGCCTCGTTTGTTGGCTAACAGGATGTACCATGTACATGAAATGAAAGTGAGGTTGACTTACTTGGTGCTCTCAGGTGTTGTCCGAGCCCCCTTACATCCCTTCTCGCTCCCTGTAGTGTAGCTCGCTTACCTACAGCATAAAATATTTTTGTGAACTTAGGTAGGTAACTGACATTTACATAGCTGACATAGGTAGTATTGCAAATATATAATAGTAATTAAAGCTATGTTACTGAATTTGTAAATACGAACGTGTAGTGTAGCCGGTTGAAGGTGTGGATGGGTTTAAATACATTTTGTTCTGACTATTCATAAGTGCTTGTGAAGACCTATTTGAATATAAAACATTTTACACTTATATTTTCATTTCATAAATTATCTTACGAAGTTATTGTCTTTATTAACACACAGTTTCAAAACATATAGAAATGGTAAACTCATTAACTAACACCATCTATTGCACTACTTTTAAAACAAAATACGCGGCAGTGACAGTGATGACAGTCTGTCTAACGCATATTAACTGAACAATACCACAGACATTTTCACCCATACACCCACAGATAAAATAAAAGTGTCTACACTCGGATGCGTATAAGTTATGATTGTTGTTGGTTTAGTTGGGTCCTCGGAGTACGATTGTGCCATAATCCATTATACACAATTAAATACATGTTGAACTTATAAAAAAAATTATGTAGGTATCTAATTTCTAGAATAATTCTGTCAACCTATAATCCTTTATAGTATAGTAAGCATATCTAATATATATATTTTTTTTTTTTTTTTTATTCATTTTTAAAGGGCTTTGTCGCTGTTGCGATTATGTCGCCCTATTAATATCTTATACAAAAATTACATCTTAATTTCTAATGTACATATAATATAGTTTATATCTAATATAGTAGCCTAATCTACAAGCATACTCAAATATTTTATCACAATATATACCTATTTCAGTTTGGACACTATAAGGATGCAGACTTGCTGGATGCCTATTTTTTTTTTATAGTGCTTGCCATACTCAAATTATTTTGCAGTGTAACATCATCTCATATGGTTATTAATAATGATCAAGTAATAAGCAATAGAACACTTCAAATCTGTAGACCTCCTAATAATAGACCATGGACCTGAGAGTTTTCAACTGTTAGCTCTTTGGTTTATTTTTGTCTATGTTACGCATGGTAATGCCAACATTTAGAAATAAATTATAACCTAAAATACATAATTCTAACTAGGTTATTTTCAATTTGTAAACTATGCATCACCCACTTTTACTGATAAGACCGATGAGATTTCATTAATTTTCATGAATTAAGGAACATGGATAACAAATACACAGAGTTTTGGGCTGATTGTAACTAATCTGAATTATATTTGTTATTTTGACATTGACATGTATTTTCGCGGTACATGAATTATTGGATTGGACACTTTCACTCATGGAATTCTGTCAACGTTAACATTTTTTATGAATATAAATAAATTAAAGACATTAAGTTTAAAGGGTGGATTGTGTGTTTTTCGAAGTGTAACTTTCTAGGTAAGTTATCAAAAAGTATTGAGCACACAAAGCTATCACTTCCGTTACGGCAGGAAAAGGAAGTGTATTATGGCCGTCACAGAGCATGGTGGCTCTAGCAATCAATTTCAACATCCTTATCCTGTCTTAATTTCGATCAATAAAAGTCGAAGCGGCAGAATATTTTTTTAGACCGTTTTACTAAGATACTTGATAGTACACTTATCTGTTAAAAAAAAGAGACAGTAAGCTACTTATCAAGGTTATCATTAATCAGAAGTAACTCAGAATAAATAAATATATTTTTTTAATAGATTATAGTTTATTTAAATAATTATATACATATATGGTTAGCTATGTTTCTAAGTTATTTTTTTATATTCTGAATTAATTTATACTTCACTAAATCATCACTAGAACTGGAACCCTAGGACAACAAAATCTTTCACCTAGAAAGTATTAATAAAAACTAAAGACAAATTAATAAACACAGTTCAGGCTTTTCTTTCTTTCTTTATACTACATCTCCAATGTTATATATTATTGCAATGATAGTACATGGCTAGTTGCAACTTAACAATTTGTATCTATATTTACATTAATTAGGTATATAGAATATGTTGGCCTTTCTCAAGTAGAAGCAGTACATAATTTAATATTCAGTGGTGAAAAAAAATGGGTCATTATTAACCCATTAAGCGGTGCTAATTGTATATGGACAGTTTAATCAGGCCACCTAATAATGCTTAAAACAATCTTTATCTACAATGTTTTATTAGATTTAAAAGTGTATGAATAAATATTAAAATTTATTAACTCCTCACCGGTATCTTGGTGGTTTGCAACTCTGACTTTAAAGCCTAGCGACTAAGCATTGTGGGTTCAGCTTCTAGACAGAATGTTCTGTTTCTTCTGATTTTGACTGTATATTTAAACAAAAATGTTTTTAAAAGTTAGTAGTAGTAATAGTATTCCTACTTATATGAGTAAAGTTGTTTCACAATCAAACACAAGTAAAAACAAAACAAATTGAAAACTACCCCACAATTGCATTCCAGATGACTCAACATGACTTCAGATCTGTGCGGAGAAGATGTAGTGGTTCAAATCACAGCACCACAAATCATAACAGTAAGTAATATATCTGGTAATTGTACGGGCAATGACTTATTTCTGTTTATTGGTAACTGCATGCTTCATAAGCTGATGGCTGTACAGTAGTAAAATTTTGAAACTAATGTAAAATATATGTAAAAATATATTTAGAAATAGTAAGTGGATAGAAGTAGGAATAAGGTGTTTAAAAAAACCCGAATGTTTTAACTTCTGGGCCTGTCTGTTTCTATATTTCACCCCTTCTACAAACGTTAATAGAATTTCGTTACTTATATCATACCCAATAAAGATTTAACTAGTTCTAATATTTTATTTATTTATGATTCATGCAGCTGAATTAAAAATAATCAAATTGGGGTTATCACCTCCAAGGGCTTAATATGAGAGAACAGGCTTGTTTAATATTTTTTTAGTTAAATCGGCCCAGCTTCTTTAATTTCATTTAATAAGAAACAAGCGAAGAGCATAATTTGTTATTGTTTGTAGTCCGAGACGATAGTCCCGGTGACGGTGTGCCCGGCCGGGGTCGGGGCGGGGCCGGGGGCCGGGGTCGGGACGGGGGTCGGGGTCGGGACGGGGGCCGGGGTCGGCGCGGGGGCCGGCGGGTCGGCGCGCGTGGCCGCGTCCTCGGCCGCCGTGGAGCTGGGCCGGCGCCTGCTGCTGGCCGCGCGCGCCGGCGACACCAAGCAGGTGCTCGACCTCATGGCTAAGGGAGCGCCTTTCACTACCGACTGGGTAATTTGTTAACTAATTGATTTATTTCAGTTTTATATTAAGTAATATTTTCAATGTCACAGGTTTATAGTAGAGTGATAGTAATACCTACCTACTCTTTTTTTATCAGTGATGTTCGTAAGCGATTCTGGTATCCTTAAGTGGGCAATACGGTTTACCCTATATATTTATAGTATTTTTAATTTTAAGAGAGTTGAAAGTTAGAGTAGAAAGATCGATCGGAATATTTAGGAATTTCGGTTAGAAAGGTGAGGGGCTGAAAATGCAGGCACACCTATGAGACGTGACAAGTTCGGATATATAATACACAAAATGAAAAGAAACATATCGTCGTCGTAGTTAGGGCGAGAACCGTAAAGTGTAGCATGGGGGCATGTGTGATGTGTGTTGTGTATGCAGCTGGGCACGTCGGCGCTGCACCTGGCGGCGGGCGGCGCGCACCTGGAGACGTGCGCCGTGCTGCTGCGCGCCGGCGTGTCCCGCGACGCGCGCACCAAGGTGGAGCGCACGCCGCTGCACCTGGCCGCCGCCGCCGGCCACGCGCCCGTCGCCGCGCTGCTGCTGGACCACGGCGCGCTGGTGGACTGCCGCGACATGCTGCGCATGACCCCGCTGCACTGGGCCGTGGAGCGCGGCCACGCCGCCACCGCCGCCGTGCTCGTGCGCCACGGCGCCGACCCGCGCGCGCGCTCCAAGTTCCTCAAGACGCCGCTCGGGGCCGCTCGTGCCCGCGGGGACCGCGCGCTGCTGCGCCTGCTCGAGGACGCGCTGCGCGACCGCGAGGCCGCCGACTCCGTGCACGCGCTCGTCAACGGTAACCTACCCCGTAGCTTCCTTCACCCCCTTCTCGGGCGACCCGCCTCCGGACTCGATATGTAACGGTGTATGTTATTTCTAGATCAAATGACGGAGGAGCGAGGGGAACCGCAGCTCCGGGCGTTCGACCACGAGCAGAGTGAGTTTTACTTTCGCTTCGTTTTAGGTAATGTTCTTTTTAATCGATTAAGGAATCTAACGGGCCGCGGATTTGTCGTTTCAGAATTGCCGACCGAGGCGAAAATAACGAAACTAAAACCCCACGAGAGGATCAAAACTGAACTAAAAACGGAGGTAACGAGATCTACGCGAATATCTTTGATTTTCTAGTGATCTGCCCCGACGGTTAGCTAGTGACACGATTTTTCCGGTACAGCAATTGGAGCGAGTGCCTGCGAGCGCGGCGACGGCGGACGGGGCCGGGGCCGGGGCGGGCGCGGGGGAGGCGGCGGGCGGGCGGGCGGCGGCGCTGCTCCGCGCGCACGGCATCACGCTGCTGCCGCCCGACGACGGCACCACCGTGCTCAGCGCGCTGCAGAGCGGCCGCACCGTCGTGCTGTCCGGTCAGTCACTGCACCACCACACTACACACGCGGCATTGCGCTCGCTCGCTTGTCGTCACTCGCTATATTCCTTTTCAATTATTTCCGTCTTGATGATATCCCCACAAAAATACTTAAATAATATCTGCTAATCTCGTTCTTCAGACGCGGGCAAATTGATGCTGAAAGAGAGCGGCTCTCCTCCCCCGACTTTGAGTCAGGCCGCGACGGGGGCCGGGATCGGAGCGGGGGTCGGGGCGGGGGCCGGGTCGGGGGCGGGGGTGGTGCTGACGGCGACCCCGGTGCGCTCCCCGCCGCGCCCCGGCGTCAAGATCTTCACGCTCAACAACAGGCTGCTCACCGCCAACCCCACCACCGCCGTCGCCAAGGAGGCTAACAAAATACCTATCAGGAAAGTCATCGATCCTAGGGATATGCAGGTGACCATATATGATTATTATTATATACTTGTGTATATTCGGTAAATTGAGTATTTGTAGATATCTCCCATGTTTATCAATAATTCCATTAAACAGCCCTCATTTTGTAGGTAAAATTTGTGCAACTACCTCCGGACACGAAGATATTATCCCCATCGAAGGCGACATCGTTGAAAGCCAAGACGAAGGTGTCCCCGCGGCCCGCCGTCAAAATCATCATGAACAAGTCCAACTTCCACAAGCTCATGGCCAACGCCAACAAGACCAACGTCGGGCATAACGGCGCCAGCCTCGAGGTAAGAACTGTACAGAATGAACGTTTAGTGACAGAAGCACATAGACTCTGTCTTCAACCTGGTATTGTTCCGTGTGCAGATGGCGGGCGCGGGGGCGGGGGTCGAGGCCGGGGTCGGGGCGGGGGCCGGGGTCGGGGCCGGGGCGGGGGCGGGGGCCGGGGTCGGGGCCGGGGCGGGGGCCGGGGCGGGCGAGGCGAGCGCGCGCGCGCAGCTGGCGGCGGCGCAGCGCGCGCTGGCCGCGCTGGGCGCCGAGCTGCGCGCGTGCAAGGCGCGCCTGGCGCTCTACGAGCCGCTCTAGACGAGAAATACCTCATGAAAGATGACTCCCTGCAAATCGCCATTAAATTAAAACCATCGCGAATTTTCTACTACGTTACTTATTGTGAAATAAACACTCGACAATAGTTTCGACGTATCAAACGTTCGACGTTTCTTCCGACTCATCGATCATATCGTTGTAGTAATTTTAATATCACGTATATAATACTTTTGGTGCGGTAACATGTGTTGATATCCCTCGAGTGCCGGGAGTTTTAAATTTATCGCAAAATAATTAACGCGACTTTTAAAGTAACATGATGGGTATGTAATGGATACTGATACTATGGATTTTAATTATCGGAACCTTGTTCATAATCATGTTAAAGTGACTAACGATTTATGGAAGTGAAAAATGAAATTTGGACAAGAAATATTATTACTTTTTATATTTTTTTTACTGGAAGTGAATGATCGTAAACTCTATCGCGGGAAACATAATTTCTTGAAGATCGTATGTGATTTGTTAAACAATTACATTTGTTATAGTGTAAATAATGTAATAAATAGTTTAATCATCATAAATATCTCTGTTAAGCTATGATGATAAATAAAAATATTTTTTATAAATTGATATTTATTTACATAACTCCTGACCGCATAATAGCGGAGTAAACGAAGCATTATGGGTCCGTTTTTTTTTACTGTGAACCGAATTGCATACAATTTTGGAATTAGGTTCATCTTACCCTTAACTTCAAAAGTGAAAATGATTTGAACTCCGCAACCACCCTGGGTGTGGTTGCCACCCCTTCTCGGGGGTGAATTTCTTTTTTTTCAAAATTGCTTCGGATATCAATAGAAGGCCTAATTTTAAGCAAAAATCATATATAAAGCTTTTCAAACAATCCAATACTTTTCAAGTTATTGGCTATTGAAAATTTGCAATTTTTTCACGGTTTTCATCGGTTTTTTGCAAATATCTCCAAAAATATACGTTTATCGAAAATTTCATCAAGAACAAAGTTGTAGCAGGTAAAACAATGAACAATTTGGTATTTTATAAAGTATTCTACGTGCAATATTAAGCTAGATATTAAAGATCAAAGCCGTGTTTTATTTTATCTGAAATTTAATCGATGTGGTCAATGCCATCTAGTGGCGAGCAGATGCATTTTATGCATTCTAATACAAAAGGGTTTTGTAGCGCATAAAATAAGCTTTAAAATGAGCACTATTTAAAGTCTTTTGCACGTAAAATAAGTGAGCTGCATTGCAAATAAGGGGAGCATCTAATGTTTTTTCTTTTAAATCAATGGGTTTCATAAGTGCCATTTCCACCACAATTAAAATTAATCGTATTCCGCCTAGAATTAACTTTATTATGAAGAGTTTGATGGATAGTATCAGTTTGGCTGCTTCAGGACACGTATTTTTCAAAAAATTCATGATTATATAAAAAACAAACTTTCAAATATTTATAAAATTCCACCCTATTTTTCATAATATCTCAAAAAGGACGACAGATACGTATAAAAGTGTGGAAATAAAAAAATTGATAATTTTCTGACAAACAATTTCAATGTTTTGGTTTTTCTGTGAAACAAAAATTGACGGAGTTATGATTGTTTAAAGAGCGCGTGGCAGCGGAATCACAGCCTCTCTTAAGCCCTTTAACCCTTCACCGTTTCAGAAAAAGGTTTTTTACTATATATTGCAATAAAGGATGTTGTAGCTCTTTTAATTACCTTTACAATGGTGTTTTATAACTTGTGATAGCATGAAAATTGAAGGAGTTATGGTCCAAAAACTTAACATATTTTTATCTACTTAGTAACTGAAAATTTCGGAGTGCGAATATTTGGAGCAATGTGAAAGTACGCAGTATAATAGAGACCCACAACTATTTTAATGTGTATATATGCTACTAGAAATGTATGAAATCAAGGAATTGAATACAAATCCTAGGAAATGTGTACAGTTCCGATACTATTTAGGAACTGTGTACAATATTGTTTGAAAAACTATTTAATGCATAGATATCCTAGGAAATGTATAAATTTCCTCGGAATTATATGGAATACCTGCTGGTCCACCGGCAATGTGTAAAATAACTATATTTGGGCGTAGTAATCAATGTTATGTTAGGACAGTAAGTCTTTGTCACCTTTTTTGTGTTCATTTCAGAACATTTAGAGGTTCGAGGCTTAAGGGTGGCCCAAGGGCCACCCCCGCCGCACCCTAACCTATATTAATAATATATTATGGCGATAATACACAAATATTATCGCCATAATATATTTATATGGTATATATTTATACCATACTATGACACATTTGCAAGGGTTGTAAGATTTTCAAGGGGTTGAAAATGATTTTAATATGAGGTAATTATGTAAGAAAATACTTTACAATTTCACCATTTGCTATTAGACATGTTTTCTAGCGATAAAATGGCTCAATGTAATTTTTTCCGTTAAGGGGTGGTTTACACCCCTTAAAAATAATAGGCGGAGTTCAGATCATTTTCACTTTTAAAGTTAAGGGTAAGATGAGCCTAATTCCAAAAAATTCATGCAAATCGGTTCACAGTAAAAAAATTCGGAGGTAAGACCGTATTTTTCGCTTCATTTACTCCACTATAACCTCCGTGTAGTTTATTATATAGATTCACTCCAATCATTAAACTCATCCACATAATGGGGGGGGGGGCTACGAGTCCTTGCACTGTGAGTATATCTGGTACTCCTTGCCTCTCCGCTAGTCACGCTTGGGGAGGGGGCGGCTACGAGTCCCTGCGCTGGGAGTAGATTTAGTTCTCCTTGCCTCTCCACTAGTCATGCTGGTGGTGGCTAGGAGTCCCTGCGCTGGGCGCGCGCCGTCAGCACGTCGCGGAACTGCGCCAGGATCGCGTTCTCCCGCTTGGCGCGCTCCTCCTTGCTGAAGGCGGCCAGCGCGCGCTTCTCGTCCGCCGAGTAGATCTGGTTCTCCTTGCGGATACGGACCGCCTCCATGCGACGATGTCTGCAAACATTGTTCACTTTTAATTACGCAACGGTGATTGACTTGTAGCGGTTCGATTCCCAAAGAGGATAAACATTGCTGTACAGTGTGATTGCCCTGTCTTAACATCAAAATAACCAAATTACCAAAGAGCTATCTCTGTCTGTAAGGAATTTGCCAAGAAATTACAATTTCTGGAATGTTAAGTTTACATCAAAAAGCAAATTGCTCATTTATTTTAAATCTTATTTAATTACCAATTATGTTATTACTGCAGCAATTTCAAGACATGCTTACCTGCTACCGCTCATGACATATCCCACACTCTCGTATGACGCTATCTCATCAGAGGTGAGGCCTATTTCACCTCTTCTAGGTATTCTCTTGCCCTCTGCCACAAAGGCCGCCATAGCCGCTCCCTCGCCCGGCAGCAGGGCCCGTCCGAAGTCCTTATGTCCTAAAGCGGGACCGACACGGGGAGTTGGGCCAAAAGCTTCCGATGCCAGTTCTTCATCTTGGCTCTTTGATTTAGAACCATTTGACGGTATTGTTTCAATTTCCTGTTCCGCTGCAATGTTAAAAAATATATCAGAAGAATATATTTTTGTTATTTATCATCATAGCTTAACTTAATAATAATGTACCATGTTATACAAATAAAATACTTTCAACTTTGTGTCAAATATAGAGGAGGGTCTATCATCTATCTATATAAACAATTAATTTGAATGTTTATCCCCAACACATTATTATCAATAAATCATTGAAACACAAAGTAAATAAAAAAAATTACTACATTTGGGTGTAAAGGAACACATGATGTGCACAGCTATAAAACTATAAAAATTAAAGAATCAAACATAAGACAAAAACAAAGGATTCTTGACTTACTTCCTTTCTCCACCCACACCTCCTCCTCGCTGCTGGAGCTGGAGTCACTGTCAGAACTCTTGGACTTCTTCTTGGCTTTCTTTCGTGCCTTCTTCACCTTTTTAAGCTTTTTCTTTAACTTCTTCAGCTTTTGTTTAGTCTCATCTTTGTCTTTGGATTTTTTCCTCTTTTTTTTCTTATCTTTACTACTTTTTGATTGTTTTGTATCTGGCTTAGGAGATTCTTCTTCAGAACTAAAAATAATTAAATTTGCAGATGTAAAACTTTGATAAATTTAAGATCTGCTTAATCATAATCCAGTACTGTAGCAAAGTATTTATGAATAACAGTACAATATGTCACTTACTCAGGCCTTAAGGGTGATTTACCCCACACAGAGGCGACACCAATCTGACCAATTCTCTCCCGCTCTTCTCTTCTTGCATCCAGGAACTCTTCTTCCTGGGGTTTGTAGTGACTGCGCCCTGCTCCTATCTCACCACCAACAATGCCACTTCCAAGACCTAAACAAAATATTTTTCAGTATTTACTTATGCTATATCTCACCACTCAGAATAAGAAGATTATATGGACTAATGTCAAACTCTATCTACCTCTCATCTAGTTTTCCAGTAGCAATTTACACAGTACATGTGAGTTTAAAAACTTACGTATGGATTCATACCATTATTCTTATAGTGAAGGAAAAACCTAATTGGGTAAATCTGAGTAGGGTATGTGATATTGGGTAGTAATTCATACAAACAAAACACAGAATAACAGGTCTATACCTCCACCAAGGCTTCCTCCGAGCCCTCCTCCACTATACTCCTTGTAAGAGCTCCGGCCCCTGTCACGTTCTCTGTGGCTTTTCTCGCGATCTCTACTCCTTTCGCGCTCGTGACTGTCTCTGGGGCGACTCTTGGTGCGGTCGCTGTGGGAGCCCCGGTAGCGCTCCTTGCTGCTATCTCGACGGTCTCTGTCGCTCCTGTGCCGGTCAGAGCTGCCGTAGCGACGGCGGTCACGATCACCTCCCATGGTAGGTAATTACTGTTCGTTTAGTAGGAAATCATAGGTACATTCGGACAAAAACCCAATCAATGTTGACAACCAGATATGGTGATTTAATTAATTTGGCATTAAAAGCAGAACTTTATTCAACTGATTGTAACAATTATGGTAGAAAATTATATTTTGTTGAGTATAAACACAACTAAAAGAAAGAGGAAAATAAACTGATTATTGATTGACTGACGGATGACGACTAAACCATAGATGATACATAATAAGACTGAACTGAGCGAAACGAAATCAGCTACCATAGAGGATACTATTTCTTCTGTGCCTATGAATTTAATTATTTTCTAATGTGTGATGTGCGTATATTTTTTGTACATAAATTGTATGAGTTAGCCCTCATTCGCTCGAGAGTTTTTTTTAACGTAAAGACGAAACAAAACGATTCAAGCCAATAGTTTTCGTTATTCATATCCATTCTGTTCTTCATAAATATTATCTATCTGTGGGTGAGATTGACGTCATAACCTGCCTGCCTGTTTGTTGCGGTCGATTTAATTTACAAGACACAAACAAAATAAATAAATAGTGTTTTCTACGCTTGTATATCATGAAGATTTCAACTCCTAGATATACGTTTTGTCTATTTATTCAACTAATGTTAATGTTTTGTGACATAATATTTAACTGCGTCAGTTTATTTCCAAGGAGTCGCGATGGGTTACTCGTATTATTTATGTAAGACGAATTTATTTAATGGTTTATTTATGATACTATGAATGATTCGCTCAATAATCGTATAATAAATACCACTTTTTCAGATTTCAGGACCTGTTCCTCGTGTTGTCTTTTAAAACAATGTTGCTAACGTTCTTCTCAACATATTTGTTCGAGGTGAGGTGTTCGTACACAATTTCATTCCCATGTATATCAACAACACCCAAGTTTCCTTTCTTTAACATGAGTTTTGATAGCTAAATTCCTAAGCTAAAGCATTAACCACGCCGAACCCGCTCTCCAAACCTAGGCTTCTTCTTATCTTATTATCCTGATATATTAGTTACACACTGTGTTCTCCTCTTCAATAAGCAAGTGGATGAGGCCAACACCATATGCCGTGTATAATGAAGGTGTATAATATAAACAGGCAGGTCTAGTGGAGGTGCTGGTGCGCAAGTTCGCGGGCGTGGTGTCGGTGTGCGGCGCGTACGTGGCGGCCAGCGTGGCGCTGCACGCCGTGTGGCTGCTGACCAAGTGGGCCGACCCCGCCGCCGCCTCCACGCCGCTGCTCTTGCTGCTCTTCACGCTGCAGAGATGCTGTACGTATCTATTTACACCTGCTTATGTTCTTGTTTGACGTTTGCACATGTGGTGCGCTGCCAAACATCTTTATTGTAAGGGATAGGGAGGAAGTCCAATTGGAATATTGTCCCATATTCGTTCCTATAGATCAATTCTATGAATTATGGCCTGTATAGGATTTATGTTACTTCAACACTTTATAGGCAAATCCTCTAACTTTATCATCATTCTCAGCTCTCATGTCACCACAGCAGGGGCACAAGCTTACTTTAATATTAAGAGGTTTATGCGCCTTTAATGTCACCACTTTCCCTTAGTGATTCCTGTGTTTGTGAACTACTGGTAATCACTTATCTAAAACAATGCAATAATTCCAGTATCCCCGTGGTACTACTTCCTGTACAAGCGCGCGGCGCTGCGGGTGAGCGACCCGCGCTTCTACGAGGACATCGACTGGATCAACCGCCAGCTGCAGCCGGCCCCGTCGCACTCGCACTAGCACTCACTTCACCTCGACCACTACACAACTGCACTCTACGGACTGAACTAACGATCTAATATGCAGATGTTGATAAGCAATAATGTATCAACCCACAGAAAGTCAAATTCAAAGATATTTTGATATATTTTTATGATGCATCATGTATTTAACATTCTACAAAAGTGTTTCAAGTCATCTAGAACATAAAAGTACATACTAAACCGTAAATCACCTATACAATATTATCTTAGGATGCCGTATTCTCAAAACCAAGTTTGTAAGGGTTAACACATTATTGCTTATCAGCATCCATATATGTTGTAGTGTACATAGATAACATTAAATAAACTGTCTGATCTCTTCATTTATGTAAGGTGTGCATGTGGTGTGAGTTCACTTAGAAAGACAAAGACATTTTCAAAGCAATTTGATAAATCTGCCGCACACCACATGCACACTGTAAGTATTGTTTGTATATTATCTTGTTAAAATTAATGGGATGTGGACGAGGACTTGTACTTATATATTGAATAAATGTTATTTCCCATAATAAATAATGATGCATCAAATCATATTAGTTTTATTGATATAATATTACATATATTACACAATGATTTCTAATCGTTCAATATATTATGTAATCATATTATATAAGACGTAGGCATATAATAGTAAGTATACATTATTAAAGTAGATACAATGATATACTATGAGATAATATTAAAAAATATGTCTCGCACCAGGGCCTTGATATTGAGGGTTAGCAAAGGTGCGTCTAGTAACCGTGTCCTTTCTAGAAAGCCGCTCTGCAAAGCGGGCAGTTGGATTTGTTGCTCGTCGTGAACCACTTGCGCTGCAAAAATAATTATATTATTTACTATTTTAATTATTTATTTATTTACTATTTACACTGGCAAAGTTTTCAAACAAATCATTCAATATAAATGCCAAAGTATGTTTGGAAAAGAATATATACCTATATGAAATTCAGCACTGATTTGGAATATAATTTAAAATAATATACGAGCATTTTTTTATTCTGGGGTACTACTCCACCTCCTGGAGGTGGTGATGGATGCCTTAACATCAGACAAACAGGAAGAGGCACCCTGGTGTATGCTCTTCGCTGGCGACATTGTACTTGTCGAAGATGATGCACTTGGGGTTCAGAGTAGACTGGAGAAGTGGCAAGAAAGACTGGAAAAGGTTGGGCTAAAGATCAGTAGGACCAAAACTGGACATTTGTTCTGTTATTTTGGTGGTCCTTCCAGATTCAACACGATTGTTCTGGATGGTGTTGCTTTGCCAGTCTGCTCTGACTTTCGATAACTCGGCTCACTGGTGCAAAGTGATGGAGAGATAGACAGGAATGTTAGGAGTAGAATAAATGCGGGATAAATGAAATGGCGTCAGGTCACGGGAACAATTTGTGACCCTCGAATGCCCTTCAACTTAAGGGGCAAATTTATAGCAGTATCATAAGACCTGTCGGCTTATATGGATCAGAGTGTTGGGCGATAAAAGAGACGGATGAGAGAAAAGTGCATGTAGCGGAGATGCGTATGTTGAGATGGATATTTGGTGTGACTCATGAGTATGTAAGAGGTAGTTTGAAAGTAGCGACAGTAACTGAGAAAGTGAGGAGCCATAGGCTGTCATAGTATGGATACATAATGCGGAGGGATGAAAATCATGTTACGTGGAAAGTTATGAATGTGCAGGTGGATGGTCGTAAATGTAGAGGAAGACCGAAGAAAGTATGGATGGATTGTGTGAAAGCTGATACGTGCAAGAAGGGAGTGATAAATGAAATGACGGCTGACAGTGAGGAATGGACGAAAAACACATGGCGGGCCGACCTTGCTTAGGCGGGATAAGGGCAGGAAGAAGATGTATATTTATGATTCTAGTCTCATCTAGATTCTGCCGGCATCACGGGTGTACTTACGAGGC
The DNA here is from genome assembly GCA_905147785.2 of Thyatira batis. Classification (NCBI taxonomy): domain Eukaryota; kingdom Metazoa; phylum Arthropoda; class Insecta; order Lepidoptera; family Drepanidae; genus Thyatira; species Thyatira batis. The sequence continues at coordinate 11,456,292 of LR990493.1, read as the reverse complement.
ACGCGTTGTGGAACTTGTTCCGGCACGTGTGGCACAGTACACGAGGCAGACGGCCGGTGGCGGGGTGCATGCGGCAGTAGCAGATGTAGCACTGCGCCGCGGCCGCCACGCGCGCGTCCACCGCGCCGCGCCACAGCTGCAGCGCGCCCCACACCGTGCCGCGCTGCTGGGCCTGGGGGGGGGGGGGGTCACGTCACGTCACGTCACATCGATCACTGAACACGTTTTCAATAAAAACAAAATTGTCCTACTAATATTATGACTGCTTGGAATTTGGCACAGAGTTAGAATATGTTCTGGAATAACACATAGGCTTCTTTTATTCTGGGAAGAGGAAGATGTTAAACTGCGGGGAGACACTAGTATCGATAATAAAAAACTATAAATTAAAGGTGCGATAGTCAATGTGATAGTCACGGTATACCCTGGATAAATAAGAGAGAGTAACATACGAGATAGACGCAGAGCCACTGCGTGTCCTGCGGCGCGGGCGGCGCGGGCGGGGCCACGCGCGGCGGCGCCAGCGGGTGCAGGCGGGACAGCCAGATGCGCAGCTCCAGCGGCCGGTCCTCTATCTCGTATATGCACGACACCTCGTTCGTCGAAAAGTGAACTTGTATCTGCCGGAAACGTAGAGACTAAATTTTGCTCATATTTCAGTGGGTGCTCTACCTACTATACAGTCCAATGTGATCGCGAAACGAGTTTTTTTCTCAATAAGAACCGCCAAGTCCCCTATAACGCTTACCTCCTCGATGATCGTGCCATCTATTACATATTAAGCTTGGATTGCCTTTTTTAAACTTTTCTTTTTAAACTTTATGTGAAAACACTTTGTGGCGTTAAGGATCATGCCGTTGCCTAAACACCACTCTCTAATCTTACTCAAATCTTCTTGTTATACGTCTATATCACTTTGGTTTCTAAAAGTCCTATACACCATTAGCATACATCTTAGTCGAACCACTAATAACATCGAATACATATATCGTTAACGAATATTAGTAATAGATGTGGCCAAAAATGAGAACCTTGGGGAACTCCCGATGGAAGTGATTTAACAGTTGACTTTAATCCTCGTAGTACCCCTAAATGTGACCGATTACAATGGTGTGATTCAGACCGTTTGAGTAGATTTCCGTGAATTCCCACAAAGCTAAACTTACTTGAAAGTATATCATGGTTAACTGGGTCGAAAGGCTTCGAAAAGTCTGTGTAAACTGCATGTACTTCAAGACACACGTACAGTCAGCAACGAAAGTCCATGAACACATTCAAATTTACAAAACCACTGAGCACTAAAACTGTCGTAAATCACTAACCACCGTAGAGTACAAAACAAGGTTGTCATTTCAAAGTTACAAAAAAGGCTGATTACCAATATTCCTTAAGTTGCTGAACATGATTTTACCATAAGTAGTTGAACACTAATTCGCAATAAGTAGCTGAGCACTAAATGTGCAATAATTCGCTCAACACTAATTCAAAGTTATAAGTCAAGTTTAATTACGACTTGTCTGAATATTATCATTGGGTATCAAAGTATCGTGTCAATAGCAGAGTCAATGAAGACATAAAACAAGCAATATTCGGAAGTCCTCAAGAACAGCTCCGATTTCGATGATTTTTTTTTGTTAGCTTTGTTTTTTTATTCATAAACCTATTATTTAAAATCAGAAAACTTTTGGAGCGGGGTAAAATAAATTATATTGTTTAAACTATATCTACTATATTTATATGAAAACCGTTTGCCCGTTTTTGCAATATTTTTGATTGCCGCTCCGCTCCCATTCGTCGTAGCGTGATGATACAATGCCTATAGCCTTCCTCGATAAACACAACGTGAAATATTATATATACATACATATATATATATAGTAGCCTAAACAAATATATGTAAGGTATACACGTAACATGCTTACACGCATATATATTTTCTGATGGTCTATATTTCTACTGATAAATAAAACTAAATAATTTATTTGTTTGCTTGAAGGCGCTAATTTCAGAAACTACTAGTCCGAGTTCAAAAATTATTTCAGTGTTAGATAGCCCATTTATCGAGGAAGGCTATCAGCTATGTGTCATCCCGCTACGACGAATAGGAGCAGAGCGTCTATCAAAAATGTTGCAAAAACGGGCAAACGGTTTCATATAAATATAGTAAGTAGATATTGTTTAAACAATTTTTTTTCCCGCTCCAAAAGGTTTCTGGTTTTAAATAATATAAAAAACAAAGCTAACAAAAAAAAATCATCGAAATTGGAGCTGTTCTTGAGGACTTCCGGGTAAAATGCTTTATTGACTCCACTTTCGTGAACTTATAAGAAAAGACGGTAGGTATATTTTTTATTTTATTTATTTACCATGCGCAAAAATTTTTATTACAATATTATTAAAAAAATATTTGAAGGTAGAAGTAAAAAAATATGTAGTCAAGTTTTATGATCAAAAACAAAAATCTGAAGGTAGAAGTAAAAATATGTAAGGTAAATTGAATAGAATCCGTCATTTCAATTGTCATCCGAACCAAACAATTTTATTATTATTTCAATTGTGCCTCCAGTTACATCTATATATATAAAACAAAGTCCCCCCGTTTTTGTGTTCATCGTGCTCAGACAGACAGACGGAGGCGGCGGGGACATTGTTTAATATATATAGATAGTAAAAAAAAATTTACTTATATCTCGGTATATATACTATATTTATATAGCACTTATTAAAATAATTTAGTTTCATATACCTAATACTGAAAGTATATTTTTATCTACCTATATTATGTTTAGCAACTTGCTAAACATATACATATGTAGATTTATGCAGATAAAAATAGAGAAGATGATAAACAGAAAAAAAATCTGTGCTCATGACAATTTTATATGGATAATTTATTTTCGTCGCTAGTAATGTTCAGCAACTTATGACAAACCGAGAATTAGCCTCGTCGAGTAACAAACTATCATTGTTAAGCGACTTTTGTATTTTCTATTGATAACATATTTTTGTCGCTAGTAATGTTCAGCAACTTATGACAAACCGAGAATTAGCCTCGTCGAGTAACAAACTATCATTGTTAAGCGACTTTTGTATTTTCTATTGATAACATATTTTTGTCGCTAGTAATGTTCAGCAACTTATGACAAACCGAGAATTAGCCTCGTCGAGTAACAAACTATCATTGTTAAGCGACTTTTGTATTTTCTATTGATAACATATTTTTGTCGCTAGTAATGTTCAGCAACTTATGACAAACCGAGAATTAGCCTCGTCGAGTAACAAACTATCATTGTTAAGCGACTTTTGTATTTTCTATTGATAACATATTTTTGTCGCTAGTAATGTTCAGCAACTTATGACAAACCGAGAATTAGCCTCGTCGAGTAACAAACTATCATTGTTAAGCGACTTTTGTATTTTCTATTGATAACATATTTTTGTCGCTAGTAATGTTCAGCAACTTATGACAAACCGAGAATTAGCCTCGTCGAGTAACAAACTATCATTGTTAAGCGACTTTTGTATTTTCTATTGGTAACATACTTTTGTCGCTAGTAATGTTCAGCGATTTATGGCATAACAGTGCTCAGCGACTTTTGTAGTTCTATGCTGACAAGGTTATTTTGTAGTTAACTTTGATCAGTAATTTATGGTAAGTAATACGTGTGCAGGTGATTTGGAACTTCATTGTGTTCAACGACTTCCGTTGCTGACTGTACGCGCTAGACAACATGCTGCATGTGCTGTATTGTACTGTACCTCTGCGTCGGGCAGTTGCGCTCGTCTCGCGTGCACGTCCTGCAGCTGCAGCAGCACGGCCCGCGGCGCCACGTACTCGCGCACCAGCCGGTCCAGCAGCGCCGCGCGCGCCGGGGCCGCCGCGCCGCGCCACCCGCGCACGGCCCCGCCCCCCGCGCCGCACACGCACACGTACAGCGCGCGACACCATGCGCTAGACAACATGCTGCTCGACACTGGATCTGTAACACGACACTATATTGTATAGTCGGGGTACGGGCTCTGCGTAACATGTACCTGTCAATGTTATTATGTGTTCCGTTTGACGGCTGAAGTCCATTATGAGAGAGTACATCGTTCTTTACCGCCCGACGTCACTAGATGTCGCTGTTTTAAGTGCGGCCCCACGCGCCACGTGCCACCCTCTCTACTCGTTCCTGCCGGCTCGACTCACTAAAGCCACCGTATCATTTGATCATTGTTGCGTCGAAGTCGAATCGTGTGATGATGATATAGAACACTTTTATGGAAAATTAGAGGAAAAATTAGACTCAATACCAAATCGTGATATCACTATGATTCCTGGTGATTGGGATACGAAGGTAGGCAACAGTCGGGCCGATGACCATTTGCACGAAACTATGGGACGTTTTCGACATGGGAGCTGAAATGAACGTGGCGAGAGACTGATCGGATTCTGCATAAGTAGAAATCTAGTAATCTTAAACACCTGTTTTCAGCATCACCCTAGACGACTCTTCACGTGGAAATCTCCAGGTGACAGGTACAGGAATCAAATAGACTACATACTAATCAATACCTGCTGAAGATCCTCTGCAAGTAATGTGAAAACCTTTCCGAGAGCTGAATGTGGAACAGATCACAATCTTTTGGTTGCTAGCTTTTTATTACGTTTAAAGGCTCCTAGAAAACGCCTCGCAGTCAGGCGTTTTTGGACGCTACAGAGGGGATAGTTTTTCGTCAGATGGTGGAAGACAAGGTCAAAACTACGAGCTCACAAATTAGTTGCACCACCACTATTTAAATGCCATGTAAATCATGCGAGCCCAAGAAATCAATTTGGATCTCTGATCACACCTGGGAACAAACACGTCGTAGGAAGGATTTAAAAGTGAAAGGACTACAAGATCCAAAAGTCAAAAAAGAGTATCAAGAGCTTTGTAAACTCATAGACGCAAGCTGCAGATCAGATAAAGACAAGTACGTTGAGAGAATCTGTTCAGAAATTGAAGAACACTCTCTAGAGTACCAAACGGCTGGCCTATTTAAAAAAATCCTAAATTTAATTCCTATTATTTAAATTTAAAAAGACCTATTGAATACACCAAACCTGCGACTAGTGGGAGAGAGGCGTGCGCATAGGCGGAGGGAAAATAAGCAACCTCCGATATGCTGATGACACAACGCTCTTGGCCACAGACGAGCCTGAAATGTGTATAATACTGGAGAGAATGGAGCGTATCAGCAAGAATCTGGGTCTGTCTATCAATAAATCCAAGACCAAAATAGATATAAGCTGGTAAATAAAAAAAATAACAAAATAAAATAAAATCATGATTATAATGGCCGCAGGGCAGCTTGTGGCGAGCTGTTGGTGAGTAGCGACACCACGGACCCGAGACCTCCCGGGGGCGGTACCTAGGCCCCCACCTCCGGCTTGCCTTCGCCGGCCGTCCGGAGTGGAGCGCGAGAGCTATATGCTCGAAGGGTGGAAGTGTTAAAGACATAAAGCCGGGAGTAGCGTCAGTGAAACTGCAGCACACCTCTCGACACCCTTAGCTGCTTACGCCAGTGTTGCCCGCTCTGTTGCCTTCTGGCGACTATTTGAGGGGCCCATTTAGTTTGCGGCGAGTCACCGTCTGCCAGGATCACAAAGATTGAGACATTTGATTTGGCAGGCGTCCGGTAGTCTCGATCAATAGCCCAGCAACCAGTCCAGCAAACTCCCTCCCCATAGACCTAGTATAGTTTCCTTCTTTTCTCTAATAGTCCTTGTACTTAGCGGGTGCTGTCTTTGACTGTATTTTCTCAATAGTGCAGGCAGAGATAGTACCCGCTAGGTGTACATATCCCAACACATTAACGTATCTTTAAGGAGCCTCTACGTGTTGGATCTGTATCCCCACGCACGCCTTCCAAAAAGACCGGCCTTCGGGCCGTGCAAATCCACTAGGAAAGATACAAATAATAATAATAATTATAGACAGACTGAATAACTTAAAGCTTACTGGCGCGCTGAATCTACAGATAGTCATAGATTTTACCTACCTTGGGTCCTCCATCACAAATAACGGTTCCTGTGATCTGGATATCCGAAGGAAAATTTTAATGGCCAAAAGTGCTATGTCTCAACTGCATAAAACCTGAAGAGACAGGAAGATATCTCTCAAGACGAAAACCAAGCTCGTGCGGAGTCTCGTCTTCTCAATCTTTCTCTATGGGGCTGAGACCTGGACCCTACGAGCTGCAGATCGCAATAAATAAATAGATAATTTCGCAGCGATTGGTGAGTCATGTGAACAATATGTTTAGTGCAAAACTACCTACAGCTAATATTGTTACGGCATGTCCGCCGCAAGTGGAGTTTTTAAGACCTCCTGAACCCTCTCAAAATCACCATAACATTGCTGACCTTTCCGTTGTTGTTAATGAGCCGTCTGTAGCTAAAGCCAATACTTACCGCCTTTCTAAAGTTGATTCTTTGCAATATTTTGATTCTTTTGATTGGAATTCAGTTCGTTATACCGATACTGAGAAAAAATACTAGTCTCGGGCGGTTGTCTGAGGCTGTATCAAAACAACTGGTTATCTTACATTCCTCCCAAAGCAATTCTCAATATGATATTCTCTGCTCGCATCCCTTTCAATCGGAAATTTAAGCATTTGATGATGATTGAATAAGCGGAAGTACTTTGAAATGACATTTCAACAAATAAACATATAAACCAACTCCTAGTGCTAGTGGGCAGTCTAAATATCGTACTTGTACCTCATCAACAGTGGAGTGTACAATGTACAAGCCGATCAGCTGTCACGCAACCGAATCGTATCCGACTGGCATCTAGACGGCATAGCGGTGAACAGGATTTGCAGAATGTGGGGCACTCCAGACGTTGACTTGTTCGCCTTCCGAAATGCCCATGTCGTTCGAAAGTATGCATCTCTCGACTTGTCAAACTCGAACGCCTGCTTTCCCGACACGTTCAGCAGGTGTTGGCAATTCGCTCGGGCTTGGATATTTCCACCGCCGAACCTAATGCCTCGAGTGTTACAACACCTCAACACAGCGTCGGGTTAGTTTGCCATAATAGCACCCAGGTGAAGCAAACCATTTTGGAAAGCAGACCTGAAGAATCGAGCCATGACGCGACCAGTAAAGATTCGAGATCTGGAACATCACCTAATGGTCACCGCGACGAGACGTCCCCCAGCTCACTTTGGCAACCTTCACAAGGATGCCTGGCTCATTTCGGGAGGAACACTTAACTGAGAACTGGTCGTCGCAAGAGAAGGAGCTACTATGATCTATGAGCTATACTATGAGCTACTATGCTGCTACTATATCTTGCTGGCTAAACTTCTATTTGGAACAAATGGGTAATTTAGTGTCGAAATAATAATATTAATCATCAGGTACCTTCGCCGACCGATGTTACACGGTATTTGGAAAAGTTGTATTTATTCGTATTCTATTGTAATATTCTAGTCTTAAGTTTTCTGTTGTTAAGGTGAGGACTTATTAATGGCTCACACATATTCTGTTCTTTTATATATATATTATTATGTAAAGCTGTTGGTTTCCCTTACAAAATAAAATAAAAATAAATTATCGGATAATTCATTTTAGTACACAAATCAGTTATCGCATCTATTTGTGAGACTGTATCAGATATTAAATTTCGTCTAGTCAAAGGAAGATATTTTTCGTATCCATTCGATTATTTATTAATCATTCATTTATAAGTAAATCATTCTTGTGAAAATATATCAACATAAAGTAAAATATAAACGTCTAACTTATCACATTGTTGCATTTCTTACTACACACAAGCCACCAGGAGATAACAAACAAATCTCTCATAATGGACTTTAGACGTCAAACGGAACATATAATATAAAATTTTACCTTCCAATAAAATTGTTATTATTTATTAAGGCAGCTCCGGGGGGAGCATGTGGTGGCTTTCTGTGTCTACCCACCAAGCACTGGGCGCCGAGTGACGGGGCCAAGGGAAACGCGGGCGCCGCGCAACCGCCTGCCTCGCGCGCGCTGCCCGCCTCTACACGGCCGAGCCCGTCTCCGGGGGCGGGACTCAGTGCGAAAACATACGTGTGAGTCCCGCCCCCCTTCACTTCACCGGAGATGCCCATGGAACTAAATGAAAAATGGGCATCTCCAGGACCGTAGGCGTGGACGGCGGATCCCCCGATCCACCACCCCGGTCCCCGGCGTTACGGGACAACCGGCCCGCTCGGGCCAGTCCTCGCGCGTGTACTGCGCCGTGTCCTCGCGCCGGCAGTGGCGGCACGTCTCCGTGGGCTCTGTGCCCGCCACCCCCGCCCGGTGCTCATCTAGTTTACTACGGCTGTACATACCGTCGACGGTGTGGGGCTGCAGCTCGGCGAAGAGATGGTGCACGGGCGGCGCGGCGGCGCAGTGGTCGCGCGCGAACTGGAACACGCGCGCCGGCACCAGCCGCAGCGCCGCCACCGCCGCCTTCTCGCCGTGGAAACGCTCCCTAACCAACGACACAGACATTATATCATACTGCTTTCTGTCGATACAAGCACTCTGGGATCATTTGGGCAAGGTTTAACCGTTTCTCCGGTTCGAAGGACCATATGTAGGGGACGCGACCTTAGTGTTAAGACTGCTGAAAATATGAAAGTCTATTACGTTATTACTATATGCTAGGTTGATGGCTATGCTAGACGAAAGCGACCGCTTTGCTGATCGAAAAGGTACGCATCTATCGGTCTAAATCTATCAAACTGTTATAGTCCAAATTCATTAAATATTAACATAGAAGTGTGTCGATGTATAGACCTGAATATCTGCGTGTAGTGGTGCACGAGGTCCCCGCGCGCCAGGTCCACCAGCTCGGCCAGCGCGTCCAGCAGCAGCGCCCAGCCCAGCGCCATGCTGTAGCTGTCCGTGAACGGGACCATCTCGCACGTCGCCTCGCCCACTCTGGAATACACAACGTACATTGTACACTGGTACGATATGGCTAGGGGATCAATTTTGGTATATTTTTGGCATTCAGTTATTTTAGGATACGTTTAGGTTGGCGACAGCCTGACCGTGTGTAAATAACATATTTTCTACCTCGCGTGTTTAACTGCTTTCGCAGAGCATAGCCTGTGATAATCGAGAATATTAAGTTAACGTTTTCTTTCAGTGGAAGTGTACTTTAGAAATGAACAAGCAATCTCTTAAATAGGTATAGTATGCATGGTGGGTGCACGTGTACGTACTCGACGTGGGCGAGCGCGGTGTCGACGACGTCCTCGAGCAGCAGGTAGGCGTCGCGGAAGAACTCGAGCGACAGCTGCGGCCACAGCGGCGGCGGCGGCGCCTGCTGCTCGCTCTCGCTCTCGCAGCTGTTGTCGTCGCACTCTGCCGTCCAGCGGGCTAGCTGCTCCGCTGTACAAGTACGCGGGGACGGGGATGAACTTACAATTTAAAATGTCATTCAAAATGATGCAAGTACATATTATAAATAAATAAAAAAGCCCTTTATTTCTTGCAAAAAATAAAATTACAGGTATTTAAAACTAATCTTAATCCTATTTTTAACACGCTAAGCAAAATAAAGAAATATGTACATATAATGATTAGAAAAAGAACACTATTTAATAATTAAATTGCAAGGTGAAGGCCGAGGAGGCCTTCACAAGGAACCCCAGCTTTCTCTGTCCTGTGTTTGTCGAATCCAGTATTATATCGTTGGAATATCTGGTCGGTTAGCTATATTTGCACCAGGGGCGGCACTCGCGCGTCGCGCGTGTCAAAATCAAGAATAGTATACGCCTTACGTACCGTCGTGCAGCACGAGCGTCTCGGCGAGCGCGCGCAACAGGGTCCTCGCGAGAAGCTTGCGGTGCGCGTGGGCCGGGGCGGCTAGCAGGGCTGCGCAGCGCCGCGCCAGGTGCGTGAGCGGCGAGCTGCCCGCCGCCGCGCCCGCGCTCTCCGCCTTGCGCATTGCCGTCGCGCCCGTAGACCACCGGACGATCGGAGTGACGCTCATCACCTCCCCGATCACCCGCGTCTCGTGGCTCGTCAGCGCGGGGGAGGCGTTCTCTGGTGACCGTTCAATATATGCGTTACTCGACGCTCGAACCTCGATTAATAAAAGACTACCTGCCTCCGACATAATAATAAAGGGATAAAATATAACCTGTGTACACCGGAGATAATGTAGCTTCGTAACAGCGAAAAAATTTTTCGAATCGGTCTAGTAATTTCGGAGGCTAATCAATGCAAACGAACAATCAAATAATCCCTTTTTATAATATTACTGTAGATTACTTCAATTATCCTGAGAAAGTTTTTGAGAAGCACCGCATGCCAAATGTTAATTAGAATACATAGTTATAGCGGGATAGTTAGTTTCGTTTGCTTTCATTCGACAAGAAAATAATCGACAAAACTTTTCGGGCGCCATCTTGTGGCCTAAATAGCAATATACAAAACGACACAGTATAATTATAGTCTAGTATAGAACGGAAGTGCAACCGACCGATGAGTTCTAACACGAGCACGAGCAAGTTGGCGGCGAGGTCGGGCGCGAACATGTCGTCCCACTCGGTGGGCAAGTGCGCCACGTGCGCCGAGGGCTGCTCCTTCTGGCTGCGCTCGCGCACCGTCGACACGAACTCGTACACTGTCTTGTACAGTCGTAGCACGGAACACGCCAGCATCGACACCTGCCGATGTAGAATGTGACACGTTCATAATGGCAAGTGCAATAAATAATACACACAAATAACAAAAGTAAATTACCTAACATTGTAAATGCGAAAATTACTCTGTCTCGCTTTCACGCTAAAACTATTGAACCAATTTAAATGTTGTATGTTTATTTTAAGTTGCTTTTATTTCTTAAAATTTTATAAATATATTATTATTATTGAATAAAATATGGTCCTATGCCCTTTCTCAGACTCTAGAGCCTGAGAAAAGACACAAGGCTACATTTTATCCCGCGATCGCGCCACTAGTAAAAATATAAACAAAGAAATTCTATTAGTCGTTTTAAACATCCCTACTCCTCTCGAATGCGGAGTCTAGAGCTTTCGTTTTGGTGAACACATTATTTGATCGGTCGTTAATATTGGTTTGTACCTTAGGGCAGTTCCAGTATCGGCGGGACTTCTGCACGGAGTTGAGCAGGGAGCACAGCGAGATGGTGACGAAGTCCCACTGGTGCGCCAGCATGCCCCAGCCCTCGCGCCGCACCAGCTCGGCGAGGTACTCCGCCACGGCCGCGTTGGCCACCACGTCGCGCCACGCCACTTCCGCCAGCTCTCTGCCGGTATTAGAGATACATTTTAACGCGGGTCAATCGATACAAAAATAATATATTGTACAAGTTTTAACATAATTATAAATGCGGGGGTTTGGGAGAGTGCCATACACTCTTCATGCAAATTTGTCACTCTTTCACGGCGAAACGGCTGAAGGGATCGCGATGAAATTTGGACGAGAAAATTGAAGATCCGAGATATTTTAAAAGTCCTAATATGTTAGGGTCCTATATAGGGACTATTAAATTAAACTAGTGGACTGTATAAATAAATTATAATGAGCCGAAAGAAATGGTTAACGCGCGATGTCGTCGGTGGCGTAGCGGTAAGTGGCGGACCGACGCGCCCCGGCCCGCGCGCCCTCCGACCCGCGCGCCCGCGCTGGCGCCTTATGACGCCGCGCTCCAACACCCCAAATGGGATTTAAGGCAATAACGACCGATGGAAGCGATTTATTTATAAGGAAGACCAGCAGCTAAACATAATAGTATAGATAAAACAGAAGATGTGGGAGCCACCAATAACAAAAGAAAACTTAAGACTAGAAAATATAATAATTTAAAAATGTTCTAACATCTCGTAGAGCATGATGTCGTTGTGCTTGTAGTAGAGGTCGATGATGTAGTTGACGCAGTAGGGCTGCGAGCGCGCGGCGTGGTCGAGGCGCGGGCGGCTGGCCACCACGCTGCGCACCATCACCTGGTGCTTGCTGCGGAGGACTTACATCTCGTAGAGCATGATGTCGTTGTGTTTGTAGTAGAGGTCGATGATGTAGTTGACGCAGTAGGGCTGCGAGCGCGCGGCGTGGTCGAGGCGCGGGCGGCTGGCCACCACGCTGCGCACCATCACCTGGTGCTTGCTGCGGAGGACTTACATCTCGTAGAGCATGATGTCGTTGTGTTTGTAGTAGAGGTCGATGATGTAGTTGACGCAGTAGGGCTGCGAGCGCGCGGCGTGGTCGAGGCGCGGGCGGCTGGCCACCACGCTGCGCACCATCACCTGGTGCTTGCTGCGGAGGACTTACATCTCGTAGAGCATGATGTCGTTGTGTTTGTAGTAGAGGTCGATGATGTAGTTGACGCAGTAGGGCTGCGAGCGCGCGGCGTGGTCGAGGCGCGGGCGGCTGGCCACCACGCTGCGCACCATCACCTGGTGCTTGCTGCGGAGGACTTACATCTCGTAGAGCATGATGTCGTTGTGTTTGTAGTAGAGGTCGATGATGTAGTTGACGCAGTAGGGCTGCGAGCGCGCGGCGTGGTCGAGGCGCGGGCGGCTGGCCACCACGCTGCGCACCATCACCTGGTGCTTGCTGCGGAGGACTTACATCTCGTAGAGCATGATGTCGTTGTGTTTGTAGTAGAGGTCGATGATGTAGTTGACGCAGTAGGGCTGCGAGCGCGCGGCGTGGTCGAGGCGCGGGCGGCTGGCCACCACGCTGCGCACCATCACCTGGTGCTTGCAGCGGAGGACTTACATCTCGTAGAGCATGATGTCGTTGTGTTTGTAGTAGAGGTCGATGATGTAGTTGACGCAGTAGGGCTGCGAGCGCGCGGCGTGGTCGAGGCGCGGGCGGCTGGCCACCACGCTGCGCACCATCACCTGGTGCTTGCTGCGGAGGACTTACATCTCGTAGAGCATGATGTCGTTGTGTTTGTAGTAGAGGTCGATGATGTAGTTGACGCAGTAGGGCTGCGAGCGCGCGGCGTGGTCGAGGCGCGGGCGGCTGGCCACCACGCTGCGCACCATCACCTGGTGCTTGCTGCGGAGGACTTACATCTCGTAGAGCATGATGTCGTTGTGTTTGTAGTAGAGGTCGATGATGTAGTTGACGCAGTAGGGCTGCGAGCGCGCGGCGTGGTCGAGGCGCGGGCGGCTGGCCACCACGCTGCGCACCATCACCTGGTGCTTGCTGCGGAGGACTTACATCTCGTAGAGCATGATGTCGTTGTGTTTGTAGTAGAGGTCGATGATGTAGTTGACGCAGTAGGGCTGCGAGCGCGCGGCGTGGTCGAGGCGCGGGCGGCTGGCCACCACGCTGCGCACCATCACCTGGTGCTTGCTGCGGAGGACTTACATCTCGTAGAGCATGATGTCGTTGTGTTTGTAGTAGAGGTCGATGATGTAGTTGACGCAGTAGGGCTGCGAGCGCGCGGCGTGGTCGAGGCGCGGGCGGCTGGCCACCACGCTGCGCACCATCACCTGGTGCTTGCTGCGGAGGACTTACATCTCGTAGAGCATGATGTCGTTGTGTTTGTAGTAGAGGTCGATGATGTAGTTGACGCAGTAGGGCTGCGAGCGCGCGGCGTGGTCGAGGCGCGGGCGGCTGGCCACCACGCTGCGCACCATCACCTGGTGCTTGCTGCGGAGGACTTACATCTCGTAGAGCATGATGTCGTTGTGTTTGTAGTAGAGGTCGATGATGTAGTTGACGCAGTAGGGCTGCGAGCGCGCGGCGTGGTCGAGGCGCGGGCGGCTGGCCACCACGCTGCGCACCATCACCTGGTGCTTGCTGCGGAGGACTTACATCTCGTAGAGCATGATGTCGTTGTGTTTGTAGTAGAGGTCGATGATGTAGTTGACGCAGTAGGGCTGCGAGCGCGCGGCGTGGTCGAGGCGCGGGCGGCTGGCCACCACGCTGCGCACCATCACCTGGTGCTTGCTGCGGAGGACTTACATCTCGTAGAGCATGATGTCGTTGTGTTTGTAGTAGAGGTCGATGATGTAGTTGACGCAGTAGGGCTGCGAGCGCGCGGCGTGGTCGAGGCGCGGGCGGCTGGCCACCACGCTGCGCACCATCACCTGGTGCTTGCTGCGGAGGACTTACATCTCGTAGAGCATGATGTCGTTGTGTTTGTAGTAGAGGTCGATGATGTAGTTGACGCAGTAGGGCTGCGAGCGCGCGGCGTGGTCGAGGCGCGGGCGGCTGGCCACCACGCTGCGCACCATCACCTGGTGCTTGCTGCGGAGGACTTACATCTCGTAGAGCATGATGTCGTTGTGTTTGTAGTAGAGGTCGATGATGTAGTTGACGCAGTAGGGCTGCGAGCGCGCGGCGTGGTCGAGGCGCGGGCGGCTGGCCACCACGCTGCGCACCATCACCTGGTGCTTGCTGCGGAGGACTTACATCTCGTAGAGCATGATGTCGTTGTGTTTGTAGTAGAGGTCGATGATGTAGTTGACGCAGTAGGGCTGCGAGCGCGCGGCGTGGTCGAGGCGCGGGCGGCTGGCCACCACGCTGCGCACCATCACCTGGTGCTTGCTGCGGAGGACTTACATCTCGTAGAGCATGATGTCGTTGTGTTTGTAGTAGAGGTCGATGATGTAGTTGACGCAGTAGGGCTGCGAGCGCGCGGCGTGGTCGAGGCGCGGGCGGCTGGCCACCACGCTGCGCACCATCACCTGGTGCTTGCTGCGGAGGACTTACATCTCGTAGAGCATGATGTCGTTGTGTTTGTAGTAGAGGTCGATGATGTAGTTGACGCAGTAGGGCTGCGAGCGCGCGGCGTGGTCGAGGCGCGGGCGGCTGGCCACCACGCTGCGCACCATCACCTGGTGCTTGCTGCGGAGGACTTACATCTCGTAGAGCATGATGTCGTTGTGTTTGTAGTAGAGGTCGATGATGTAGTTGACGCAGTAGGGCTGCGAGCGCGCGGCGTGGTCGAGGCGCGGGCGGCTGGCCACCACGCTGCGCACCATCACCTGGTGCTTGCTGCGGAGGACTTACATCTCGTAGAGCATGATGTCGTTGTGTTTGTAGTAGAGGTCGATGATGTAGTTGACGCAGTAGGGCTGCGAGCGCGCGGCGTGGTCGAGGCGCGGGCGGCTGGCCACCACGCTGCGCACCATCACCTGGTGCTTGCTGCGGAGGACTTACATCTCGTAGAGCATGATGTCGTTGTGTTTGTAGTAGAGGTCGATGATGTAGTTGACGCAGTAGGGCTGCGAGCGCGCGGCGTGGTCGAGGCGCGGGCGGCTGGCCACCACGCTGCGCACCATCACCTGGTGCTTGCTGCGGAGGACTTACATCTCGTAGAGCATGATGTCGTTGTGTTTGTAGTAGAGGTCGATGATGTAGTTGACGCAGTAGGGCTGCGAGCGCGCGGCGTGGTCGAGGCGCGGGCGGCTGGCCACCACGCTGCGCACCATCACCTGGTGCTTGCTGCGGAGGACTTACATCTCGTAGAGCATGATGTCGTTGTGTTTGTAGTAGAGGTCGATGATGTAGTTGACGCAGTAGGGCTGCGAGCGCGCGGCGTGGTCGAGGCGCGGGCGGCTGGCCACCACGCTGCGCACCATCACCTGGTGCTTGCTGCGGAGGACTTACATCTCGTAGAGCATGATGTCGTTGTGTTTGTAGTAGAGGTCGATGATGTAGTTGACGCAGTAGGGCTGCGAGCGCGCGGCGTGGTCGAGGCGCGGGCGGCTGGCCACCACGCTGCGCACCATCACCTGGTGCTTGCTGCGGAGGACTTACATCTCGTAGAGCATGATGTCGTTGTGTTTGTAGTAGAGGTCGATGATGTAGTTGACGCAGTAGGGCTGCGAGCGCGCGGCGTGGTCGAGGCGCGGGCGGCTGGCCACCACGCTGCGCACCATCACCTGGTGCTTGCTGCGGAGGACTTACATCTCGTAGAGCATGATGTCGTTGTGTTTGTAGTAGAGGTCGATGATGTAGTTGACGCAGTAGGGCTGCGAGCGCGCGGCGTGGTCGAGGCGCGGGCGGCTGGCCACCACGCTGCGCACCATCACCTGGTGCTTGCTGCGGAGGACTTACATCTCGTAGAGCATGATGTCGTTGTGTTTGTAGTAGAGGTCGATGATGTAGTTGACGCAGTAGGGCTGCGAGCGCGCGGCGTGGTCGAGGCGCGGGCGGCTGGCCACCACGCTGCGCACCATCACCTGGTGCTTGCTGCGGAGGACTTACATCTCGTAGAGCATGATGTCGTTGTGTTTGTAGTAGAGGTCGATGATGTAGTTGACGCAGTAGGGCTGCGAGCGCGCGGCGTGGTCGAGGCGCGGGCGGCTGGCCACCACGCTGCGCACCATCACCTGGTGCTTGCTGCGGAGGACTTACATCTCGTAGAGCATGATGTCGTTGTGTTTGTAGTAGAGGTCGATGATGTAGTTGACGCAGTAGGGCTGCGAGCGCGCGGCGTGGTCGAGGCGCGGGCGGCTGGCCACCACGCTGCGCACCATCACCTGGTGCTTGCAGCGGAGGACTTACATCTCGTAGAGCATGATGTCGTTGTGTTTGTAGTAGAGGTCGATGATGTAGTTGACGCAGTAGGGCTGCGAGCGCGCGGCGTGGTCGAGGCGCGGGCGGCTGGCCACCACGCTGCGCACCATCACCTGGTGCTTGCTGCGGAGGACTTACATCTCGTAGAGCATGATGTCGTTGTGTTTGTAGTAGAGGTCGATGATGTAGTTGACGCAGTAGGGCTGCGAGCGCGCGGCGTGGTCGAGGCGCGGGCGGCTGGCCACCACGCTGCGCACCATCACCTGGTGCTTGCTGCGGAGGACTTACATCTCGTAGAGCATGATGTCGTTGTGTTTGTAGTAGAGGTCGATGATGTAGTTGACGCAGTAGGGCTGCGAGCGCGCGGCGTGGTCGAGGCGCGGGCGGCTGGCCACCACGCTGCGCACCATCACCTGGTGCTTGCTGCGGAGGACTTACATCTCGTAGAGCATGATGTCGTTGTGTTTGTAGTAGAGGTCGATGATGTAGTTGACGCAGTAGGGCTGCGAGCGCGCGGCGTGGTCGAGGCGCGGGCGGCTGGCCACCACGCTGCGCACCATCACCTGGTGCTTGCTGCGGAGGACTTACATCTCGTAGAGCATGATGTCGTTGTGTTTGTAGTAGAGGTCGATGATGTAGTTGACGCAGTAGGGCTGCGAGCGCGCGGCGTGGTCGAGGCGCGGGCGGCTGGCCACCACGCTGCGCACCATCACCTGGTGCTTGCTGCGGAGGACTTACATCTCGTAGAGCATGATGTCGTTGTGTTTGTAGTAGAGGTCGATGATGTAGTTGACGCAGTAGGGCTGCGAGCGCGCGGCGTGGTCGAGGCGCGGGCGGCTGGCCACCACGCTGCGCACCATCACCTGGTGCTTGCTGCGGAGGACTTACATCTCGTAGAGCATGATGTCGTTGTGTTTGTAGTAGAGGTCGATGATGTAGTTGACGCAGTAGGGCTGCGAGCGCGCGGCGTGGTCGAGGCGCGGGCGGCTGGCCACCACGCTGCGCACCATCACCTGGTGCTTGCTGCGGAGGACTTACATCTCGTAGAGCATGATGTCGTTGTGTTTGTAGTAGAGGTCGATGATGTAGTTGACGCAGTAGGGCTGCGAGCGCGCGGCGTGGTCGAGGCGCGGGCGGCTGGCCACCACGCTGCGCACCATCACCTGGTGCTTGCAGCGGAGGACTTCGGCAGTGGGTGTGGCCAGCTCGCGGGCCTGCAATCATTCGAACCTATCGGTGACTAGCCCTAGAGTCTTAAAATATGACACTTTTTCTAAAGTTTCCGCGAAAACTCTGCCAAATTGCCTGGAGGTTCCTCCTCGATCAGACAAAAGTTGACGTTACGACGCGATTCCAGCTTCACGGCTCTCCCGATGAAGTTGGGTTTCTTCCATATCAATGTCATGTACATTTTTTTTTGATAACTCAGGGGAATCCTCGTAGGATACCCGGCAGCTCCGGGGGGATCTGGGAGGCACTAACCCGAGCGGGCTGGTTGCCGCCTACCGCAGGCGCCGCGGGAGAGAGTTGACGTCGTCCTCTCTCTCCCGCTCCGCCGCCTCTTGTGCGCCGTGAGTTGGCCGCCTCCCAGGCCTCCTCGCTGCCCACCGTGGCCCGGAGGCAGCCGGCAGCGAGAGGTCTGCGCCGACCCAAGCGGACAAGGCGGTGCGAGGAGTCGCCCAAGCGGGGCGCTCCTCCAAATAGTACGAGCTCTGTCTTTTGGAACCGTATGGAGTGGGATCATGTCCCGGGACATTGTGTATATTCTCAGACCTACTCAATATGCATATTAAATTTTATAAAAATCGGTAAAGCCACCGTTCATTGCGACACGAGAATTTATAAATAAGATTTTAAAATACTACTCACCTGTGTGCTGTGGAAGAATCCACTACCAGTCATTTTATCTTCCAGGTAAATGATATTCTCCGTGGAGTCGGCTTTCACGAGTTTCTTTTCATGTCTACACGAATGATGGGCTTTATGATGTGACTCTGAAGCGTGAGTCGATGACTCAGTTATTACGTTATTCTCCTCTTTTTTACTTGAACAACAAACTTTTTCCAATGAGTCTACTTTTGGAAGTTTTTCACTCGCACTGTTAACTTTCACATTTTCACTTGCACTATTAACTTTCTCCAATGATTCTGCTCTTACAAGATTTTCTCCTTTTTTACTTGAACAATCATCTTTCTCCGATGACTCAGCTTTTACCAGATTTTCCTCACTTTTATTTGAACAATCATCTTTCTCCAATGATTCAGACTTTACGAGCATTTCTTCATTTCTACTTGAACAATTATCTTTATCTAATGACTCAGGTTTTACAATATTTTCTTCTTTTTCACTGGCACAATCGCCTTTATCCAATGACTCGCTTTTTACAAGCGTCTTTTCGTTTTCACTGTTTCTCGCCATTTCAAGTTGAACTTTTTTATCATACCGTGTAATCGCGAAGGCCCAGTAGTAACCCTTCAATAAGCTCAGTTGCAAAATTTTTGTGCCGATAGTAATTCTCAGTTCAGGCGACATTTCTCTTATTATGTCATCTAACACAGTGTCCAATTTTTGTTTTGTTTTTTGTATCAATTCGTAGTGTGGCCACTGTAATATAACAAAGTTTTAGTATTAATAAGTATTATTAGTACAAATCTACAGAATAGATGGTAGGTTTATGGGAAAGAGAAATTCATTAATTGAAAAAGGAAGATCTTTCACCAGACCAGGTGAACGCAAATCGGGACTCACGTCCAGCAGACAGTGATACATCTTGTATAAAGGATGGGAATAAGAGACGGGTTAGTAGCGGCAGCTACCTAAGGGGCTGAGGTTGCGCGGTTATGGTCTTAAGTGACTTATTATGCTATTGCTAACGGTATTTACGAATTACTAAAAAGTTTGTGATACAGTTTTTACACTGGGAATCAACTCAGAAATAGAGGAAGCTAGAGAAGTATATACTACAATGAAAGAATGTGTACTTACAAACGCATAACCTTCGTGCAACGTCGACACGATCGCGAGATCGTACACCACACGAGTCAATACCGTCGCCAAGTACCCGTCCTTCAACAGCGCGTCGCACCAGCCAGTCTGCTCCTCGTCCTCACCGGCCTCGGGCAACAGAGTCGTCTTCAGGTATATCGCCCGGAAGAGGCACTCGCCGGCGTACGCGATGAAGTCCTCTTTCGACAGCTCGACGAGAGCGGGGTCGGCCGAATCGATCACCACGGCCCGCGCGAGCTCGTCGTCGTCGTCGAACGGGCAGTTCAGCTTGGCGACGACGCAGTCGTAGCGCAGCGCGGGTCGCACCACGACGCTCCGGTCGACCGGCGCCGCGTCGAACAGCTCCCGGGTGAAGGAGGAGATCTCGGCCACGGCGGCGGGCGACGGGTCGCCGGTGCGGTTCAGCAGGTACGGGACCGTCGAGACGACGTGCTCGATCTCCCCGGCGTCCAGCCGGAGGGGCCGGCGGGCGAGGTGGGCGCGCAGCAGGCCGGCGGCGCGCGCGCGCACGGCGCGGCGGCGGGGCGCGGGCAGCGCGGCCAGCCCGTCCTGCCACGACGCGCGCGCCTCGCACCACGTCTCCACCGCCACGCCCTCGCCGCGCTGTGGGAGGACAAGGACACGTCAGTAGCCGGCACGGCGCGCGGTACTGTACCGAGCCGCGAGCCGGTGGACACGCACGTGCAGGCGCAGGGTGAGCGCGAACAGGTGCAGCAGCAGCTCGTCGTACTGGTCGGGCAGCGCGCTCGCGGCCGCCAGCGCCGTGGCCACCGCGCCGCCCAGCGCCGCCGCGCCCTCCACCTCCCCCTCCCCTCCCACCGCCCGCACCAGCGCCGCGCTCAGCGTCTGCACGATGCCCGTCACCGCCTGGGGAGTTATCGCCAGCTCTGTCGACCAACATATAACGACGTTCTCGTATTTATCATACGGAAAAAATCATCGTCTTTTTCAGGGTTCCGCACCCGAAGGGTAAAAACGAGACCCTATTATTGGGACTTCGCTGTCCATCCTTCCGTCCGTCTATCACCAGGCTATATTTCGAGAACAGTGGTAGCTAACATTTGAAAATTTCAGTTTTCTATTTTGGCACTTTCCCGGACAACAAACTTAATTATTTTCCCGCCTCTTGCTCTATGCAAATAACGGCGATAAATACATGGTACGGAACCCTCCGTGTGCAAATACAACTAGCTTGGGCAATTTTTATTCTCATATATACTCGCCTCCTTCGGAATCCTGCGCTAAACACATGAGCAGCAGGTTCCTAGCGCGGGTGTCACCGTCCAGCGCGGCGCGGCGGCTCACGGCCTCGACGCTGAGCTCCACCAGCGGGCTGCGCAGCCAGCAGCGCACCGCCGCCCTGCCGCAGTACGGGTGCGACAGGGCTAGCGAGATGCACCACTCCACTACCGGTGGGGGGAACTGGAAAATGGTTAACGTCAGGTGAACCAGCGGCACGACCATAATTGTAGGAACACAGGGTACGTGCCGAGCGGTGCGCAGTCGGGGCACGGACTCAGTGTAACATGTACCCTCCTTGTTTCTGGTCAATCTTTCTTCTTATTCTTTAATCGTTTTATTGGATGCTTGACACTATATCTATATTCATAATAAGTTGTAATTTTCATGGTCTGTATGAGTGAAATCTGTTGGTAAACCTAATAAATGAATAATCATCGAGCACCAGAGCGGAAAATATTTACCTGATTGAACGACTTGAATACTAATTTCTGTTCCTCTTCGCTCAAGTATTTCAACACGAGAAATACTATATCGGCGACGGGTTTACATCTCATGGTGTCTCCGGCGAGCCAAGTCCTCAAAATTTTGTCGTAGAACTTGTACACGGAATCCGTGTCAAATTGCCTCGCGAGAGCCATAAATAAGTTTTCGCTGTCGTAATCTACGATCAGAGTATAGAGTGGCGTCAGTACGGCTGAAGATAATTGCTTCTTTTCAGCGAATTCGAAATAGTGGGCGCAAATTTTTTCCACAGTTTCGTCCAAATTGTGCTGGTATCGCTCGGTGATGGATGTATCGCACTGCAACGCCGGAGCTGGAACTTCATCAGCATCGGGCCCCGCGTCTCCATCGAACTTGATGCTCTGTTTCTTTTTCGGGTCTTGACCGAACGCCGTCTTCAGAGTTTTAAGCAGAATTGTATGTCCATCGATTGATCGACCGATATCTTCATGATCCGTTGAAAGTTTATCAATGTCGGCTAAAACAGTGGAACCAACGTTCTGCCAAAAGTTTCTGCTCAATTGGTCGAACTTTTCACTATTTTCTTCCTTGGACTGTTTGAGCCAATATTTAACTAACGACGCCATGTTTGTGGCGGAACATTTAATAAGATTCGTTTTGACCTGGGAGTCGTTTAATGGGTACAGAGCTTTTTCCAGCCATGTCCTATGGACATAGGTGGCTACTTCAACCCCGTAGTCACTGTTCTGCACCGAAAGGTACCGTAAACATTCGGCTAAGCCAGCGATCCAGGACTGACGTTCACTTTTCGATGATAAAATGGACTTTTTATCTAACCTGTAAAAAATATAAGTACCTACATAAAAATAACAATTATCTTAAAATGTTTACCAATTTTATTTGTACATACCCGATAAACAGAGCATCGAAGAAGGTTTCATAGAACTGTTTAGTCAAAATGTCTTCAGGCAAGTGTGCCAACAGCGGGAGCAACATGTTCGACAGATGTTTCGCGTCGCCCCAACCACCTGTAAATTTATTAAGTATTTTAATCCCACATTTTTTCCTATAAAATCTGCTAATAGTCCATAGCGTTCATCGGCACTTACCGGTTTGCAAGACATCTAATATTCTTTTTGCTAAGAGTTCCTTTTTGTCTAGGTATTTGGGCCAATTCTAAAAATATACAACAGAACACATTGTAGTAATAAACCAAAAAGACCGAGCATGGAAAAGAAGGACCCGGCAGCATACAGACCGGCACGTGGTGCATCACGAGCAGCGTGCAGTCCCACAGCGGCGCGGGCGGCTCCCTCGGCCCACACACCAGCAGGCGCAGCGTCTTGGCGCCGTACTGCTCGCCGAACTCGCCCTTGAACCGCTCCGCCACCACCCCCACCGTGCTGTACCACGCCGCCCTGGGGGAAGCTCACGGTCAGGTCACACTCTCCACACTCGACACAACTCCAAAAGACACGAAAAAGCAAAAAATACAAAAGAGGCAAGATGTCATCCCAAATCTTATCAACAGGGACTGTAACACCTGTAGTACCTGTACTGGGTAACCGGTTAAAATGATAATTTTTCCCTCAGGCTAGATGGTTGCAGGTACCTGAGCGTGAGCGCCTGGTGCGCGGGCATCTTCCAGAAGGCGGCGTGGCGCAGCAGCGGCGCCAGCTCGGCCCACAGCCACGCGTGCAGCGCCGCCGGCAGCCGCCGCACCGTGAACTCCAGCCCGCGCAGGCTGCTCGTCACCACGCGCACGTGGACCAGCTCCTTCTCCTCTGGGCTCTCCAACTTGTTCCTGTGCCCGGTGGGATGCAGCCAAATATATATAGGAGTCGTGCACCTTGGGGTGCCAAATACTACCTACTACTATACTTCAGAATTTCAAAAGGCTTGACTTAAATAAGGACCCAGGACCCGATGAAATTCCCCCATACATCATCTCAAAGTGTGCCTCTTCCCTAAGTTTCCCTCTATTTCTAATATTGAATAAGCCCCTTTCAAAGGGAACATTCCCATCTGTTTGGAAAACTGCTAAAGTTGTTCCAATTTACAAAAATAACTTTCAACCTTTTCAAAAATCTTCGAAGCATTAACACACCCATATCTTAAATATCATTCCAAACATATTCAAATTAACATGGTTTCACTAAATCACGCTCTACAATCACTAACTTAATAGCGTACCACTACCACATTGAGCTGAAAACTGAAAAACTGGAGCGCTTACTTAGTTGCCAATGATCTAAAAAAAGCTGTGCAAATATTTGAAAGTTTATTGATCCAGGAAAATATCGATACTATTTGCAATTGGTGCACTGTCAATAACATGTCATTGAATGTAAAAAATGCAACTGTGTAGTTTTTACTAGAAATCACAACACAATTTCAACGCAATATCATATAAATGGTTACACGAACAGCCTTGCCTCTTTGAAGAGGTCTGATAATCAACTAAAGATAAAATCTACCCAAATAAATGAATGTAATGACACTAACCTACTATTGAGTGCAGATTCGCCGTTCCCAATAAGATTGTCGAGTAGATGAGCCATCACCTCCGCCTTGCAGAATGAGATCACCTCCGGCAGTTTATTATCGGGGAAAGTTGTCTATTGGACATACAAACAACATTAGAACTTATCCTAACTAATATCATAAACGCGAAAGTAACTCTGCCTGTTTCGCTTTCATGCTAAAACTACTGAATCGATTCAAATGAAATTTGGTACATAATTTAGGTCCTGAGAACGGACATGGGCTACTTTTAATCCCAGGGAAATTAAAGATCTCTCGGGTAAGTTGGTGAAACTGCGGAGAGCCACTAGTAATTACTATTGTCTATGTTAGGCTCTGTTACATATCGTCCCCGATAACGCAGGATACACCCTTTCGGTTGAGGGCCCAGGTGAAAGTGAATAGAATCAAATTATCCCAGACATTGGCAGACCATGCATTGATTCTCATGCCACTGGTGGTGGCTTGTAATTCCACCCAGGAAATACATTTGTATACATGAAAATGTCTATGTCTGGATGTAAATATCTATAAGTATGTATTTAAAGTAGTATATTTAGTATATCACCTATCTGGTTACGAAATCACATCCTCAATCACGAGCTCAACTTTGGAACCAGATTGGCCGTGAGTGACAAATATCCCAGGATATTTATTTAAAAGTAGTAGATATATTTGCTATCTGGCTACCATATCGCAAGCTCTGTTTAGTTTGGAATCAGATTGGCCATGTGTGAAAAATTAATTTAGATCTCTTGAAGGCGTGTACGTACAGTGAGCGAGCGGTGCGCGTGCGCATGCGCGGGCGCGTGGTCGTCATGCTGCGCCTGCAGCCACGCCGGCACCAGCGCGCGCAGCGCCGGGGCTGCGCGCCGCCCCACCGCCGCCATCACCGCGCCGTGGCACATCTGTCGACCACACCACACACTACACCACACTATACACTATAGCACCCTTCCGAACCGACCATTAGAATCGACGTTTCACATGTGCCTGTGAAGGCCTATTTGAATTCATAAATATATTTCATTTCAATTATACTATACCTGTGGACACATCTACACCACATCACAGCTTCATTGATAATGACCCTGAAGCTGACTGATGAAATGATGTATGAAAGAATTGTTTCCCTTCAAAAGTTCTAAAAAAAAGTCTGCGATAGCATATATCTATCTGTTAAGGTTGGCTCACTATAACCATTTTTATACTATTCAAATTTGTTCGAAAATGAAACATTATTTGTGAAGGTGTTTTTATAAAGATGATATTAATCCATATCCAAATAAATACGTTATTCATCACAAGTATTTAATTTAAAACAAAATTGCCATTTACAGCATTCTTTTCAATGAATATCTTAGGAGATATCGCAAATTAAAAATAACATCGCAGCAAAATAATTATCAAGTACTGCGCGCACCTTACGTGCCAGGCCGGCTTGCAGTCATCAGTTAGCTCTGCGAAACCCTCTTTCTACGTAAACGAAGTCGCGGGTTGAAAGTTAGCGTTTACCCAAAGTATCTATTCCACGCGGACGAAGTCGGGGGCAAAAGCTAGTGTTTAAATAAATCTGCCTTACCTGAGTAAATTCTCTGACTTTCCGGTCGGGATCTGCAGTCAATATTTTGTAAAAATGTGCCCAATTAGGCAATGCTGCTACCAAATCATCAACATTACTTGTGCTAGCTAAATCAGTTAGTTCTTGTAATGCCTGAAATGAATTCTTGGAATTATTGCATGGACATTTGTTATTTTAGTTTATTCCTGTATAATATGAAGGTTATAAATATAATACACTTTTATAATAATCATTGATTAAGAGGTTAACAAATACCTTTGCTTTGGTAATAGGATCTTTTTTATTTAACTTTTTAAGACACATTTGGAGCTCAGGATTGAGTCCTTGATCCATGCTGGCAACTGTGAGTGTCGGGAACAATGCTGGCAGCACTTTCCCACCTCCTATGTTGACCAGGTTTGGCTCAACTTTGATATTGCCCAGGATTTCCGCACTGCGGCCACTGCTTGAAGGCTAAAAAGAGTATGTTAATAGAGATTTGCCTGAATTTAACAACATATATATATATATATATATATATATGCAATATACAGCAGGATATGTCACTAATATTGTGCAATAATTTATAGTACTTGGTACAATAATATTAGTACTCAGTGGGCAACTGGTACTGCTATATACTTCATACACAATCATTTTAAATGTTTTACAAAACAGAACCTACAAAATTACAGGCACAGGTATATGTGTTTAACAAAATACTAGGTATTTAATTCCTGATAGGTCCGTAAATGCATCTAAATATGTCGTGAAACTTACCCGAACATTATTTTTCGTCCTCTGGCTCTGTTTGGTTTTTCCACCCATTTAAATATTGATATAGGTACGTTCATATATTGTTACTAACTAACATATACACACTCTAGCACTTTCAATTGACTAAAGATATACTTTCGCCACAATTTGGCAATGTAAATAATAAAAAAAAGAATAAAATTTGTAAGATAAGAGCTACGTTGTTTCGGTAGATTTTTTTATTTGCTGACGTCTACCACAGATCAATAATAGATTCTTCATTCATTCATTCACGGATATCTAATTAAGTTGCCAATTAAATATCGACATAACTTTTTAAGTTATTTGTATTACTAATATTTTTTCTTCCGTACTTCTATACTAAAATTGTATTTATTTAAAGAAGTTTTTACAATATTTTTATATGCAAATTATTAAAATTTAAATCAAAATATCATCGTAAACTTTATCTACTGTACTTTTTGAAGGTACTTGATTTATTTATTTGGGGGAAATGTAATTTTTTGATCTAAATCAATTACCTAACAATTTTCTTATTTATTGAATAGGTATATACAATCCTTTAACTCAATTAATATCCCAGCCTTATTTGCAATTCGCGCCATATTATTATCCCACAACCAACAAAAAGAACCAAAGACAATAATTGTCGCCCTCGCGCGGCAAATTGAAAGGAGTGAGAGAGTGACGGATAGAAGTTACCGCGCCGCGTGTCGCGTGCGCCCGTCTGGCCGCCATCTTTTGAAAACAAAAGCGCCCAAGCAAAGAAGAAGATAATATACATTAAGTGCGAGTCGGACTAGCTCAATAAGTGTTCCGTAGCAGCAAGTAACATATAATATAA
This sequence comes from Thyatira batis, assembly GCA_905147785.2. Taxonomy (NCBI): domain Eukaryota; kingdom Metazoa; phylum Arthropoda; class Insecta; order Lepidoptera; family Drepanidae; genus Thyatira; species Thyatira batis. Next base: position 11,429,352 of record LR990493.1, on the reverse strand, counting down.
AAGTTCTTGTAGTTCGTTGTAACTTTGTACGATGTTATAGTAATAGTGTTACTATAACATCGTACAAAGCTTACGATGTATGACGTTTTAAAAAAGTAACTAATTTCTAGATCTTATTCAATTCAAACCAATTTTCGGTGGTAGTTTACATGGTAATGTACATCATACCGTAAGTGCTCCAGTGATGGACAAGTTGCCAGTAATGGACAAAAAATAAAAGAAACATCTATAATTCGGACATGAGCCAGTGTTTTTACATTTTACATTTTGTCACTGTGACATAGACTTTAGACATTGAACAATCAAATCAAAATTTATTATTATTATTATTTTTATTATTATTATTATTATTTACTAATTATTATTTATGATTTTTTTATTGTTTCGTTGTTTTTTATATGTTGTTATTAATTTTTTTATTCTATTTTTTTTCATAGTTTTTTTTAATTGTTTTTATTAAGTTTTCATATTTTTTTTAATAGGTAGGTACTATTTTTTTTATTAACTTTACTTATCTATTATTATCTAGGTATATCATGAAACGGGGGGCGTAATCGTCAAAACTGCAAGCTAACCTATCGCAGAAAAAAAAATCAAAAAACTGTCTCTAAAAATAGGATGGGGGAGGGGGAGGACATTTTACCACTTTGGTCTCTCGCGCAAACTATTCAGATTAGATGAAAATTATATTTGTAACCTAAATATCATTTTTGAAGATCTATCTTTAGATATCCGACACGTATGGGTTCAACCAAACAAACCAACAAACAAACAAACTCTTGAGCTTTATTATACCTATTATCTAAGTAGGGGAGATTAGTCCAAAACCGGGTATGGGGGTAAAACCGGGACATTGATTTTTAGCCTTCTTTTCGATTCAAACTTCGCGCGCTTTTGTTTCCTGCAGTTGGCCATCTTGATTAGTTTGTCAACAAAAGTTGAGTGGTGTCGGTGCGTGCTCGTTAAAAATATTCGGAAAAAAAGATTTTCTGCTGTGTTTATCTAAGATTCCACGAGATTTACAAGTGCTACAGATTATTGAAATGTTAAGGTAAGTAAAATTTGTTTTTTAATATCGAATAAGCATATGTCGAAGTATAAATCAACATTTGTAAATTAAAGGATTTAATAATATTTTAAGGTTATATCTGTTATTGTTTCTGATAAGTGCCTATGGGGCAAAACCGTACGGGGTAATATCGGGACGTACCCGGTTTTGTACAAGTGTTCAACCTATTTTTTTTAATATTATTTTGTATCGCTTTATACAGTTTTTCAATTGTAATTGTTACAGAAAACAACAATTATGCCGCGAAATTATGTAAGAACATCGAACCGTCAAACGTGGAGCGAAGAACAAATGAAAAATGCTATTATGGAAGTCATAGAAGGTAGAAGTGGATACCGTCTCGCTTCTCGGACGTTTTCGGTGCCACAGTCGACGCTAGAAGATAGAGTAAAAAAGTACAGAATTAATAACGATATCACAGCTGCCTCAAAAAAAGGATTAGGTCGTTTTAAGACCATTTTTACGGATGAGCAAGAGAATTCTATGTGCCAACACATTAAAGACCTTGAAGCTCAATTATTTGGACTAACATATAGGGATTTTCGATATCTAGCTTTTCAAATGGCAGAAAAAAATGGTATAGATCATAACTTTAACAAAAACACCGAATTAGCTGGAATGGATTGGCTCTATGGGTTTCTACGTCGCCATCCAGAATTATCACTGCGGCTGCCAGAGCCAACGTCCGTGGCACGTGCAATGGGATTCAATAGAGTCAATGTCGCTAAATTTTTCTCTCTATTGGTTGAATTGCAAACTAAACACCAATTTGAGGCAACCAAGATATTTAATGTAGATGAGACTGGGATCACTACGGTCCCCAAAAAGAAATCTAAAGTTCTTTCATTGAAAGGGAAAAAACAAGTGGGCATTATCTCTTCTGCTGAAAGGGGCCAGTTGACTACTGCTGTTTTATGTGTATCAGCAGCAGGTCATTACGTACCACCACTTTTGATATTTCCAAGAGTCCGAATGAAAGCTGAATTATTAGACGGGGCGCCACCTGGAACCATTGCAATGTGCCATCCCAGTGGGTGGATTCAAAGTGAAATATTCGTTCATTGGTTGGAACATTTCATCTCAAATGTTAAACCTACAAGAGAAAATCCCGTGCTGCTTCTATTAGACGGTCACTCGACCCATACCAAGAATCTTCAACTGATAGAAAAAGCACGTGAAAATGGTGTCATCATCGTCAGTTTCCCTCCCCATTGCACACATCGCCTTCAACCACTTGACGTTAGCATCATGGGACCAATCAGCACGTTTTATAGTCAAGAAGTGATGACATGGTTGCGTAATAATCCAGGACGTGTAGTTACCCAATTTCAACTTGCCAAATTATTTGGTATTGCATATGCTAAAGCAGCAACACTTCAGAATGCTATAAGTGCATTCACAAAAACAGGCATTTGTCCGTTGAATCCTAATATCTTCTCTGATCATGATTTTATATCTTCTACTACAACGGACAATGAAATCCCAGCCTCTGAACCTACTCCAAGCACATCTGAATCCGTTACAGCTGTGATTAGAGACAAAAATACTGTTAATAACACGATTGTTGACAAGAATGTGCCTGTGCACAACGCAAAAGTGATAAACTCGCATTCATCCTCTGCCGAGCAACTAGGAGTTAGCCCACGTCCAAACATTGCATTGCCATCAGCATCAACTTCTGCAGCAGTTTCGCCGGCTGATATTTTACCAAAACCTCATGTCGTCAGAAAAATCAATTCAAATTCTCGAAGAGGCAAAACTGCTATAATTACATCATCACCCTATAAAGCAGAATTAGAAGAGAGCGCCAAAAAGACAAACAAGAAGAAAGTTCCTAAACTAGATGCTAAAATTGCAAATCCTAAAAAGAAAAAGTTTTCAGATAATATGTGTGTGTACTGTTCGGAAATCTATGGAAATACACGAAGGAGTGATGATTGGGTGCAATGTTTAAAGTGTAAGAAATGGGCTCATGTGGGTTGCACAGGTTGGGAAGAAGAAGAACTTGATGATTTCCTTTGCTTCCGTTGTTAAGGGGCAAAATCGGGTACAAGATATTGGTATACCCGGTTTTGGACAAGGGTAGGGGCAAAACCGGAAAAACATAACTTTTATAAGTTGATTTATTTTTGTTACTTACAGTTAAGAGAAAAGTGATCTCTATACCAAATTATATAACTTATAAACTAAGCCAAATGGTCATTATTAAAGTTGATTATTATTTTGAAAATCTTATATTTTATTTGAAATTTCCCTTAGCGTCCCGGCTTTACCCTACTTTCCCCTACTTATAGATTTTTTATATTACCGTGGGGTTGGTAGGTAAATAAAATTTGAAGTGGTGCATTGAAATGTCAATATATATATTTTTAATATTCATAAATTCAATATACATTATAATATCAAGTAAAATGAATTACTATAATTTATATAGGCAATATTGTAACACATGTTAATCTATGGGTAAGTTTAACAATCTAGAGTACTTATGTTAACAAATGTTCCGCAACCTGTGGAACACGTCCGCGTCCACAGTCGCCGCAGGACAGCCGGACAGCCGGACAGCCGGACAGCAGGATACAACAAAGACAAATATTATGGCAATAGGAATTCACATTGGCTTAACCTTACACCTACAACTATTGAATGTACTCACAAAACGAAGAAAATACTTGTCCGCAATATTGATATTGCACTTGTAACCGAACCCTACCTCGTCTACCTACAGTACATAATGCCATTCCATGTAAAAAATAAAATATATCATATAAAATTTTGTCAAAGCTTAAAATTATCATTTGGCACATAATTAAAACTAACTTAAACTTAAAATGATGGGATATTTATTTACAATCGTTCCCATCATATAGACGTAAGTAATCTTTGGTTTATCTAGCCCACCGGTGATCGTTTGGAAATCACTTAGGTACTTATAATACAAATTATAATAAAATATGAAATAGTTCAAACATGATCGCTTAAATTCATTATAATTATTTTATAGATAGGTATGTATGTACTTAGCTTAAGTATAATCATTAAATTCTCACATAGGTACCTACTTTAATGTTCGCCCCAAATAGTTTTGCAGAATACTGTTATATTATAAGATTGAACATTGAAACCGTTTGGTATCTAGGCATCCCTACTCTACGTACACTAGTCACTGTAAATTTATCAAAGTGTTCGAAATACTGCGTTGATGGAGTCGAGTCTTTACGATGTACTGTACTGTACTGTACTGTACTACATGACAAAGTATATAATACACTGCTTGCAATGCAATAATTTATGTTATTCGTTGCTTAGAAACCTTTCAAAATTAATTTTATCTACTTACAATTATAAAAATATTGAAATAATCATTAGGTATCTCTTAAAATGTATTTGCTTAGGAACTTTCTGTTCTAACATACTGTCGTGATGAAACTAATTATGTATTATAATGAGTATATAGGTATCTACTTATTTCTGAATGAAACAAGACTTCGGGCTTTTTACAATGATCGTAATATGAGTTGATGCGTACATAAATAAGTCGAGTGGTTTAAGAGCAAGATATTAAGTACCTACCTACATTATATCTGTGATTGACTGTCGTAACGATTTCTGCATTGATTGGGTGTGAATACAAAAATATAAATTTTGACACATGAAGATTAATAACCTTGTTTTGCAATATTAAATCTATTACGTAATATTTTTTAAATACAATAATATTTGAATAAAATTTAAATCTTTAAAATCGATTGCGTTCTGTAAACGGATGTTGATTATTGTCACGATATAGATTGAGAGCTCTCCCTGCACACAGCACACAACACAACACTGCAGTGCAGTGCAGCTGATTGCACTATTACTAGTCAAGAATATAAAGCGATCGTAACTATCTACACATGTATTGGTATATTTACATTATGTACAACTTAATACATTATATCTCTAATCTTTGGACTAATCGAAAGAGTTTTTTAAACACAGCAGAGATCCCATAGGAGTATTATGGAATGCTTTAAACTTAATTTAGATTGAATCTATCTAAACACTTAACATTAAAATACGAGAAGCCTATAGTTAGGTACTCAATGTTATTATTTAACAACTGAAAATATTATGTAAGAATATGGAACACGTTTCTTAGTTTTTAAAAAAGATGTAGCTTAACAAAAATAGAGCTTGCAATGATTTGTTCAAATTGAAGCTTATGAAGTATGTTTGTATAAAATAGGTTTGCCTTCCTACTACTAATGAAGGAAAAGAGAGTCAGATAATTTATTTGAAGAAAGATGTTTTATTCCGTATCTTAATTTGGTTAATAGAAGGAAATAAAAGTGACTTATTTATGGATATTTAGAAATAACACTACGATATTGTCATCACAATAGACACTCAGGCCTTGTATACCTATGAAATCAAACTATCGAGTTGCATTGGCTGTTGTTGCTCATGCACCTTCTAGAATAATATTTTATACACGTATTTTAAATATTAAAATTAAATCCAGTGTGGCACAAAGCCGCGGTTCGGCTCACGATTTCAATCGATAAGTGACCGGTACATTAACATATAATAAAATAACATTCACTTTAGTTGAGTATTATGCTACAGGTACTGGCCTTTGGGGTAAAGCACTAAATATTACATTAAACATAAAATAAAATCATAAAATTTTTGGCTTTCATCATGGCACTTATTTGGTATATTTGGCACTACACAATATAAATAGAGAATTCAAATTATATTCTATAAGTATAAAAATATGACGTTGAGCAATGACCTTAATTAAGTTCGAAACGAAAATACCGGGCGATGAATACTTTATTATCTGAGTACTATTATTATGCTGTAAAATCATTCGTGTTTGTTTAATAACGACACTCGACGAGGTAAGAACCTGTCTGGCATCGTTCTATGATTGAGCTTAATACCACAGATCATCACAGCGGCCACTTTTTAAACGGCCGTCTAGTCTAGAGAACGGCCGGTGGTCAGTCCTATGTCTTGGAAATAAAAGCGCTTCAGCTCTGGAAATCTCCAATATTGATGTAAATATTAATTAATATAGAACTAGATCAGTTATGTGTGTTGAAATTGCGATAACCAACCATCGTTGTATGAGTATTTAGTCCCTGTAGGGCTTGCATATAGCGAACCTGTGGTTCATGTGTTGACTGTAGGAGCCGGAGTGGGAGAACTTCTTGAAGCACTTGCAGCACTGGAAAGGTTTCTCCCCGGTGTGGAGTCGCTTGTGCTCTGTCAAGTGATGTTTATGCTTGAACGCCTTGGGACACTCCAAGCACTTGTACGGACGCTGGCCTGTAACATTGATGGTTTGATTAATTATTATCGATGAATGGGAATGAAGTCTAGTCGTATCTATAGTTATGACAAATATTATGGCTATGCACCAAAAGGTGGTAAATATTCCAGGCATTTATTATTTATCAAATAGGCTGTTGGAAGGTGTTCTAAGATTTATAGGGATGCATTTTAATTTAGTGATTTTTAGTAGGTAATTAGTACACACCTGAATGTTCATATTTGTGTCTAGCGAGGGAGCTCTGTTTTACGAAAGTTTTATCACATTGATCGCAGACGAACTGGCCATCGCTCTCCTTATATTCTGATCCCTGCTTCAATTTACTCTTTTTAAGTACTGTCGCTTCGTCTTCGAACTCGTTCGGCGTGTGCCTTTCGTCCCACAGCGGACGATCGTAGGATGGACTCGATATTTGGCGACTGATGTCTGGGGTCAGATGCATGTTTAAGATTGGAGACCGTGCATTCGCCATGTCGTTATATTGCAAAAGTTTGTCCATCGGTATCATGGGGTTGATTTGTAGCTTTTGTGGTAATAACCGTTTTTGACCATTGATGATTTCTCCTGGCGAGGGAGACAGTCTAAAGTCCGTAAAGGAAGATGAGGAGCAATTGGAATGTGGATACGTGTTTTGATAATTCGTGCGCTGAGGCGTTGTACTTCGTGAGGATTTTTGGCTTAGATTGACCGCTTCCTCGGAGTCGGAATGTGTAACTGAAATGCTGCAGGGTGGCGATGGCGAAGGACTCGACGTTACTGATTGAGTTGACTTTTTCGTGGACAAATCTAATGGTTGGTCTGATGCAGTTAATGTTTGTGTCAATCTCCGTACTCTTGCTCTATTGTTTTGGAACCAAACTTGGACCACTCTGCTATCAAGCCCGATCATATGAGCAATTTTCTTGAACTCTTCACGATTAGGTCTTGGATTTACTGCGTAATGCTCTTTCAGTACTGTTTGTTGTTCATCACTCAGTGCCGTTCGCACTCTGATTTTCCTATCGTTATCGTGTATAGATATTTTATCTTCTCGCTCCTCTCTACTGCATTCTTCATCTTCACTAGCGCTAACTGCACTATGTATATAAGGTCGCATTTCAGCTTCTATCCTACTTATAACCGCTGTTTCGGCGACTTGAGCTGCCAAACTTTCGTGTTTTCTAAACAAACTTCCACAAAATGCCTTCTCGTGATCGAGCAGTTCATTGTGACTATCAAAAGTTGATTTACATTTTGTACACGTATGACTATCATCCGGTTCTTCTTTCACAATTACGTGCGGAGTCAGTGGTGACTCAATACTTGGACGAAGTTGGTCTGAAACAGGAGAAGGTTTTTCCATATTTTCCCTAAAGAAATGTTTTGTAACAGATGCGTTTACAGATTCTAGTATGGTATTAAAACCTGCATGGCTATTGTCAGCTTCTAAGCCATTTCTATTTTGAGGGACGGAATTGTAGTTATGGAAGGGAGATCTCACTTCACTGTCACGATCTTCTTGCTCTTTTTTTACAGATACAGCTTCATCGTCCTCGATATCCATTACGAGTTCTGCGCTTCCTTCTGATCGCTTATCTTCTTCTTCAGTCACCTCTTCAATTAAATCTTCAGGGTCAGTAGGATGAGGACTAATATGTTTTGGGCTGATAGGATTTTCCATTTTTCTTTGTTGATAATGAGTGGAAGCCAGATGCTCAAAAAGTTGCGTGATTGATGTGGGAAAGCTGTATGGCGCTATTCCGTTAGCTGGGTTCAACGGCATTCCCGGTGACATGTAGAAAGGATTCATTCCTGGCTGTCCTAACTGCGCACGATGAAAATTGTTCTCTTGCGTTTGCATGGATGCAAAAAATGCGGCAGCCTCATTATATTTAGGGAGGATGGGTAGGAAAGAATTGCCATTTGGGGTAATATTATTATTCAACTGATTAATCATCGCATTGGTTCGTTTACGTGAGGGACCCCTTTCTGGGTTTAAAGCTGGATTGTTGGCTTTTATTCGTCCCATTTTGAGGTTCATTACCAAACATTTCTTCGAGGTCATGTGGCTAGAATACGAGCCGGAATGGGAAAACTTTTTTCCACAGTTAGCGCATTCGAAAGGCTTCTCGCCGCTGTGGATGCGCAGATGCTCTTTAAGATGATGCTTGAACTTGAACGCCTTGTCGCAATCGTTGCACTTGTACTTGCGGAGCAGCGCACTCTCGTCGTGGCTGATCATGTGTCGCTGCAGCCTGTACACGTTAGCGAAGCTCTTGTGGCAAATCTTGCATGTCTGTTGGCAAAATAATAACACAGACGTAAAGTATCAATCTAGTAGAAATATAATTAAGCTAAGCTAATTAAAGTTTGCAATATTAGAAACAAAATATTTAGGTATTTCATATTGACCCATTAATGTTTTAGTCTTATTAGATTGATAGAATTAACTATTTGTTAGATGGGATTACGTAAATGATATACGATTGGGATATATAATAATAGGTAACGTTTCTTTGTTATTATGATAATGGGCACTGACATATTTGACTGTATCCACCTGTGTGTTGGGCGAGTGGAGGGTCTCGTGGCGGTCGAGTTGCTCCTGCGTCGGGTAGGCGCCGCGGCACTGGCTGCAGGAGAAGGGCCCGCCGGGGCCGAGCGGCGACCCGCCCCGGTCCTCCTCCTCCTCCGCCGGCTTGCCCTCCGGCCCGCCCGCGCCGCCTGCCAGCGGACGGACTGTGGACAATAACACCTTTATTAGTTTAACGCTTCATACACTCACATCATTGTCTCGAGTGAGCTATCTTCACTCCACTACCAGAATTAACAATAAACACTCAAAGGTATAAATGTGCAAAAATTAAATCGATGACAATTGCTGTAAACTCAATCGATATGGCCATAAATACAGTTGTATTCCGTATGTAGTACGCGTATCGTAAACCCCAATTGGAAATAAAACAATTATCCGAGCATCGAGCGCATTGTTAGCGATTAAAATTATCGCGGACACCTTTACGGGCGTAGGACGCTTTATAAAAACAAACATGGCGGCAACAATTCAATTTGGATTCGGTTATTTCGTTAATACGGCCCGTTATGCCGCGTAATATCGTTTTTAAAAGCGGCGTCGGCGAGCGCGCCGTAAATCAAATATAATAAAGAGCAATACAGCGGTGCGACGTATTAATTAGTAGGGGCGAGTGTGCTGCCCGCTCACTGTGCGGGGCGACGTGCGAACTACCACTGTGTGTCTAGTATGTAGATACCTACCTACCTAACACGACACATGCCATTAGGACACCGATATTGAATTTTTGAACATATAGGTAGATGTCTCTACTATCTAATACTCCAACCATTCATCTATCCACCTATTGGTTTTCACACTTTGTATTGTTTGTGTAACGTAGAGCCTTTAGAAAAGGGCCTTTAGAATTTTTTTTTTTTTTTGAAATAATATGGTACATACATGTATACGGAAAACTATGACGAAAAAACTTTTAAATCACATATTATGCCATAAATGACGTGCAAAAATGACGGATGTAGGTACTGACATGTTTAGGTCTAGACAAAAAAAATATAGTTAACCTAGTTATAACAATTTAATACATAGTTGTTCTTTAATTTAGTATTTCATCCATAATTTGCACAAAATATTTATTAACGTAGATCGCATTAGTACCTACCTACGTACCTATAGGTACGTTACCTAAGTACCACACATACCTACCTATTAGCAACATTGCTTAGGTTCTTAGGTAATTTCCATACTCTTTTTATGGTATGGTTTTCATTACTATTTTTATCTCTATATCTAAGCGCCTTGTATATTGAAAACTATATTCACCTATTAGGAATTCTAACTCGTTAAATCAATTCAAAATATTTTTTATTCAAATAGGCCTTTACCTACAAGCACTTATTTTTACTGAGAAGAGCCGGCAATAAATACAGTAATTACTCTTTTCAAACACCAACTTAGATCTAATACAATAGCGATTTTTACAGAACTTAGAAAACTCAATTCCCGCGTGAAATATTAGGACTATGTTTATATCCCAGAAACCATTAAATCTCCCCGGAATGTGAGTGAACTCGTGGGATGGTAGTTAGTTGATTGGAACATATAATAAGTGAGCCACATAAGACGTGGTAATATGGAATTCCCACATTTATAAAATATCCTCATAGTTTATATTGAATGAATAAATCCAGGTAGGTATATATTATTTGATACAATAAGAAAATTCATTTAATTTTTGTCCGTCGGTTTCCCATAAACTAGCAAGATTATCCTGTTGAGATATCATTCATAGTTTTGCCGCTCCCCGATAGATGGCGCTAGGTGTCTCGTTAGCGAGCGGAACTAGAGATAAAAATGTTTGCGCCTCAATAGATCTTTATCTTCAATATATATTAAGGTAATTCATAATTTATTAACTCATTGCATGTTGCATGAATAATCGTAAAAATAGTTATTTTTTAGTTTTACAAAATCTCATGATATTAGGATTTTTGAGCAAAATGTGGTTTGGTCTTTTGTAAAAAACGCGGTAGTAATGTATTGCTTATCACTTATATTTTGTCTTCTTGTCTCCTCTATTGCCATGCTAGGAGATATTTATTTATATATACCTAGAGTCAATCAATCGCATTGCCGTGTCAGTCAGTAATAAGACAATTTACTTTCACAGTGTTTGCTGTTTGGAGAATTTTTTCATTAATCAGTGAATATTTTAATTAGAAGCACATATGAAACAAAACGCCCATAGTTTAGGTAGAGCGGATGCACACCTACACGCGCCGCAGCTATCGGTACAATAATCTGTGCGCACGGGCAGAGTGCGTCCGTTAACCGCTGATAAAAAACCTACACTCACACACACCACCACACCGGGCTTCCTATTGCGCTGTTATAACAAATAACAATTATCGCACACACACGAATATAGTATAGTCGAGGAGATAAGAGTTTGATTGTTGATCGTAGCACACAGGCGGGCGGAGTGGTGATTGGTCGCACCTGTGCGCCGCGGGGCGGGGGCCGGGGCCGGGGCCGGGGCCGGCGGGCGGCGGGGGCGACGGGCATACATGTTTGCTTTGCTTCAAGAAAAAACTCCGCCTGTCCAATATGCAGACACCATGTTGTAACGTCTCGGTCGTATTGTAATTGCGCGATGAGAGAATTATTATTGAAGTGTTTAGATGCGAGCTATTTGTTCTGTTATTGTATAGCGTTTCTATCGATCGTATTTGTAAACCTATTAACTTCAATTTACAAATAATGTTTCTTTTGGCACTCTGAGCTGTATTTTTATGTACCTACCTAAAGATTTTTTCTATTTCATTTTGAGTATTTCGTGTAATTTATTCAGTGTTATGGTTTCAAAAGTGTTAGGTGTAGAAAGTTTTTGCAGCCCGTTTCAAGGACTATGGTTGCTGTGTCGTTTTGAATTAATCACACAAAATTATTGAAATGTTTATATCTGATTCCATAAAAAGGCTCGTGTGTTAATAAGTCCGTGTTAACTAATATCAGAGTAGGATGTTTATTTACAACTTAAAATAAATGAAAACCTATAACCTCTATTAGGTATAATCGGAAATTTATCTCTAGATTTCCAGTTGTCTATTTAACAGTGCAAATAATACAGTTATACCTATTATTTAAACATATAGGTATCTACTCATACTTGAATAACTCCCTTACACACTACACTGCTAGTTGATATAAATATAGCAAGTCTATACTAAACAATTATCTGATTTTTCACGATTTCAATTTAAAGTCACTGTAAAGTTCCCATAAATTGTCCTAAACTTGGCTTGCGGTCTTCTAAGTTCTCATTACTACTTAGATAGCAGAACTAAATTTCTAGGGATAGCCGAAACGAAAAGCCTAAGTCAGTTAGTCAAAAGTCTATTAGTTTTTATGAATTAAACATTATTACATATTCCATTTGGGAAAGGCGCTAACAATAAATCCGACTCATTCGCAGTTCATAATGTCATTAGGTATGCGCACTCTGAATCAGAGGCTGGAGAGGTGAAATGGCAAAACAGAACAAAAATCTAACTTAATGTGAGTCATCCTCATCCATAAGTGACTCACGAGCAAATCTCCGCCGAAGGTAAACTGTATCTCTAAATAATGTTCAACAAGCGATTAACAAATCGGTATCAAGTTTGTCGATGTAAGCGGAGCCGTGAAATTTGTCTAATGTAAACAAGTAATTAGTATGAAGTAGCTGCCTAACTAACTAGGCACTGTTTATTTAAATCCCTTATCGATTCCAGAAAAGGTTTGTTTATTCACTCTTGTTGATATCGCGTAGGTATAGGTACTATAATTTCTTTCGATTATCATTTTCCTTATTATAATTGCGACACTTTATTGACATTCGGATTTCAGAGTTGTTTCGAGTTAATATACTGAAATAAACACAATCCTTCTACTTTAAAGGAGTAAACTTATTTATAAAATTGTTCTTAGTGCCATTGCGCCTCTAATTGTCAAATTATATTTCGTCTCACATTAAATTTTAAATTAATAAATGAATTCTATTTAATGTCTGCTATTATTCACGCGTATTTATAAAAAAAAATGCTTATATTGTTATTAATACGAAATGATTTAAAACATGTCAGGTTAAAAACATATTCGTTGCAGCACATTATTTAGTTTTTTTATTTACTACACGACACTGATGTTAAAAGAAAGCTCAGTAGTTGAACGTAAACGTTTGTTCGACGGAAAGCGACGATCCAATGAACTTTTACTAATTTATTCATCCGCATTCCACTTAGTTCTATCTAAAACATAACGCATTGTTGATCACTCGAAAGCATCAAACGTCCCTATTATTTTATCCACTCCAGACAGGCGGCGCTCAAAGAGGAAGAATAAAATATAAAAGTAAGAGAGAAAAAAGCAAATGAATTAAAACAACATAATCATTTACGATTTAAGATGGTGAACGCAAGCGGGGTTCCCCTCTACAAACGAAACTTTCTTTTAAGTCTGTGTGTACCTGTTCTCGATCCTCAAGTGGATGAATTATATCCCGAGGGAGACGAGGGGAGATTACCAAACACGAAGGTTATTTCTAATGAAGTCGTGCTCGAGTTTTATTTTTAATGCCACCGAGGTGATATAATTTTCACCTGTTTCTATTCAAGCTGACTTGACACTTGGGGGAAATTTGTAACTTAAGTTATTGATACTTTAGAAACAATTTTTTGGGGTAGTATTTTTGCAGTAAATTATAAAAAGTTTGTAGAAGTTTGAAGATTAATAAATAATAGAAAACGTACAGACATAAGTGAAAAATATTTAAAGAATAATAAATGCAAATAAAAACAAAAAGAAAGGAAGCTTACTCAAGGCCGCGAACCGCCTGGCCGAGGTAGTGGACGTGGGGACTTGCTTACTCCTCATGTCCGCAAGCCAACCGGCCGCCAAGGATTCGTACCAACCGCCAACACCCATAAGCGATCTCTGCACTTTCATCGAGCGACACCTCTGTTCTCACACCTCACTGATCGCTATCACCGGGTATCTAATGTCGCGGTACGCACTTCGCGGCGGTATCGAGATCGCATCTACGTCGTACTACACCGAGATTCACAGCCTCCGCTGACGTCAGCGGTAAAAGTCCTAGTTTCGCTATCGGAGGTGAGGCACGTGCACCGCGAGCCGTCGGCGGCGCGCTACTCACATCGGCAGGCGCCCCACACGTTGGCCAGGCTCCACAGGCGGTACGAGTAGCTGTCACCATAGCACCCGAACATGCTCTCATCGGTTCTCGCGACCATGGCCCGCGCGCGCGGACTGACGTGCTCGTTGCTGCGCGGCGCGGCGCGGAATGAAGCCGGCCCGCCTCTCGCCCCGCCCTGCTCTCCTCGCCGCGCTGCCCCTGCCCCCGCCCGCGCCCCCGCCGCCCTCCGCCCGCCCGCCACGACGGCCACGTCGCCCCCCACCTATACTTAATTAGTAGAGCCGACTGCCGACTGCCGACTGTCGACTAGGACAAGTCTCACCACCTTATTTACCACCGGCTATAATAACAATACACCGTCGATTTTATAACACCTTAACGCGATAACGACATGGACTTGTGAGCCACAGCCCTACGATTCCTTCGAGTTGTTTATTTACATGCTCGATGCTCCACCTTCTCGCTAATCTACCTGTCTCTATCACACTTTTGCTCTAGAGTTATGATCACGATTACTAAGTTTCAACTAGAGATGATATATTTTTACATCGGTAAACCATGTTCCATTAGTAAATTATGTAGTCCAATTTAACTAATTATATTTGTATAGGATAATATTTGGTAACTGAGACAAAGGTGTTGTAAATGCTTAGGGTCCTCATTAAGTTAATTAAACTGTTTGTTTGTCTCTTGAACTATAATGCGCTTTGTTTCAATACCTGAACGGTAATCGCAGTATCCGAGTATTCCACTATACTATCACTGTGGGATTAGTTCTGCTTTCCGACACTAGATGGCGCTACTAGTTCAATCGTGTCGTTGTAAGTTGGGATTTTGCGTTATAAATTCATCGAATGATCCTAATTATATTCAATATCGTTAAACGTTTTATTAATTGAATTTTCTTTATTTTTTATCAATATTTTATATGGATAATACGACCATTTATGTTACCTTCGATGTTTTTTTTAATAGATCTTTGTAGTCAGACTTCTGTGGCTCTTATACTCGGTCGCGAGCTCATTGTATGGCATTATTTAGGTATATCTTAATGGACGATTTTAGGATTAAGTAAAATCAGTATCTCCAGGAAATTGGTTATCACTTGCAGCAGTTATGTAGGTAGGTGTCACTGTAGGTATCTACAGATTTTGTCCCAAGAGTAATTATTATGTACCTACTACAAAGCAGTCTTCCGTCAGTTATATGGGTTTAATACTGAATTATCGTTATACCTTCTCGGAACCTTCAACGCATCATCTGATAGATAGGTACTATTAAAATTGAGTAGTATTTTCGACATACAATCTAAGCACTTAACTACGCATGGTTTTAAAGAAATATGTAAATAAATACCCTGAGACCAATATGATATATAGATATTAATACCCAGACTCAATTAGATATTATAGGAATGTAGGTTCCTTCTTCTGCCAGAGCCTAGACCTCGATATTACCGACATATATAATATGATTTTACCTAAAGCAAAAGCTACCTATCATTTTGAATGCCCATTGTAAATCTATGAGACAAAGCCCATTGAGCTGGTACGAGTAAGACTATACTACCGCCATAACTCTACCTCCACGGGAGAAAATATATTCAGCACAAAAATAAACTTTACATCGTCGCTATAGGTTTTATTTTACTCTGTACCATTTGTGTGTTAGTTGTAAATTATAAATGTTGTGTAACGTAGACAATAGCACCTTGTGCACACGTGTGTGCCACGTGCATGCGCATGCGCAGCGACAACTCACAATGGCCACACCTAGAGCTTTGTCCGCGAGCGCATTGTTTCAGGACGAATTGACAAGTGATGAAATATTCGTCTTTTTATACAACTATTAAATACCTATCCTTTAGAACAAAATACTCTACTGGATCACAAACTTCAAAAATATGAAAAACATTAAAAATTCAATAGGATTTGCTCCTTTTTAGGTCTTTAAATATAAATAGGCTTGAACATAAAATTACTAAGTAGGTATAAATCTGTAGACCAAGCCATTTTAAAACCTGCTAATTACTTTCTTACCACGAAGTAAGTAAACAGCAAAATAAATAAACAAACAAGCCGCTTGTATGATTTCATAGGTAGGTAGGTATTTCAAAGTCTAAATAGAAATACGGTAGCTTTATGTGTCACGCTTCGATCAGCTACATTTTTAGTGTTAGCGCCGTTAGTACAGGTTTATTTGCGTTACGTGAGTCAAAGTACTAGACACTGAACTAAACTGAACACTTGGTATATTTTTTTATATTTTCCTCGTGCATTGTTTTGATTATTTCAGTAGTGGCACGTGGTTTGCGGGCAAATGTTTTGATTTTATTAAATTGTAATGAGTAATGTGAAGCGGTGGTATGCGTCGATAATGGCCGCCGTATCGCGAGGACACCATAATAATGGAGCTGAAATTTATAATAGAACGATGAGTAACTTTATCTCGAGCTCGTACCTACCTACCTATTTAACACATATTTCTGCATGTTAGTAAGCGACCGCAGCTCCATGGCGTATCGTTTCAGGTTTCAATAATGTGTAGCACAACATATGACTAATACACAATAACATGGTTAACCCTCAGATATCGTTAGGGCTAACCGTGCTGAGCTAAATTCACTAATCAATACCTCACTGCGAAATACATGTCAAATGTCATGTAAGTAAGGGAGCGGGGGGCAAGTTGTTGCAAGGGTAAGAAGTTACACGCGTTTTTTACCGGGATTTTAAACTCTTTTATGGACATAATTGGGCTCGTTTGTTTTCTTATAACGTCGTGCATTAGATAGAAACGATAAGTGGACCATCAAGCGCCAAACTGCTAGGTTGTGTGCATGTGTCTCGATTTCAACCAAGTAGGTAATTTAAGTTACGCAATATTTCTCCAGACTCATCTATCGTTATTAGTGAATTCTCTGTAGATAGATAATGTAAAAAGTTGATAGATAGATAGATTATGTAATTTTGTTCTTGTGTAATCCTTATGTAGTGTTAAAGTGTGCTGTTAATAAACATTTTCTTTCTATCTTTTTAAAATTATAAAGTGCACAAGACTAGACTACATAAGTTGTGTGAAATATCGTATATGTTAAGTAGGAGTAGGAGACCACACGTAACGATCGCCCCGTGTGGTGTCGAGCGCCGTCACCCACCACGTGTGCACCGTGCATTAGGTAGCGTTCCTACATGTGCACTGGCCGTCTATTCCATACTATTTTTATATGAAGGTAAATTTATATGACAGGTAGTGACTGAAACTCATCAGATTTAAATAATATTTCACTGATAAAAAACTAGTTTTTTTTTATGTCAAAAGGTTGACAAACAGGCTGACAGTCCACCTGATGTGGTGTGTAGTGTCTTAAGGGTATGTTTCCGTCCCCCGGTAATGCAGATTAAACCACGTTACAGTAGCTAGTAGATAAGATAAAAATATCAAATACCTATGAATTAAAAAAATATAAAATACAATAAATAAATAAATATAATACATTCCCTTATTCACATCGTTTCATAGTATGTATGTATAAGTAGATACCCTTTAAATTTGCCATTAGATACCTATACATACATAGCTTACTATATCTATCTTATATACCTATACTATAGCCTTTATTATAAATTAGCTAAATCTCTGTAAATTTATTTTTTATTAAAGCCAATTGAATTAACTATTAGTTGATGGGTTTTCCATGCCAGCCCGTTGTATGTACCTACCTACCTATTGAGGTATAGGCTCTGTATTTGAACATTAGGTAAATCATACTTAGATGAGTATATTTTATTTATATACAACAACCAATATTTGTATGTAGGGAGTACCTACTCGAAAAATGGCAAGATAGACTAACGTTATATGTAATGTGTTTGTTTTGTTATAATGTTGCTCTATTGAGCACCTAGGTAGGTAGGTGTTCGTCATTAGACATCACCACTTTAAGGCAAAGTCTTATTTAAAATATATCACCTATATGTTTATTTGCTGCACTTCCTGTACCAGTGTATGTAGTATGTACGTATTGGTAAAATGGAAGTTATAAAATCTGTTCCGCAATATTTGTTCAATTGACGGCATGGGAAACAAACTCAACCGTATAAAACTACGACGAACATGAAATATTTCGTTCTCAAAAATGTCAAGCCAACGCTTCCTAGTATTTTAATTTGATTACACTTTGATCAAATATAAGTTTATTTATTTTGAAATTAAAACAAATGTTAAAAGAGCAATGTAGTACGGAAGAGATGTTACGCAAGTGATTTTCTCACGGACCGGTCGGTGTAGGTACCTACCCTATTAATGAAAGACGTTGCACATCTGGCGACCAGAAGTGTACGCACCGCTTGGGGACAGGACAGGTAATCTTATTGTTTTACAATATTGCTGTAAACAACGTTGATGTCTTCATTTCTAATGCCATTCAGAATAATATATTACCGTCATAATTTTCTATGGCAAAAATTGCTTTTAATTTTGTATATTGTCAAAAGAGTTGATAACAGATGTTGCTAACTTTACACATTTATTACTTTTAAATATTTCAAAATAACATTAGGTACGTAAGTAGATTCTTACTATATTAGGGACTTACTTTCCCACCTAATAAACTTACCGCCACATATCGTGTGGGTACATTGTTCAACTTCGCTACTCTGTACTCAATTACCTTTTGCTTCAACCCCTGAACCGCATTGTTAATTGAACAACTGCAGCGATATCGCGTCGATCTCTAATCGATAATCATTCGATTCCGATGTGAATAAATATCGATACGGTTCCGATCGCCCGCATACCTACTTATTACCTCTGCATTAGCTTTTGTTGTGTAACGATTTTTTGTTAGTTCTATGGGACTTCTATGGGAGTTGTAGTCATAACGTTATTATTTGTATTAGGTAGATACGTTTGCTCAGCGCTCACCGATTGCCCGCGTAAAGGTGTAACAGCCATCAGAGGCTAACACCTTCAAGTGCCATTCAAAAAATAATATAAAGGTAGATACGTTAGTTTGATCTTCTTTTCTGTTTATCTTTACTGTATAGGTATCATTTCTAATAGGTATAAATTGTCTCGACTGAAATCAGTGTGTAGGCAATAAAAAGCAATAGAACGACATAAATATTTTCTAACATCTGTGCTATAAAAAAAGTGTCAGTCAAGCTTATCGCTAATGGAATTAAATTCCTTTAAAACTATCACTAAACCATTTGAGATGCGATAAACAAAGCCGTGAGAGTAAAAACATTGTAATCAGCTTACAGAGGCCTGCCCTTAGGTTATCTGTGGACCGCTGTCACAGAGCTGTCTAATCTACCGACCTGAAACTTACAAAAAATGACAGATATGAACATTGTGACAGATAAAATGGTTATTGCAGCACATACACTGTTGTGTAGTTTGTATAATAGGTTATGTTATATCTATTATGACAACTCATTTTAGGGTTCTAAGTTCTGTTCGCGGAGAGATTCTGTCTGTATTAACTGACTTTGACTGTTGTAAAAAATTACCCGCTTAAGTAAATAAGTAGGGATTTCCTCCGCTCAACAATTACTTAATTTAACAAAACCACTACAATCTGTATATCAAAGTTATAGGTAGTTACAAAAGAGAAATCCAAATTAAGTAAACAGGACAATCATTTAGGACATCCCTATGGCAAAAACGTAGTAGGTACCAACATAATTATTTATTTTTGTCGGCCATTAAATAAGCAAATTTGCCGTAAAATCGGCACATTATTTTACTTTGTTGCATTTTTATAGCTATGACTATATGTTATGTTATTTTTGTATGAAATGTGGCTGGTGGTAGGAATTTCCTAAATTGAAGTCGTGATAAATTTCTGTTTGTGTAAAAATAATAAGTATACCTAAGTGGTTCCTAAATTTTACCGGAAGAAAATAATACTGTGTCATTTTGCATACATCATGTTTCTACTAAGCTCTTCCAGCCGTGCTGCGTTAGTAATATACAAAGTATATAATATTGTTGTAACTTAAACCACCGAAGAGGTACGCTTAAACGTAAGATGTCCGAACCTTTGCTTTGTTTGTCCGGTGCCGAGCATGTGGCGAGCAGCCGTCGACCTGCGCCACCACGGTCACGTCTCGGACAGTCAACTCGCTAATTGTTCTAACTATTGTCCTAAACCATCACCACAATAAACTTTCTGTGACAAACAATCTTATTCCTTCAACAATAAGATTTATATTAAAGTTAGTGGTGTTCAATAACAGTTTGCGAAGTACAAGGCGGTGCCAGATGGTCTAAGTTAACAGGATGCGTTATGTTTTGTTGGATGTGTCAATGTAATAGCTTTTGTACTTGACTTGTGCTATGCCTGTGTCACACCGCACCGCACCGCGCCGCTCCGTACCGGCTGATAACACGAGGATGTGAGCCATAATTCTATTGTCAAAAAATAAAAACTTAACTCATTTCTATGGGTTGTTATTAACCCCATTGTTTTATAATAAAACTGTTATTTCCTTTAATTGTAACTCATTGTTTTGATACCATGCATTAGGTACTTAGGTAAATAATTAAATCTATGTGCATAATTTATTATATTATTATACAAATGTATATTGAAACTCATCTAGCATTCTAATATATGTACCTACGATAAAATAGTTTACTGATTCGTAAGATTCTTATTTGAGAGAATATCAATGAAATTAATGAGGGTATTAGTCGGAAAGCGGATTACAATAGGGTCTTCAAAAAGCGTGACACGCTGCTGTGGATCCCTTGGAGTGACTCTAAGGAATTGCAATATGAATGGTATACAAAGTTGGCAGGCCTAATTAATAGAATATTATACACACGCCGCGGTCACGCCGCCACCGCGGCGAAAGTTACTTTATGCGACGCCATTGTTACAGAAATGTTTATCGTAAAAACTACCCTCCACTATTGTTATTATTTGTTAATTAATTATAAAGTACGCTTTCATAGCCCTCGGTCGTGACGCGGCTCTAATGTGAATACGACACACTAGCTTACAATAGTCCCTGTAAAAGTTATAGATATAAAAAAACAAGGACTGAGTTAAATCTATACTATCCTAATATTATAAATGCGAAAGTAACTCTGTCTGTCTCGCTTTCACGCTAAAACTACTGAACCGATTTAAATGAAATTTGGTAGGTTCCTACACAGGTAGTCTAGAGTCTGAGAAAGGACATAGGCTAATTTTTATCCCGGGAAAATGGAAGATCTCCCGGGTACGCGGGATTTAGGTAGGTACTCTTGATATTGGGGCACCTGTCTATCTAATAAAGAGACGCCATATAGATAACCATCTCAATATTGTAGGTACTAAAATTAACTTTTTTAGGACAAAAATAATGAATCTCATTTAGAATAGGTAGGTAGGTAGGTACATATGTTTCGTCCATAAGGAAGGAAACATTGGACTATTCGATAGGTAATTCTAATGGTATATTTAGCGTGGTTCGTTTTCCTGCAGGTAGTAGGTTATCTCGGTTGCGGCCTCTAAATGGGAACAAATTGTGGAGTAAACTTCCGTCCTACAGTCTGACGTGTTTAGTAGATCGAAAGTTACCCGAGACATTAGCTTAGGTAGGTACCTTAGGCCACTAGACTTAGGCCTAGGTACCTTAGACTTCATCAAAATGTACTTAAACTGTACGAGGCATTTAGATTCCATCTACGGTTGAAAATTGGAATTTAATTGAAATTTGAAAAAGTGACCTACTCAAGGAACGTTAAGGTTTTGTTCTATGGCATGCCTTACGTAAAGGAATTACCATTAGTAAAATTCGAATTTGAATGTTTATTTAAAATCATAATTTACCTAATGAATATAGGTATTTATGTACTACTAGTATGTTTTTATATGTTTTCCCCGGTTATACCCAAATGTATCTATAGTTAGTTAGTCGAGTATTTATTTACCCTACCGTTATTTACCGCTAGTCCGCTAAGCCGTTAAAATGTTATAGCAGAGATATAGGTACCTAACATAGCAAGTCTTAATTCTATTCTCATTAAATGCCCACTTTACGTTGTTTATTTAATTAAAATTACTAACTGATAAGACAAGGAAACGTTGAATGACTAGTTCAAATAAGCATACCTACTTTTCAGTACACATTGTAAAATGCGATATAGTATCAGCCAAGTTCTGTGAAGGAAGTATAATAATATAATTGTAAGTATATGAGGTGATGATGATGATACCTATTAATTATATTTATAAGTAAAAAATTTTATCTTGACTTACTATGGTTCACCTTTTAAGTAAGAACAACCATACAAAAACTTTCATTTTAAATAAGAAATTAGATTATTAAAAAATAGTTGGCACCTTATTCAAGACTGTCTGATTAAGTCTAGCAGCGAAGATAATCTGGGTCGTACACGCCATAAACCTCAAAGAGTTGTGTTGCATGTAAGCCCAACAAAATTGGCGATTATTTTCAAAATTAATGAACATTTTAAATGCGTGTTAAACATTATTGTACGCGTAAATAACAACGTAACCTGCATATTTTCAAGCTTCACTTTACGTCCAATCCATGTCCCGGTTGATTCTCGCTCTTTCTACATTAACATTAAATAAGACATTTGGAGAAAAAGGTGGCGGATTTATGCCATGTTTTAATTGCGTTTCACTCCAAAATAAATGTTAATTGTATTAAAAAGCTAGGGTGTACTAAAACCAAATAACGCGGCACGTTATTCAAATTGGTTTTATGGGTTGCATTGAGTAGTTTCCCCGGCCATGGAGGTGTGCAGTGGAAGTGCGACGCGGGCTCGTTGGCGCGACATCGCTTCCGGGGCAGAGGCGCGAACATAAAAACAATGCGCCGATGCGAACCTTTATTGCGCCAGGTTTCCGGAGTTCACGCCCGCCTGCCTCCGAGAGATGTTACCCACCACTCATTATGACTCTTGCCACTATACTCTTTTGAATTTACAATTGCTCGTTCCTTTTATTATCTTGCGAATTTTGCAACATTTTTATTTTTATTTATGGGGCGTTGTTTACATAAAAAGTTGCGAATATGAGAATGGGCCTTCCTCGAGACAACTTATTCAATACACAGTCGGTTTACTAGTTGTCAATTGTCATTAAAAACACGATCATGAAATTGATGCCATCTGTTCGGGATCTCAATTTTACTAGCTTACATTTTCTCGTAGTCCGGAAGACGATGCCAATATCTGGCAATCTGCGTGGTTGTCGCAGGCGGTGGGCGCCGCGTCCGCTGCGCTTTATGTACCATGAATCGTTAATGCAGTTTCACTCGACGATTTCGTCGCTACCGCCATCAAATAGAGGAATGGGCTTGGAAAGTATCATAACCTCTGCCATATTCCCGTCTCATGGACATTTTTTTAACCCTAACTGCCTTTATCACGGTATATGTCATGCATTCATCTGTGAATCTAAGCAAAATAAGTGTAGGCTATCGAGCAGATTACTGCGTTTACTAATGGTGTAGACTTTATCTGATTTTCAGCATAAGCAATATTTGCATATAATCGACATAATTTAAGTATGTATTAGGATATTTTGTTACAGCTTCCAGAAATACCTACGTTGTAGTTTGCCATATAGGTTTTGATAGCCTTAGGTAAATGTCTGTACAAATCCATAACAACTAATCTAAAATGAGTTATAAAAAACAACGTCGTATAAAATGGCAGCGCTTTTATTTCGTTTGCGTAGCTTCCTCCAGTTGTGAGAGACTTGATAATAATTCATAGACATTTCTATATTCATTCTTGATTCTTCGACTGCCAATGCCACGATTTACCACTGGGTCTTTTGGTAAAGATTCATTATTTAATATTATTAAATAAAACATTATAATTTGGTGTATTTCGTTGTGTAGGTATACAGCACTTTTATACCTATCAATTGGTACCATTTTATACCTTCATAATCAATGCATTACATATTAACTTGGTCCCTTAAGCATAATCTACAAATTATTTCTTCATCCTTATTAGAAGAGTTTTACTAAGTATTTAAATAGTCTTTCTAAGTAGGTATCTGTTATATCTAATTTATTTAAACATTGTCCAAAAGTTTCATCTCATCAGTTTACATAATATGGTAGGTAATTTGTTAAAGATTATCCCACATGATTAGGGTCTAGTTGCGTGTTTTTAACTTGTAGTTATAAGGTATTATTACATTGGCTAGTGTTAAATTTGTTTTCAACGGTCCATTGAATGGGTTTATTCATATTGCTTTATCAATTACTTGCAGATTAACCTGTTTATTGTATTGAGGCTGAGTTGTGTTGAGGAAGGAATCCTCCGCGCTTATGTAACTACCATGGTGTCGCTATTGTTGTTTTAGTGCGACTAATTATTTCTATATTTATAATTACATTAACTGTTGTTTCATTAACGTATTTTCCACATTCATCTTATTTACCATGAATGACGTTTATTCTGTTCTGTATTTATATATAAAGTTAGGTTAGGTACAATACTTATGTAGGTCTTTTGAATGAGGATTTCCGAAAGATCATTTCGTTATTTCATAACTAACGATTAGTGTTATTAGTCCAATGCGGCAAATACCCCACCAACTCATCATCCTGAGGAGTCATAGGAGAAAACCTAACATTGTATTTTGATTAATTTCTTTGACAGTCTGAATTAAGTGATCAACAATCCGAAGTTTTACAACTGAAGATATGTAACGCTCTTAATAGACAAAAATCTATTCCGCCGACTCCTGTACATGATTAAGAATGAGGAATCTGCATTATTAGTACCTAATATACGTAAGCAGATCATTAATTACCCCTTTACCCTGCTAGCCGATAAAGAGAGACCTAAGCTATGTCATGATAGTATCGTAGCAACCAACTGACGTCACCAATTACTTTCACAACAGCAATTTAATGCGTAGAATGTGCCGGAAGTTGAGACTATATTCTTGTGAATTTAATAATATAGATTTTTTTTTTATTAAATAGGTACAGTATCTACATATTCAAAATAAACGTTTACAATGTTTCCCTGTCCTCTTAACTACCGTGAGCTGTGTGATATTAATAATTATCCTATGAATGAAATTAGGAATCAAACTCATAACTTATTTGGACCTTAATAGATTGTGATTGCAAGCAACGATGAGGGAGAAAGTCGTGAAGTAATAACACATGTTGAGTTGTGATTAGAGCGCGTTGGTCGCAAATCTGCCGGTTCAGTGGGTGAGCGGGGCAGGGGACTTGGACGCCGGCCAACTGTGGCAAAAGGTGAAAATTTTACACCATCCGGTCACAGTAGGTATCTATCTACTCAGTTGTAAATCACTAGTTTAGCGTTCAGAATTTTACAGCAATCAGTGATTTAAATTGTCGGAGCGCTTCCATAAAAGGCTTTTAATGCCACCACTAATTGAAATTATGTTACGCAACAAACCTAAGGTTAACATAACTTCAGTTAGGTACATTCTATTTTTATGTAATAATATGATAGGTATAATCGACGATTTCTGTATCTCTATACCACAGTGAGTCTCGTAAAAATAAAATAAATAAGCATCATGAAATACCTGGAATCTGGATAAGATAAACAAGTTGACCTCTTTGACACTAAATTCCGTTATCTTTTACATAGAAGCTGACTTTTATCTTAAGGTCTTTTTTTATAGTCATACCTACTATAGTTGCGGGTTATGGTTGTAGAGATAAACTGTATGATGCCACAGGAATGAACGGTGTCATCACGAGCTTTCGCACACAGTTCGGCGCGGCGCGCTATAGGTCCACAAACGCAGAACAAAGAGCAATCAATCAAACGCAATCGAACATCTTCCTAGAAATACGGTGATGTGATCGGCAACACGTGAACGTTGCGTCTCCGATCCGATCCTTCACCTCGGCGACCCATTATCAGCGCAGATAATGCTCACACAAATAGGCTACCGATTGACGTCAGAGCGCTTACCGCCGCACCGCATGCGGAGGTAACAACCTTATCGCGATATACGACGCGGTCTTATTGCCGGGGACTAGATGCTGTTATTGAGCGTTCTGTCTTATGTACATGTAAGTTGGACGTGGAGCCGTACCTAGGCGGCGGCGGCGGCGGCGGCGGCGGCGCTCGGCGCTCGGCGGCCCAGCCTCGGCCCGCGGCCTCGTTCCGCAAGGTTCACAAATTAAATTACGACGCAATACTGCCGCGCCACTATAAGGCAATAACCTTACAATAATCGTTGTCAATATGTTTGACGATTGTTGTTGTTTTTATCTTTTTTCGGTGTTATTAACGTCATTGCGTTGAAAAAATAGGTTATCAGTCGTTGATATGAATATGAGCTTTAAACTACTTTTAGACACTAATTTTATAGTTATCACCTCCAATATATATGAGTGCTAATAATAAATACCTATTTCTTTAGCCAGTAAGTAATTTACCATCTGAATAATGCTACTATCAAGTGCCCTTTACAACAATTTTTCTAACAAATTAGACCTACTCTTATAGGTAGGTATATAGGTAACAGCAAAAAAGATCTAACAACACTTTTATGAAAACATGATTTATCTGAGTCCAACAGTTGGAATAATGCAGAATAATACTTATAATAATTACTAGGCATTAGACATTTTTGACAAGTAAACCACAACAATACCTATTGTTGTCGCCGTCAGTAGCAGTGCGCGTTAATTGTCAGTTTAATTGTTTATCACTTGAGTACTTAGGTATACATTATGGCACTTATAAACAAGCTAGGTAGTTAGTTGTGAAGAGCCGCCCGCGTTAGCGCGGGGTTTTACCTCACCCGGCTGCTGCGGTGTGCGCCTCCGCCTCGCTCCGACCGTCCATCCGTCGAGATATAAGTACCTACGGGAAATGTGTTTCAGTTTAAATATTCCTCTTATTCCATAGTTACCTAACATATGGACAATGTAAATTAAACTATATAGGTAGGTAGGTACTTACTAGGCAGCGGTTTCAACCGCGTAGTTCCCGTTCCAGTGATCACTTAGGGGTATGAAAAATAGATAGTAGCCGATTCTCAGACCTACTGAATATGCATATAAAATTTCATAAAAATCGGTAGGATGCTGTTTCGGAGGAGTACCTAGGTCGGTAACTACAATTGTGACACGAGAATTTTATATATAAGATTATTCTTCGTAGGTATTCGATTCAGAGTTTAGAAACTATTGTTGAAGTTAAATTTAGTTTCAGGTTCTATATTTCCGAAATTATTTATTGACTGAAAAGCAGGTAATTTAGTGAAGTTCCAGTAGGTATGTAGGATTCAATATTCAGAAATCCCTAATAGAGTAAGCTTTACATTGCCTTATCTGAAATTACAATAAAATAGCCATAAAGAATCTACATTTTATTTTTCACAACATATCACTAGCTTATATGTCAAAAAATATATACCTATTGAAGAAGAAAAAAATACTAACCTTATCTGGACAATTCTGGTTGGAGGAGAAATTATGTCAATTTAATCGTATCCTCATATCATTACGGACAAACCTTTATCATTAGGAGCTTGCGTAGATTTCTGTTTAAATGATGAACCTAAATCCAAAGTGCAGACAGGTATTAAACATGTTTGTTTTAACGAGATGTTGTCCTGAAGTCGGTGTCGTGTGGTGACGTCACGACGCATTAACGGCACATATCAGAGCAGAGTGCTCGTTACATGATTTCACTTTAATTTAATGATAACGTTTATTTCCTCAGATTTATTGTTCACTCGTTATTTACTGTGAAACACTTTCGCCAAGTGTTTTATTCATTTAAGGGCGGATCTGTTTAACTTTTAAGCTTGTCATATCAAAGATAGATTTTAGAAGGACCTACCATACCTAATGATATAATACCTACATTAAGGGTCATTAAGAAATGATGAGTGAATCCGATTTCGAGTAATTATTTTGGTAATAAAATAAAACGAATTGGTTTCTACGTTAGGTAGTAATGGAATATGCCAACCACCTGACAATCAGGCAACTTCTGGCTATGAATACTGCCACAAACACAGCATCCGTGTACGTTATGAAACATTGTTCCTAAAAACTAAATAGATTTATATAAGCGAGAAAAATACTATTAATATTTGTTCATAACATACCTACTAATAGTGTAATAGTGTGAATAGAGCCTTTTGAAACGATTGCATAAAATGGTTATTCTGCTTGCTTTTAACAGTTCGTATAAGAAGATTAAATACTCACCTACATTTTGATCTGTTTATAACAAGACATCGTAACATAAATAGAAATAACTGATTTCAAAAAGCAGACCATTTTTTCAGTAAACCAAATAAGGACTTGTGCATGTCATAATTCCTAGGTACCTACTTAATTTTTTGGCATGTTTTAATATTTAGCTAACTATACTCCCGATCCTTTCTTTACTTCTGATAATAATAAGCTAAAGTTTTGTTTTCAAAGACTTAAGATGTTTGTTAAAACCACGGTGCGGAAGCTAGCGATATAGCTGTAATTATGAATAATTGTTTATTTGTTATTAAATATGTTATTACGTCCATTGTTTCAGGTAAATACTGCATTTTATGTCACGGGCACTGTTGGGTAAGTACCTACTTACCTACTCGCACAATATGCGCATTATTTATGTGCGTTTTACGGTACAGTGTACAGCACGTGTGCTTTGTGCGCATTGCGGCGCATATCGCTATTGTATTGTGCTTAATAAGATGACCTCACAGCTTATTATGAAGAATCGATATTTTATTAATTTGTTATGAGTGTTTATTATGTCCTTTTTTAACTGCTTTGTTTACTTTGATCTGCTGCGTTTTGATATTTTTGACTCGCTGCAGCGATAAGATTATATGTTATGTTTTCGAAAAACATTCTATTAAATAGAAATTTTATGTTCATCGTATATACCTAGAAACTCAACCTAATTACAACGTACATACGTTTAAGGTGCGTGTGCTACTTTAATAAGTTATCAAACAATGCTCTTACCGCACAGTGATCAGTGTGGGTGTGAGAAGCAGCCCACTGACGGTAAGTCTTTGTACTGCGACTGAATTATTTGATAAATACATTATTTTAAGTAGGCATTATCGTTAAGGCGAGATTTTTAACGAATAAAATCTGATATCAAAAATATTTTGTGGCTACCCATGGTGTTTCTAAGAAGGGTGTGTTTTAGGCCACCATCAAGTAAGTAATATTCACTTATTTGTATGTATTTCTTATTGTTTTAAATTATATATCTTGCATTGCGACTGAACTTTATTATTAAGCTGTTTACTGGTCAGCGCGGCTCTGCGTCTTACCTCGAATGTTCCGCTTATCTCAATTAGTGTAATTGCGTCGATGCGCGGGCGTTATTTACTACACAACACGTAACGTACTGTACACGGTACGCAATGTACTTACCTACTCAGTGTTATGCAACGTGCTGGTTATTGATGTGAGGGCCGCCCGCCGCCGTCACACCGCCGTCACGCAGCCGCGAGTTATTGTGCCGAGCCCGGATCTGTTTACCTTGTTATGTGGCCCCACATCAGATAAACTCTTCAATGCGACAGCTTTATACAAACATTCAACTAGTTTTAAAAGCGGCGCAAACGCTATTTTCTCCCGGTAACGCCACAGTTTAGTGTAACAGGTGGATTCTCTGAAACAACAATATAATGCTCAGCGACGACGTTTCATTTATGTCTTCGACTATCCACGTTAATTATACAAAATTATCATTTAAAATATGGCCATGACTGAATTACGAATCGTGATACGAAAGATCAGTTGTATAATTGACACAAGGCCTTATTTACCGTCTGTGTACAAATGACGGATGATAACTTTTGAGTGTTTCAAAACATTCATTTATATATACTATCTAGTTAATAAAGCGCAGGTTCAATACGACAGCTGATAGACATACTTTCTCATGTTAACATTTGATTCTTAGTTATATCTAATGAGATTTACGTTACTTCTAATAGGTACTTCTGTTTGTTAGTGTAAGTTTCTCTAAATAGTTGCGAGTATCCAATCAGTACGCGACAGCTCGTATAAGGTAAAATTCCGGTCAGAGATCGCCACCGTCCACTCGGCTATGTGTGAGTCTGTGTATGTAATATATAACTATATGTGTGTTCATGTGTTATCACCCATTCATACAGATGTGTTATTTATCTCAGTACTCGGTACGCACACGGCAACCTGCGCCATTCATTTCTAGTGACTCCATAATTATGAGAAATTCTCGTTGTAAATTGAGGTATGTCGTAGGAATAGGTTTTAAGTCTTATTTTGACTCTTATTTGAACTCTACTTTAAGAGTAAGTCATTCCTTCTTTTGTCACGCTTCATTTTAGTTTTCTCATACATTAATTTTTTATACATAAAAGCAATACCACTTTCTAATTTGCGATATAAACCAAGGTTATCTACTTAAATATGTAAGAGCAAATTTGATTTCTTAAACTTTCTTACTTCTTAAAGGATCAATTGGATTTTCATTTAGAATTCATGTTTAATATTTATACTAACTAGAATTATTCTTAGTGTTAAAATTCTAATATGCAAATCGTTTTATCGTCTTCGAAACCTGCTCTATCGTGTAGTAGAAAACGCTTTAAGAACCCTGAACGTATTCGAATAAGATAGTAACGAGAAAAACTCGTGGTAGAGATTTCTAATACCAAAACATAATCGTAGTTTCGAATCCTACCATATGTTTTAACTTTTAATCCTCCTTACTATACTATACCTATATAATACTCGCCCCATTCATCTACTGGTATTTAACAGCTAGATATGAGAGCTTTTTGCTCGTATAGTTTAGCTTTCAATGCGTAAACATAGAAGCTGTCACCACTATCAATGTAGGTACCTACCTATGTAGGTATTCTTAAGTACAGAGCAGTGTATCAACTAAGTAGTAGGGAAAATACAAAAGTTACCATAGAAATAAATGTCCATGACATGGGTGTCATGGGCATTTATTTCTATGGTAGGTATGGCTTGTCTTGGGAGACAAGTAAGTAAATACGCTCAGATTGACAGCTGAAAAAAAGTACGTAAATCGTGGTCATGTACAGTGCATTGCAATTATGAAACTTAACAGAAACTGGTTTCAAGTATCATAATTAAAATTTAGCTATATAATTAACAGGTTTAATAAATAAGACTTAGAAATCATGGCTATACGATGTCCGTAGTGCGGCCGCGCCTTGGCCTCTGACCATTCA
Source organism: Thyatira batis (assembly GCA_905147785.2). Taxonomy (NCBI): domain Eukaryota; kingdom Metazoa; phylum Arthropoda; class Insecta; order Lepidoptera; family Drepanidae; genus Thyatira; species Thyatira batis. The sequence goes on along the minus strand of LR990493.1, from coordinate 11,398,045 downwards.
TATCGTCCACCACTTCGCGCACAGATAACGCGCCCTGCCCTCGCCTCGCCTGTGTGCACGTGTGTGTGTGTGTGTGTGTATGCGCATGAGCATTTCCTTCCACATACAGTTTAAGTGTGTCGGCATACGTCGGTAGTCTGTTTCAGTCATTACATTACCCGTCTGGCTGTGTCATTCATACTACAAAACCATAATTATATCGTCATTATATACTTTTTAAATGGTTTTATTTAGCTTGAATAATCATTGAATGTGATTTTCACCTGTCAACACTTCGGATCAACTTAAAACTTTGCACACTTCTCAAATAGGTACTGATGACAATGCAATAATATAAACAGTTTATTTCGGTCACTAGAGCGTATTTACTAATCTATTTATTTATTAGGTGTACTTAATTAAGATACCTATATATATATATCTATTCTATTACATTTTATATGCCTTCAGAATCTAGATACTTTCTGAATACGAGTCATACCTACAATTCAAACTAAAACTCATCATCACATATGTCGATATCGGTCTGCCTTGTTGCTTTTAAGTTAAATAATATTGATAAATTAACAAAAAAATCTCGACATTTCGATAAACATGTCAGTTATATATTCGATACCCATACCTAACTAATTATATTGTCCCATCGCGTGTCGTATTAATTTTTTTAATAAATGCTCTACTTACACGGCCTATTTACAGTTCGGATCATAGGTTATACAGTAAAGCGATGTCGCCGGTAAAAAGAAATATGTAACGAGAGGCCCGTTATACTAGTGCGTGACGTCGTGCGACTGATTAAACCAAATAAGTATTGCTCGTACATTACAAGGAGACAGCATTTTGTACGCACGTTCGCGTCTCTTCGTGTGCGATCACACTGGTCGCTTTTGTAGCACGGCGCTTTGATTATTTTATTATATTTATTTGTATTTTTCCCAGTGGATTGCACAGCCCGAAAGTCGTAATTATCGTAATATAATTTTTACTATGAAATTCCTTAAATTATTGCTTTGTTTAAATTGGAGTTAACAGGTGAATGGTTTATTAATTTTGCAACACTAACACCATGGTTAAAATGATTTAGCAAGATATTTTATTTTTTATTGTTAAAGTTACAGTATTCTCTTTGTCAAATTAGATATTGAAGCTCAGCGAATGTAACCTGTCTTGAAAATCTACTTAAATGCATTAATTTACCATTGAATATGCGACCAAAATAAAACAAAATTTTCCGATACAGAAACATGGAGAAAAATCGTGCAGTATGAGCCGCGGGTGCCGTCAGCGAATTCTTCCAATCTGTATAACGTCTGGTGATTCGCGTTCCACTTATTATCGTACCGTGGGCATTTGCATAAGAATAACAAGGAGGATTATTGATGTCGCCCCCCCGCGCGCCCCCGCCCCGCCCCAGCCCGGCCCGACCCCCGGCCCCCGCGCCGACCCTGACGGATCATAGAAGTGTGGTGCGGGGACAAGCGATTGAGTGATGCAGAGGTTTATCAAGTTTCAAGACTTTCAAGTGAGATGTAAGGTAAAAGTTACAATAAAATACTATTATAATTACTAGTTATTTGAAGTTCAAGTAAGTCAGGTTTGTTCTGTGGGGCTATTGCGAAATAAAATTTAAATGGGTTTTATTTAACTTTACTCTCATTTCCCTACCTATTTGTAGTAAGTATACGAATTTCAATGTTAAGAAATACCTGAGTTTATTTATGGACCATTTATATAATGCCCCGTGCGAGCCTTAAATATGTCAGAATTCAAGAAACCTAAAACTAAATTCATCGATGCTTCGCGTGCGTTCGCGAGCTCCCGCTGCCCCGCTGTCGCTCGTCGCTTGTGCATCTCTGTAATGCTTAATTTTGTTCTCTTTTCATGTTTGCTCTGTATACATTTCGTCTAAAATGGAATGGAATAATTTGATGTAACGCTGCCATTGACGTGGGCCGGATTGGATGCTTCACTTTTATGCCCAGCTCAGTTCCTCTAGCTATTGATATTGTATGCAAATGCTCCCGGCCCGATGTTCCTACTTACTACAATAAATTATGGATTATTTATACTTACTTAGCGGCTGCTCGCAATAAATATAGGTTCTTGTCTTGAATAGCAATGCGGAGATCGCGACATAATCGTAAAATTCTATTTTGCTAGAAACTGTATAAGAAGTCAATATCCATTACAGTAAATACGTATATTATCTATCTACTTAAGTGCTATGCGAATTTGGTAATTCACTCTTACTTATTATCAATAATAACATTGCAGGTCGATACCTACAACTAAAGCTTCGCCAAACGACATTAATATAATAACAGCATTAACGTGGGTCAAGCGCAAACTTACAGCGAAGTTATTTAAGTGAAAAGTTTACAAGTACAGTAAAGCGTTACAGAGTTAAGCCACCTCTCATCGGCCGGTGCAATTCAATTAACAGCCTCCGTAGCACGTGACAGCTACGAAGTCGCCGCTACGGTGCTACGAGCTACGACGGTGCTACGGAACTACGTGATCGAGACTTTGCCACTAAGATTAAACCTTCAAGTGTTTCCAAATTGTTTTCTTTACGTTATTAAATGAAATTATGAATGCATCGGCATAACTTTTAATTTAATCAAATCAATGTATTCCGAATCAAACTATCGACGCCAACGGCAAACAACCGCGGTAAAGGTTACCCGCAATCGAGTGCGGTCACGAACTAAAACTGACCGCTCAAATCAACTCATTGAAATTAACCTTAAATAAACTTTGCCGGCCATCGGACAAACGATTCGGATCCGCACCGCAGCCGTACATTTCCCACGATTAAAATTCCAAATTCCCTTTTTGCTGGCAATTTCTACGGGAGGTGTTCCTCCACAATGGGGCCGGTTGGACCCTAAATCACGGGAGGCCGCGACGCGGGTGCAATTTCGACCGGAGTTACTTAATTCAATCATGATAACTGCGGTCCCGGGCAGGCGCAAGAAATAAATTGACCAATGACCGCTGTTGCGAGCCGACGCTCCCAGGGTTCACGCTGCAGCTTCTTGGGGTTTCTTACCCATGAGGTTTATATTAATTATAAAATTTATTTAAGGTTCTTAAATTATGATGTGTCATAGACATAGAAATAAAACATTGAACGGTAAAATATAAATTAAGATTTGAATAACTTGGTACGTAGACAACATTAAGCGACATCTATACTAATATTATAAAGAGGAAAGATTTGTTTGTTTGTTTGTTTGTTTGTTTGTTTGTAATGAATAGGCTCCGAAACTACTGGACCGATTTCAAAAATTCTTTCACCTTTGGAAAGCTACATTATCCCCGAGTAACATAGGCTATATTTTATCCCTGTATTCCCACGGGAACGGGAACTACGCGGATAAAACCGCGCGAAGGCAGCTAGTGTTAGATAATAATAGTTAGATACTTGACTAAGGTACCTACCTACCTACTACTAAATATTTGGACTTTTATTTTCATATACTTACCTACCTACCTATCTCCTAAAATGAGTATAATATACTAAATTATTTTTAATAATAATTTAGGATGTGTCAACCCTAGTGTAAAAGAAAGGGCTGTAGTACCTGGCAGGGGGCTATTCGGGGCGACCTTGCAGCGGCAGATAACAATTGAGAGTCGCTCGCCGCCGCAAATTCAATATCCAGAGGTGTCGTCGCCTCGCCCCCTCGCCCCTTCGCCCCCTCGCCCCTCGCCCCACAACCAAGCACCTTGTGTTTAGTGTCCACTACCCGTCCTCTGTCCACTGTTAGAGGGGATATAACCACTTAACGAGAACTGAAGTCTGGCTTGAATTGAATTTCCAAACTGTCCGTGTATTAAATACGTAGGTAATTGAATAGGCTCTCTCTTGCCTTTGATTCTGAATACATTAGATTATTGTTTACACCTAAATGGGTAAGTGGTTGATGTATAACCAGGTATTTACAGAATCTGTAAATAAAACGTAAGAAAACCAATAAATAAATTCAATATTTTTTTTTACATCGGTGCTCTAATCAGTCTATCAGGAACTTGTCCCACGTTGGGCGCCATAACTGTGTTGCAATAAAATTATAGGTACCTAATCAAAGTTATCCATCCAAATCACATATCGTGCTTTATCAGTTGATAGTGAGCAATATATTATTTGTTATAAGATAGTTTCGGGGTCGCGATAGTCCGGCCGGGGTAGTCCGGCATATTAAACGACGATTAACCCACCGGCCGCTCACGCTCTGATTTATGTGAACTATTAAAATCTACGAAGGCACAGAATTAATTGCACTACTTCAGTGTTGGCTGCTTTATTAATTGGGACCGAGTCGCCTGTTGTTTATGGACATTTCCCTTTCCTTGGGCGCGATGTGGCCACCCTTATCGTGACCCCAGGCCGGTCCAATTTGTCCACTCACGTTTCTGTTCAGTTTCAATGGCTATTAAGGGCCCTACCTCTGTTTCCGAATACATTACATTACGCAGAAGTCAGTTTATTTGTGATCAAGAGCTGAACTCATTATTAGGAAAAAATTGGTTGCCTGTAAAGTCGGTATACGGGCGAAAGTTTTACGTGACAACGACTTTGAGTGGTAAAATAATTTTAATGTGAATATTCATTCGTATAGTAGGAAGAAGGATGAAATAATAGTAACAATTTAAAACATAACGTCACGTAACGTGAGCGGAGCGTAACGCAGTTTCTTGAAGTGTCACCCGGCAAACCAATTTATAAGACGTTGTCACGTCAAAAGTAAATTAAAAGTAGGTACGCTTCATTTAGAATAGTGATTCACGAATTAGTAACCTTACTCATAAAATAATAAATATATTGTAATATAATAAATTGATCAACTTCATTATACTGAAATCCATAAGAATACCAGATATTGTTGTAAGAAATTTTCATCTGATGATAAAATGAAGTGTAGTTGTTATCTCAGATTTAAATCACAACGGGGACATGGGGAGTGAGGAGGTATAATTTATAACTTGGACAAACGAAAATTATGTGCGTAGGTAGCCGTCAAAACTCGGGGAGCGGTGGAAGTTTGTACATTAACATATAAATGCGGACACGTTAAAATATCACCTTGCGAGTCACGGGCACGGATGAGGTTGTGAACAAATTGCGAACAACAATTAGCGAGGGCGACACGCGAAGTTGTCGCGACGCGCGTGGCGGCCCCGGCCCCGGCGGACACTCGCATTACACGTGTTTTAAATTATTACTTTTTGTTATGAATAGGTAATTTTGTACACATACGTAGTAATTGCTCATTATGTAACAAGGAAAGTTATGAATATGCAGGTAGATGGTCGTGAAAGTAGAGGAAGACCGAAGAAAGAATGGATGGATTGTGTGAAAGATGATATGCGTAAGAAGGGAGTACCTAATGACTGAAATGACGGCTGACAGAGAGGAATGGAGGAAAAATACATGTTGTACCGACCCTGCCTAGGCGGGATAAGGGCAGGAACAAGAAGAAGACGTAGTCATTGCAGAGTTTATTGCCGGCTCTTCTCAGCAAAACCGGCCTTCCGAACCGAGCGTTAGAGTCTGACTATTCATAAGTGCTTGTGAAGGTTTATGTAAAAAATCATTTGGCAAAAAGGTTAAGATATTGTAGAGAATCAATTTGGTAGCTACCACACCTAAAAGCGGCAATTAGTCCCATGCTTCACCCCCATTGACCACAGCGGGGTGCACAGTGGCAACTAGATGAGATATGCGGCGGTCGCGCGCACCTGCGGCGGCTGGCATCGCGGCGTGCGGGCGGTGTCGCATCCCCATGCACGCATTTATCTTATCCTTGCAAGCACAACACGGTCGAAATGCCTACCTTTAAGTCTTGTTTTAATTATATTCATGCGCGATTTTGATTCAAAAACTAATGGCTTCCCGCGGTTTCACCCGCGTTTCCGCGATCTTTAATGTTTCGCGGGATTCAAAGTAAGTAGTATTTGTGTTATTTCAGAACATATTCTAACACTGTGCCAAAATTCATAGCCATCTCTTCAACCGCATTTATAATATCAGTAGGATAATCTATGTTTTGACGTGACAACGTCTTATAAATTGGTTTGCCGGGTGACACTTCAAGAAACTGCGTTACGCTCCGCTCACGTAACGTGACGTTATGTTTTAAATTGTTACTATTGACGTGACAACGTCTTATAAATTGGTTTGCCGGGTGACACTTCAAGAAACTGCGTTACGCTCCGCTCACGTAACGTGACGTTATGTTTTAAATTGTTACTATTATTTCATCCTTCTTCCTACTATACGAATGAATATTCACATTAAAATTATTTTACCACTCAAAGTCGTTGTCACGTAAAACTTTCGCCCGTATACCGACTTTACAGGCAACCAATTTTTTATGTCAACAAGTATCTTTCAAACTTAATAGCACTATTTTTCCTTATGGCAATTTTTGGCAGAACTATAATAAATAGGTGTCTCTAAAAACCAAACGCTCGGTCCCCAAGGTAGCGTATCGCCCGAGGCGCATGCAGGACGGACGAAAACTGGACGATTTCTTGCAATCAACTACCGCCATAAAATGGGATCCGCCTATTTAGATCATCTTAGCTGTCCGTGTCTCCTCACATTTTGAAACAAACCAATTTCGGTTCTGCGTGAAGTTTGGTATATTTTAGACCTTGCGTAGTTGCAATAAGGTTTCGGTAGTAGAATATTTAAGTTGGTGTGTTGTATCAGTGAGGTAAGTAAGAACAAAAATGCGATAAGTTTTATTCGCGCCGTCCGCGTCCTAAGGTGAAGCTCGGACATAAAGGATGTAAAGGGTGTGGAGGATAATATCGGTAAGACCGTTATGACAGGCGTCGCAGATAGCTGATATCACCGCTGGGATGTAAAATGTTTTGTTTACGAATTCTTATTTGATTTAAGGCATAAAGTTTTTGTTTTCCTAAAATACTACATTTAAATTAAGTGTATCGCTTACCTTGACCAATGCACCATTATATCTTAGGAATATTTTAATACATTATTATAAACAATTTATTTTTTCTGTCACACTTGATTGTAGGTACCTAATCAATTCAATGACGAATATAATCTGTTATCGGTCGAATAGGTGCCTACATACGTGAGCAAAGGTCAAGAGGGGAAGTAAACATGTTTATAACTAAACCATAGTAGGTAGGTACCTAATATAATATCTATCTACAACTACTTGAAACGACATTTAGGTACGCATTATTTTTCAAAACCATTTTACCTGAAATTTTATTACATAAGTTACATATAGATTTGTGTTAGACTCACTACTGTATTGTTTCGTTGAAGTGGATAATATTTTCCCTTGATCCCATTTGGTGAGAATTCATTTAAATAACATTGCACTATGTTTTAAATACTTATTTGCGAAAATTTCATGATTTATGAATGTATGAAGAGATAAAACACGAAACATGAGTCAGTTACCTACCGTTACAGTGATTCACGACTTATTGTTAGTTTAAATGAAACGAGAAAGATAACCTTGTGTCGATTTTTGTGTAGGCAGGTTGTGAATCAACCGAACTGAAGCGGGCTGCGGTACCTACTTCTTGTCAAGTCGCTCGGGTCTATGGAAAATCCCATACTACACGATGTCACATAGCGCTATGGTTTCTAGATATATTATTATTATATCAACAAAGAAAAAGATAAGACTGAATTGATTTACTGTGTTATATTAATTGATCTACATTAAGCGATTGGTAATGAAATGTCACGCCGATAGAATATGTTTGAGATTTATAGCTAATATGTAAATTATTTACGTATTATTTTGTTTTTATTTAGGGAAAACTATAAATTCATTTGGTAAAATCCCAGGTCTAAAGTCATATAACATATTTTATATTATTGTACCTACAACTTTGTATATCTATTCAAATACAATAAATAGTTAATTAATTTGAATGTAAATCTTAGTAGTAGTAGTGTGCAATAAATCAGTATCGATAAATGGCGGTAGTATAGTCGAGGAGGCGAACTTGTTTATTTATCCGCGTGTAATCAGCGGATAAGCGCGCGGGGCCGGTGACTTCGCACTGTGCTTGGAAAACGACGCGTTTTATAACATTAACTTTAGAACAAAACCCGTAAGAAAGTAATTAAATTTTCCATTCCAATTAAAAAATGAAAGTGAGTTCGTTTCAAAAGGATAGTTGGGACTAGAAGAATAGTTTTTTTTATGAATTTTGTAGGGCGCGAAAAGAAGCCGCGGTCAGAAATTACTATATAATAACGACATCTAAAATACGAGAATTTGAGATTATTAACTACATAATGTCTCCTCAGAGTGAACTACCTTAATATATAAGTATCTATTCGAATGTCTTATGAATACAATTGAAAGTATTCTAAATAGATTTACAGTTAGGTACCTACTTGATTTTATAAGGAAATATTTGTCTATTAGCAATTGTGGCGGTTTTTATACCCAGTGCGTAGGAATAGTACTGAAGCAATTGTTCATGTATTAGACAACTTAGACAAGCAGAAGTGCTTGCGGTCAGCCACCATCGTCTCAAGATAACGCGACCCTTACATCCCTTGCAAGATAACACTTGTAATGCCCCGTTGGGAATTTTGATTATGTACCTATAAGTACACAACTCCAATAATTTCAAAGTAGTGCAGATTTGAAGCCAAGTCTCTAAAGTTCAACACTTTTCGAAAGCAAATGCAATATTTATCTAAAAAATAAAGTACATTGACTTCATAATATAAAATCTACGAGAAAAGCAATTCTTCAAAACTTATTTTGTCTTTACGGCCAGTTAGATTTGAAGATTATTTCGTCGGGTGGAGGCAATCTAGAAAAAACCGGTGACAGCGAAATTTTCAAATCTACCGCTCGCCCCGGGCCCCGGGCTCGTGGTGCGGTGCGGGGCGCGCGACGAACACATAAAATGCGAGTCGAACGGTCGCCGCGAGGTGTGTCGTTACACAAAAACTCAATCTTATCGCCACATGTTATATTCGACAACGACGGCAGGATATTACCTATCGTTTTACAATATCGTCGATAATACTGTGGGGTAAATTAGGATTTATATCTTTATTGCACTCGAATCGGATTAGACATTAAAGTTCACAAAATAAAGTAGTCATTTGATGTTTGCATGTGTCATTGTGGTTTGTGTGAGATGTGAGTGTTCGATAGGGTGTCGCCTGAGGCCTCGGGACGGTGATTTCGAGAATCGCCAGCGATAGGCACCCACCAGGGATTACTGGAGGGTAGACGACCGCTTCGCGCGACGCCGACACCGACGCCGAGTATGCAGACGTTCTTTGACACACGTAAAAATATTCAAGTTGAATGAGTTTATTTATTAATACCATCATTGCACGTATTGGTATTTATTTACGATAGATTGCGTTTGTTTTTAGTCTAGATAAATAATATAATAATAATAAATAAATAATAAATATCCTGGGACATTTTCACACACGGCCAATCTGATTCCAAATTAAGCATCAAAGTGAGCTTGTGTTATGGTAACCAGATAGCTGATATACTACATATACTACTTTTAAATACATACTTATATAGATATTTACATCCAGACACAGGACAAACAGACATATTCATGCATACAAATGTTTGTCCTGGGTGGGATTCGAACCCACGACCCGCGGCTTGAGAGTCAGGGTCACTAACCACAAAGCCAACCGGGCTGTCGATAGATATGTGCTGATGGTATCTAACCGTTAAGGTTTTTATACTACTTGTATTGACCACAGTAGAATCAGATTAAGATTAGACAAACCTTTAAAAATAATAGGTACGCGAGGACAATTATCTATGACATATATTAATCTTCGGAAATAATCACATCCCTCTTGTTATTTCCCCAATAGCACTTGGATATGAGTTACCATATTGTAGTTAGCCAATACGAACAGAGGACTTGGTAATGCAATACACGACACAATAATTGGAGCTCGGTCGTGGAGTTGGGTCCACGAGTGCGACAGATTATAAAGAAGTTCAATAGGAGGCTGGCGTCCCGATCGGGATCTCGGCTCTACTAATCTAATTACGGCCCTCGTCCACCGTCTCTTTGTGCGCCTCCTCAGACCTTGTTTGTTTATTTCCTTTGCCTCGCGAGCTGATATTTTTTTTTAATATTTTTTTCGGTGAGTTTGTGAGCGCTCAAAGGCGGACTCGAGTTATGAAATTGTTCAAGCGTTAATTGTAGACGTCCAGTGGCGAATATTAAAGTGGCTCGTGTGCAGCCAGCCTTATATAACTAGTTAACCTCCCCGTACACGAGCGTAGTGCTAATAACGAGCTCGCTAACTTATAAACATTGCAAAGGAAAAAAATTATATTTAATTTGCGAAGTTTCAGTGTCTAGTTAGCGGCGATAGATATCTCTCCGGCGTGTTTCCGATTTGTTGCTTTTTGCTCGTGTTCTTGCACAGAGATTTGCAACAACTTTGTTTGAGTTGAAGCTCCGTGTTCGCTACGCTCTCCGAACTTTCACTTGTTTCTATTTTAGAGCAATTTGTTGTTTATGTACTTATTGGACTTTGTGTTAGAATCTCGTTTTCGTCGAACTAACGTTAGCAGCGATAGTCACTGTTAGCGGCGTGACCTTTTCACCTGAAAATCTTTTTCCAGTAGTCCAGTGTGGGATCGTCGCTAACGACATTTCTCGCGCCATTACCCGCGCCAGATAAAAAACAATGCGAGTCTTTCCTAATGACTTCGCCGATTACCAATCACGGAAAAAATCGCCTCGTCCGCCGCCGCCCGGTGTCGCTCGGCCGCGGACACGCCTACCGCTAGCACTGTAACGCCATTGAAGACGTAATTATTTAACGATTTGATGACCAATTTTATTTCAAAACTGCTAACCAAATTTCCTGGATTTCAAAATCAAAGTAAAATATTAAATAAAACATTTTAATAATTTTGAACTGGCTGGCAATTATTTCTAAAATTACCTATTAAACAGAACTTTAAATATTTGAAAGGTTTTGAAGTAATAAAATAGGGCTGTGCGGCGACGGGCGGCGACCGGCGGCGACCGGCACGGCAGGCTCGGCTCGGCGACTTCGTAACAACGCGCGAGAGCCGACCATTATTTCATTACTTGGCCCAATAAAACGAATTAAAACCTAATTAGACGCCACGATTTTTGAACATTAAAAGAGGGGCGGAATTAATTAGTGGAGGGCAGAAGCAATGATTCCAGTTCGGCGAGTAATTGCCGTTCCACGGTTTCAAATATAAATCAGTTTACTGTGCAAGTTTGAAGTAGCGGGCGTTTGACTGTGGTGTGACTTATTTGGTTCTTTTGCATGATCTCTTATAGGATCGAATTTTAATAGTCGCAGAAATAGTTTACTTCATTTGAAATGATTTAATGTTGCACTTACATTTTTATAAGACACGTTCATAAATTATTAAATAATTGACTATCCGCTTGCCTCTTGGCCCCGCTCTCAAGACGTCCAGAAAAAATCTTAGAGAGAGACTTAAGATTCACTTTGAAGGGTGAAGGAGGTTTTATTAAATCAACGGATGAATTATTCTGTTTGTTCGAGTTTTTAAACGTTCGCCCACCGTTAATTCCCTTTACCTCAAATTGTTTGGACTGCTGAAAGGATTGAAGGAAATTATCCGGTTTTATAGAGAAAAAACATGTACCATTAAGCTCCTCATTTTAGTACTTACCTGTGTTTAATATAATTATGATTAAATATCAGATTAGTCTATTAGTCTAAATTTTTATGTATCTAATGGCTCGTTAGGTACCTAAGTACTTTGGAACACTTAGGAATTTAATAAACAGAACTACTTAGGACCTACAAAGCACTTTCCCGGAACATAAATCAAATGGAAATCAAAAGTAACTACATAGTTCATTTTAGTGGAAGCTAATGACTAAGTAAGTGAAAGTTAAACTGCCGACTCTGGCCCTGCGTTATAAATCGAACACTCTCTCGACAATTAACTGGGCTTTCATTAATTTTCTGAAATGAAATCAACTTTCGTTCTTATTATCGGGGCCCGTTCAATAAACACCTTAATTCTCATTAAACGACGGTCATTTGGAGGAAAACAAATTAACTGGAGACGGAGGTTTCCGCCCGCCATTTGCGTAATGGCCGCGATTCCGGAAGTTTGACAGGTCGGATGAAATGTCGCGTGATTTTTACTAATTAAAGGGGGACGGCAATCGGCAACCCTTGCCGGCTTGTGAGGTGACTCCATCGCGGAGATGATTGTTATTGCCGTTTTAGTAATCATTATATCGTCGCCCGTGGACCATAAGCCAATGTTTATGGAATTTTCACCTTAGATATACCTAGGTATTTTCAACTGATACTGATGGGGAGCCATTTTAATGTAATAGATAAGAAGTACATTCAAGTAAATAAAATTAATAAATTAGATATAGATTTAATTCGCTTTCTTTAAGTATATTATCACATTGTGAATATGACTTTTAACAAAACATTCTATTAAGTAGTTACATATTCCAGTTATGTTTATTTAATAAAATATAACATAAATAAAATTTTATAAAATACAAATAAAATAGGCACACATCTCTTCAAGCATCTTGCAGCAACAATCTATCATCTTCAACCCTTTGTCAGTGCCCCTGCAATCTGCGGAAGTTATTTTAATTTTTCCTCCCTGCCCCCTTGTCTCAACATAGCGGAGCCGGAGTCGGTGCCGGTGCCGGTGTGGTAGAGGATGGAAGAATGCCTCACCTAATTCGGCCCACAATCAAACTGCTACCACTCGACAAATTAGTTTTGATATTTAAATTAGTCCCGCCGCTGGCAATCGCCACGATGCCTTTTACACTATCCGATGGAGATCTGTGATTATTTACGTTTGTAAGGCTATTTGAAGAGTTACCACTTTTAATAAACCTTTACATACCCAGATTACCTACCTAATATTTTAGAAGTAGTAGATATCAGTTATTTATTTACCGTAATAAAACCTCTGCTTAGTTAATGTATCCCAGGATATAAGTAGGATAACAAATATGTTTGTCCTGGGCAGAAATTTAAACCCGCGATTTGAAATTCTGGTAGTAAAACCACGGAGTCAACGCCACATTATGGACTGTTATTGTGATTAATTTATAAAATCGGAAGCTATAAAAAGCCTCTTTGTCCGGTAGGTTCGGCACAAAGATTGATTTCTCTTTCTCAACCGAGTCTAACTACAAGTTCGCTCAGATGCCCCTCTCCCCGCTGCGCCCCAGTTCTATTTGATCGCGTTATTTCGCAAGATAAGTCTGTTAATTGCCTTTACAGCCAGGTTGCTCATTCTATTCCCGATTATTGATCTTTGGCCAAAGTTTTTGTATGTCTTCCGAGGGGATTGTTAAACGGTTTTTGTTTTTAATTGAAGTAGAGCGCTGAGCCTCGATTGGATTCAAAGGAAATTTTCAATGGGCTTAACAATGATGAAGTTGTCTCGTTACGTTCACAAGTAATGCTTTTAGAACTAATAAATACGTTGGAGAAACCTCTCCGTCTATTTTCCTTGACCTACTGTCCAATTTCAGAGTTATTTATCTTTCTTAGGTGACTAAGCAACGGATTAACTTCATTTTTTATATATGTATCTTTACATGCTACGTCTGTAAATAGACTCTTGGCTTAACGCTACGAGTTATTCTGACTAATATTATTAATGCCAAAGTAGGTAGCTCTGTCTGTCTGTCTCGCTTTCACGCTAAACTACGGAACCGATTTAAAAAAATCAAATGAAATTTGGTACACGGATAGTCTAGAGCCTGAGAAGGACATAGGCTACTTTTAATCCCAGGAAAATGAAAGATCTTCAGGGAATGTGAGTGAAACCGCGGGGAGCCACAAGTTTTTTAATAAAATATTAAATAACTAGGTAGGTACTAAAATGGTCTGTTAACTCTCTCGTTACTTTATACCTAACAGCGAAGAAGCTACGCTCTTAATAAAGTAGTACCTACAAAAGGAATGCAACGATATAAGAAGCACCTTAAGACAAAGGTCCCTTTGTGAAGAGAATCAAGTATTGTAGGTGCCGTCTGCCGACTGCGGGCGAAATAAGAAAAACTAACTTGGAGATCTTACTTTAGTGAACATATTGCACGATTCAATGTGTTCACTGCAATTCAAGATATTCACCATTTCACTATGTTACCATTATTTGATAGACCGGCTTTATGGTTAGTGAATGACTTTCAAGCCTCCGGTCGTAGGTTCGAATCCCACCCAGGATAAACATTTGTATGCATGAATATGTCTATTTGTTCTGTGTCTGAATTATCTATCTAAAAATGTATTTAAAAGTAGTAGGTATATTACAATGTAGTATATCAGCTATCTGGTTACCATAACACAAGCTCACTTTGAAGCTAACTTTGGAAACCGATTAGCCGTATCTATGTAAAATATGACCCAGGATATTTATTTGTCCAAGGATATTAAATATTTGACTACCAATAGGTATAGGTACCTACTTTAAATTAGTTTGTGTGACCATTGATTTGCTTACATTAGGTAGGTACCTACAGTTGATTTTCCATTTCTCGTAAGATACTTATTAGTACGATCTTGAAGTTATTATTCGTGTACCAAGTTGTGCCCGTCAATAGGTATCCCGCGGTGAGCAGCACTCCCTTTTGTTTCGCGTTAACTAATTCTTTTTAACCCGTCGCCGCTGAATGCTAATGTTGTATAAACTGCCTTAAGCCGGTTATTGTTTAAGATTTTATTCAATTTACAATTGGGATTATCTCCCCTACGCCTCGCTCCAGTGCCGGTCCGGCCGGTTCGGCCTCGGAAACGATTTCTTCAGCTACACTTGACACTTTTAAATAGAATTAGGTACGTAAAAACTCCTGAAAAAAGATCCTGCTTCCTGGCCTATTTCACATGTTGAAAGACCTTCTTCATGAATGGACGCCAGTCTTCACTTAAGAGTTTTGTTTTATCACAAATTTCACGGATTATTTAATTAAAATCGTAACTAATCCGTGCGCCAGTTCTAAACTCGGAATCTTTGTATTGTATGGAAATTGAAAAACTTTTCTCGTTTTCAACTGATTATATCGAGAGGAAGACGAAAATCTTTTGCAAATATTTATCGAGAAGGATTGTCGCGAGGCCGTTTGTAATATAGTCCTTATTTAAAGCCTGCCGGGGTGTACGGAGGTGAAGAAAGTATCCGATGCGAGGTGTAGCGGTCGTTCTTGTTTTTAATTAATTAATTTTATTATTTTTCGAGCGGAACACCGTCTTGCCTTTATTGGCGGAAATTTCTTAGTAATTATTCGTTTTATTATTATATAATTTTTGGGTGGAAGGGTTGAGTGAGGTGGGCGATCCGCCAGATGGCTCGGCGGTAATTAAACGTGGGTCGGAGCCGCGAGGCGAGGCAGGCGAGGAGGTGGTCGGATGCAATAACCCGCGGCTGCACTGCACGCCACGATCTTGTTTATTCTCATTAGAGCCGAGATCACTCGCAGACCCATTATCCACAGGTACTAACTACTAATGGCCGCTCTCTGTTACAATTATACACACGCTACACTACACTGTAGCTGGGTCTTGCAAGGTATTATTGTTTGTTTTGATTCTAAGTAGGTCATTCTTATTTCCTCATTTATACCCTCATACCTACTTATTAGACAAATTCTTATATCTACATAATTAGAATTTATTTATCAACAAAGTTGTTAATTACTATTTAATCTTCAGTAAAAGTGATAGTTACGGTGTCCCTCGCAGGCCATTAAGGTAATTAGGTGCTGGAACATAATCCAATTTGTCTTGGGCGGAGGTGGGGGGTGAAGCCGGGGGGCGGGGTGTTGTTTATAAAAGTTGTCGCTTGTTTGTCCCATGTCGGCTAATTAGGCAGAGTGGCGGCTACCTACTCCACTGATTACCCACTTACCTAGATAGACTCAAGTTTTCTTCACCACATAATATTATGTTCATATACCTAGGTAGGTATAATTTAAAGCTACCGGATCTCATTATGTTTGTAAAAACATATGTAGGTACCTAATGTTATCCAAGTATAATGCTCATAATTTGTCCAGCATATATTCTTAGAAGTGTTGAGAATGCTTGTGTGTACAAAAACCTCTTCAGTAACCGTTAAAATATAGAAAATGTAAGTTTTATTTAAATAATCATTCAATATCAAATGGAACTCAATTATTATGCTTACCTACCTATTGCTTACAATCATTTATCGACCTATTCGAAGAAGAGCAAAAAATTAATCACCCACGCACTAATGTTTTGAAAGTTAAAATTTTAATGAATCATTCTTATCAATGTTATTCAAACAAACAACAAAATAATGTTTTTAGTTTAAGACATCGGTAATTACTAGTTATGTTAATAGCGTGTTATTTACCGATTAAGGAGCCTTTATTTTTGAACAAGAAATTTAGTAAAAAATTACATATTATGCTAGATTTTCCAATTTTTTTTTAATTACGTAAAAATCCCCGATACTTTTTGGATTAGGTTAGGTACCTTCATACCTACCTACCTACCTACTATTAATTGTCATCCCATAAGTCTCTACCTGCGTTAACATATTTCCCGTTATTGCAACATTTTTCATGGTTACTCCGCTTCTCTTAGTCTTAGCTTGACGTTATATATCTAGGTAGGTATAGCATACCTATAGCCTTCCTCGATAAATACGCTATCCGACACTGTTATTTTTTCTACTTCAAACCACCGAGATTAACGCATTAGTACCTATGTATTTAAAACGTAGTAGATATAGGTATGTAGTATATCTGGTTACCATAACACAAGCTCACTTTGAAGCTTACTTTGAAATCCGATTGGCCGTGTGTGAAAAATGTCCCAGGATATTAACTCTGCAGCCAAATATACCTGTACTTAGATTATATTCCCCTTCATATATAGTATCTACTATATTATATAATATATAATGTTGTCATACATCCGCTCACGCTCACGGCACGGTGTGGTGCGGCAAGGTGAGTGGGCGTGCCGGCAGGTGCGGCGCAGGTACGGCAGGTAACGCCCCGCACCTGCGCAGCGCGGTGGGCGGCACAGGTACACGCCTACACCTGCCCTCCACCTGCCCTCTACCTGGCATCTACCTGTCCTATTTACCTGTTATATACCTTGCAGCCTCCTGATGATTTAAGAGGAGTGTAGAGTAGGCGATTGACTTGATAAGTAGGTTTTGTTAGTTTATGAGAATCTTTTAAAACATTTAGCAGAAGCAAATCATTGAAGGATATTAAGAGTGTATAGGTACTTGATGCTCACGTTATAATAAATTAAATACTTATAGCTTCACTATTGTGTAATTAATGAGGTACCTACCTATAAATATAAATAATGTCATCGTCGGAATATGTCCCATACCTACTCTACTCATACATAACTAAAAACCAATTGTTATCACACCTACCTACCTATAGGTATAATGACGTTTACAGTAGCTACAGATCATTGTACCTGTAGGTACCTACTTTTTGTAGAACCCATAGTTTATAATACCTATAGGTATACCTTCTCATGAGTAGGTATATAAGTCGGTATATTTATAGTCCCAAGCTACGTAAAGTTACGTAAAGTATCGTCCATAAACAATAAATTGTTTCTAAACAAAAGAAACTCGACCGAGGCACTCAACCCTCCACTACTCGTGTCACCTTCGCGGGGCATAAATTTTTTGCGGACTTAACCCTCGGCCGCTCGCCCGCCCGCGCTCGCGACACGGAAAAGGAGGTGCCGTCTTAGGCACGCGTTGAAGGGTTGACCTCGCCGTGCTGACCCGAGTTGCTACATGTTCCCAACTAGACTTTTTGTATTGTTTGTTTATATTTTTTATTGGAAGAACTTTAAACTCTGCATAGAGAAACGTGACAGTCGTTTCAGTAATAACGTATCAGTTATTATACTTATGTAGAAATGCATGGGTTTTTGTTACAAAGTAAAATGTAGCCACGTAGGACTGGCTGCAAAATTGAAATAGAAATCCGTAACTAATCTAGCTATGTACCTACCTACCTAATCACTTCACCTATAGGTGAAAGTAGATACAATTGATAAACCTTATAATGTTAAAGCATTATCATAAATTTCATTGATAAATGAATAATAGAACCACGGGATTAAAGTGTTCTCCAAATTTGAGCTTCTTGGTGTCCTAGCGAGTTGTTTCCGTTTTTGATTTTGTTTTATAGGTTGTTTGTAAATAGAAACGTACCTATCTGCCTACTTGCCAAATTATTCCATTCAGAATCAAGTTCGATTTATCTTTGAATAGAATGCGCTATGATAATAAAAATCTTCAACTCAATATTGACTATTTCAAACACCTATCACTTCAACAATATTAATATTTATATTTATATTTATATTTATATTAATTTATATGCTAATTGCATATTTGTAAGTCCCGTAGTTATCAGAGCAGAGCATTAGCGGTCGATTGAGGGCATATCGCGGTGTTTACTCGCGGCTCCCTTAATTACATGTTGGCCCTGCGGCGCCGACGTGTCGCCGACGTGTCCCCGACGTGTCGCGGGGATCGTGTCGTGCCGTCACGTGACACCGCGGCGTTTGCAGGGTTACCTTTAAGTGCTATGTGGACAGGTGGTCAAAAAGTTGTGTGGGTTAAAAAGAAATAAAGTCAATTTTATGTGGGTTTAGTTAATATATAGACTGGATGATGATAACCCAGCTCGTTTCAAAAAGTTTCTATTGCCAAGAAGATTTATTGAGAAAATTTTGCAAGGTATACCGAATACCTAATAAACGTATCTACTAAGTTATAGCACTTTTCAAAACTATTTTTGTCATTTTTTTACAAAAGGTTAATAGTATTGTAAGTCCGTCTAGAATATTGTATTGATTGATAATAATTCAAAAAGTATTGAATGAATTTTGAAATAGGGAAATGCGTTTTCGGTTTGAAACAGTTTGATTTTTCATTGATTCAAAATAGCATTATTTTACTTGTAGCAAATAAAACCGTTTTGCAAGTTATGAACTTGTACCTAGACGGTCAGTTTCTTAAGGAAACCCTTTTCGAAGTAGAATTTCATATTAATGATCTGTATTCATTTGCCCTATTATAACAGCTTAGAGGAAAGTGAGATGATATCTCAACTCAATATACCGAAATTGTAAAGAAAATGAGTAAATCCCGTGGAAGTGAAAACGTGTCGCATATAGTGTTGCCCAAATTCAGTCTTGGTCTTGCAGTCTTGGTCTTGTTCTTGCGTTTTTGCAAGACCAAGACCAAGAACAAGACCGCGTATTTTTAGCAAGACCAAGACCAAGACTGACCGTGCAAGACTTGAGCAAGAACAAGACTAAGCCTGCAAGACTCTTGCGTCTTGCAGCTAGGACTTAGCGCTATTTCACGGAGTAGTTAGGTGTAACAGTTCGGTGTATAGGTACGCTTAGGAATTCTATGAGACGCAAAAAACTGTATCAAAGAATATGAAAAACTGGACCTATGCGCATTACGACTAATACCATAAACAAACCTACATAGCGAATAAAAAAATATCCATTAAAATCAAACTGAGTGCATGCATAGTTATGTTTTAACCATCGGCACTTTGATAATGCGGCATCAAAGGTTTTGTACTTACTTCTCAAAGAAATTTGCCGCTTTTCGGAAGTACATGGTTATGATACACGCGCCGGCGGCTTCTTTTGAAATCATATACAACAATCGTTGCCGCCGCGCCGAAATCACAACATTTGACACTATTTGATTGCCGCCACAGGGCGTAGGTATACTCATGCAAAATAATTTCGAATTTTAAGAGTACCTACAGGTGTTCCAAAGAATAAATAAGTTTCAGAGTTTTTAACAATGGTCGAAGTTGTCGCTACGGGAATTTTAACTCCGCGTAGCTATTCATGCGATACTTTCAAAAACGCCATTAACTTACGTAAGTATTTTTGAGTTAGTGGTGTTTTCATCTAGGGGTGTGACATATTAAGTATGTTATTATCGTCTTAAATATTTTTTATAAACACCCATATTTTCATTTGTTTTCATAATCGACCAGTAACAACTAAGTACTTTATTTTGGTAATATAACAAATGTCAATTTAACGATTTTCTCGATTTAACAACAACAAACCTCCTCCTCCTAAACGCTCAAACCTAGTATGTTTTAAATAATAACACAAGTTACTTATTAATCTGCTTGATCTTTACTATGGCTATGTTAATTCAAGCTCACAATGTTTCAATTCTAATACGTTTTTCTAAGATTTAAAGTAAACTTTGATAAATAGTAATAGACTAATAGGTAATTGCAAGACTTGCAAGACTCTTGCTGCAAGACCAAGACCAAGACCAAGACTGGGAGCGCAAGACCAAGACCAATACCAAGACCAGGTGTATTGGCGCAAGACCAAGACCAAGACTGGCTAAGTCTCGTCTTGTTCTTGCATTTGGGCAACACTAGTCGCATACACATCCCCATACAATGCCTACCAAGTACAAAACACGTCAGTAAATCACCGAGCCTCCCGTCTGTATTATAGAGTGGCTGAGCCTGCTGCCTCGTGGGCGATGATGTAAAGCAAACAAAACGTAAGTACAGATAAATAAATACGACGCACCTAGTGTTTACCAACTAATCCCACAGCCGACGCCACCGCCGTCGCCACTGTCGGCTGCCGAGTACCGAGTACCGAATGTAATTGAAATTTTAATGGAAACAGGTGTGTGCGAGACGTGTCCTCAAGTATTCATCTTGTTACGAGGATGTGTTGTTAGACTATTGTTGTTTGGAGTATCAGATAAGCGTGTAAAAATCCAGAGCATTGTAGAGAAATGTTGAACACACAAGAGGAGACACATGATTTGTTTTCGATGCGTAGAGATTTAACCGCGCGGTGTCGATATGTAATTATTAGTGTTCGGTATTGTGTGATAAAATATCTCATCTTACTATATCTAGTCTATGTATCCAGAAAATCATAGAGGATTACATTCTAACTAAAACTTAAATAAGCGCCCAATGTTGATATTTGTCTCATTTCCAATCAAACCAGCCCCACACGTAACAACAGTTTCATTGTGAAGGCAAAAATGGCCGCGGGCTAAGAACCTGGATTGAAGTGCAAATGGGGTAATTTTCATCCATCTACCGTCGGGAGAGTGGGGTGTTCTCAAGACGAACAAACATAAATTTGATTAGGGCAGGTTCCGTCGGAGCGCAATCAACAATGCTCGCTGATATTTTGTTTGCACGTGGTTGATTGAAGCCGAGTGACGCGAGCAGAACACGTGGACGCGGAGAGCGGAGTGGAGTGTTCCTTCCCCTTGATTAGACGCGTTCTCTACGATACTAGGGACATGTTTATGATCTGTATCATCTAAACTAATATTGTAAATGGAAAGTAAATCGTACACTTACACTTTGTAAGCCGTTGAACCATTTTCGAATATATTAGTAAGTAATATATAACTTATCTAGTGAAAATAATTATTCAACGCAGATAAATCGTAGGTATCTATCTGTTAGTTGGATATCTATCTATGAACAGTTTAAAAAAACATTATGTAGGAAAACAACAAAAAAACTGTTTCACATATCTACATAAAGTAAATTATATTTAAGTATTCATGGAAGTAGTATCCCGATAGCGGTGGTCTGGTTTAAGCCAATGCTCGATTTGATGAGGTTGTAATCGATTTTCACCAAAATTGAGTTCATGAATCATTCAATATCGATATTACTAACACAGCTAAAAGGTATAAATTGACTGAAGGTTAGGGTGCTGGTATAGTGTGTACCAAAGCGATTCGCGGTGTAACTGTATTAGGTCGATCTCAGTATATCAGAAAGACAACTCAATATTCTGAATCTACTAAAATTTGTTTCACTTAATTCATTAACCTTTTTAAGGTGACATACCTACTACAATATTTTCATAAATCGATCACGTAACTGCTTTTCAAGAATCTCTGGATGATTACCACTATTACCAGTGAATCATATTAAATCCAAATCGCTGTTCTCATGCCGCCTGCCAGCCGGCTAATCTAATAAATGTTTGGCAGCGTTCGGCGTTCGGCGCGTCGGCAGGTATCCGATATGATTTTATTACGCTTCAACAAATATTTGCACCGTCTCCCTCCAGCCAGCACCAGTAGGTACATCCACCTCGTCTGTTGCTGATCAATCTGTTCCGGGTATTATAATATTTTGATACAAATATTCTCATCTGAACTGCGAACGAGAAAATTGAGATTTTATGTTATTTGAACAACAGACAAATGTCTGTGTAGAGGTACCTATTATTCGTTATTTAGGTAGATATTAGGTATTAGACAGATAAAATTAGCCTATGTATTTTACATATTTTCAACAATTTCTGTCGATCTATTACAACATAGAGAAAAAAACTGACCGTCGCACCGCACATATACCTACATTGGTTGAGATCATGAAACAGGTTTGTACCTATATACTTACCTATCTCTACATTATAAATTTCCAAGACTTCATTAAAGTCATTTTACTATTTACTAAAGTGCTTCATTATTTCACTGTTCATATCATGAACGCTGTAACCTGTCTGTTTGAACTTGACAAACCTGGCGTGTGTTGCAAATTGGATTTATTACATAATCCGTGTGCTCGTCTGTTCCGACACATGCCGACGTTTGCCGAACACCGGGTTGTGTTCGCGCCTCGCTGAGCCGAGCCGAGCCGAGGAGAGCCTGTACCCAGTTAATTGAATAACTAGTCAAAGGTACGGAATTGATGAACTATGGATGATAATGGCATTTGCTGCTGAGGTACTCTATTGTTTTAGAACGTCTATGAAGTTATACCTATGTTGTGGGATAAGTACTTTCAAATCTACACAGTATTGGTTAATAATTCTTATTTTTACGAGCCTGTGGTGTCCCACTGTCCTCCACTCCTCTTGGTTCAGAGATTTACTGGACCACTCATTTGAAAAGTGGTCTAGCTCGTAAGTATTGTTTCCAATAATTTCATGTATCTCTTCGTGTCTTTGATTGTTTCACTCAAGTAATGTCACATGTGTATTTTCTCCGTCTACCCACAGTTATTTACCAATTCCTACCCTCCTGTTGTTAGCCGCAAACTTTGTTTCTCCGTTTTTTATGTTCGTTTTACAACCACTATTATGTTCTTGTTTTGTAATAGAGAAGGAGCTAGCAGTTGATTTGTTCCCCGGCCCGCTCGCGGCTGTTGTAAAGTGCCGACTCGCCTCGCGCCGGTAGGAGAGTGTAAACAAGTAATCAACTTTTTAATTTTCGTCGGTTCAAATGTTACTGCGCAAACATTTTATTGCGTGATTATGAATTTCACGAGCTAAAACCTGACTTAATATAAAAGTAATCATATTATTTGGCCTTTTATTGAATTGATACAAACGAATCATGATTACACAGTACATTGGATGCTATAATCTCTATCATAAAAAGAGTAGGTATCAATTTTTTTATCATATTTTTTCCACATCGTTAATTAGCTGTATAATCTATGGATACACGTTTGTCTAAGCATACTTAGTTTAATTATGTATGTACCTACTTACGGCATAGAACTCTACGTTGTTACGAGTACTACAAAGTGACACTTTCTCGATAGACTCGCCGATAACGGCGCTATTGACTAGCTTACACGAGTCAACAACAAACGCTTAATTAATTATTAATAAATAGATAGTGTAAAACTGTAGGTCACACACGCGGTGACTTCGACCTTGATCGTGAAAAGATTGCGCAGATCATTGAGGAAATATACCCCATTTCTAGCAACTGTGGCGTTTAAAGAGCAACTATCTACGTAGGTTATACCTATCGTGTTGTAGTAATAGTGACCGGTCGGTTATCAACTGAACTAACCTTTCTTTACTCCGCGTAGGAATTTTACTATGCACTATCCATATCTAATTTAGTATCCTCTATTTAAGGAATCTATTAGATTAGCAAATAATATGATTTAAAAGTAGAAATGTGACAAAAGCTCATGTAATTAATTCGTTAAACCTGAAATAAAACATAGTTTTTTTTTTTTTTTTTTTTTTTTTTTCATGTAGCAACGGTCTACACTGTAAAAAATATACCTATGTACAGTCGAGCACACAAGTGACACTGTACCGCAAAGCGACAGTAGCAATAAATTCCCGAGTAGGTACCTACCTACGCGCTGAAAAGTGAAAAGTTGTCGTGCGCTAATGCGGCGGTGAAGGGTGTTAGATTAAAAACGATTGTGTGCCCGTAAACAGTGAGTGGACCACCCCCGGCCCCCGCCCCGGCCCCGGCCCCCAGTCGGCCCCCGGTCGACCCCCGCGCGGCCCCCGGCCGGACGGTGTCCCGTGTCAAAGTATAGCACGGGAGCTTTATAAAAAACTGACGCTTTATAAGATTTGAGGTAGGTACCTATTACCTCATTAGTGACTAACTTCAGGCCCGTAATTTTAGTTAATTATTAAGTGGGGCATTAGATAAACCAAGTAAGAGCTTGACTGTCTAATTTGAACATATTATTTCCAGTGTAAATATAACTTATGTAAATAAAATCCTTTTTTTACTGAATTCGTTGCATTTTACTTATAATAGCTATACAATAGCTGTTACTTAAAGTGCATGTAGGTAGGTATTATTATTTTCTCTTTATCTTCCCATGACCCTGTGTCACGTCGCTAATATTGGTTAACTGCTTTCCAGTTAACTTCCAGGTATCCGTCAATTGAGTTGGGTCGAGCGAGGCGCGGGCGGCGACGATGTCAATTTAACAATGACTAATCAATCGCAACCAATTCTGATCAATTGTATGTATTTGACTCAGGTATTGTTTTGTTCGATGTCAGCGAAAGAAAATAATTCAGTCATCCGTTGAGTCAGATCACCCATGCTTAAGAATCTCTTTTTGAAATCAATTTTGTCTAGCCCTGTAGCTTAACTGGCGTACTAAGATGATATATATTTATAAAAACTTTCATATAAATACGTTGTGAGATTTACGGAGCCTTAAATTACAAAACAAAGTCTCAGCTCTTGCACTACACGTGTCCCGTGGCGGTTCCACACCGGCAGAATTAAAAAGTTTCTCTCTCCGAAGCGGGGATTAAAAACTGCGAGCAGTCGTAACTCGTGCTGATTGCTTCCCGAGTCCCGCCACTCGTCCGCCGCCGCCCCACCGACCGCCACCATGCCACAGCCCTGAATAAATATCAATGCATTTAGGATATGTTATTCCTATTTGTAGCCGTAGTGGCTCAGTTGGGAACGCACCGACTCACGATCGTGAGTCTGGCCCGTAGGTACCTCTGAATTTGTAAAAACTTACGTATGTATTCACACCACTGGCTTTCGGTGAAGGAAAACATCGTGAGGAAACCTGCATGCCCGACATGTCACAATTAAAGGCATGCGAAGTCCGTCAATCTGCACTAGGCCCGCGTGGTAGACTATGGCCTACACCCCCTCGATGTTAGGGTAGGCTCGAGCTCCTTCGAGGGGGCCGTCTCCCAGGGGGGCGTGTTGTTTGCGGTGTCATTAGACATCCGCAACGCATTTAACACGCTACCCTGGGAGACGATCAAAGAGGGACTGCGGTACCACGGCGTACCGCAGTACCTCCAGGAGGTCATCGCCGACTACTTCGTCGGTCGGGACGTAGTGTTCCCGAGGGGGGAGGGCAGCAGCGGCCCTGGGAGGAGGGAGATGACGTGCGGTGTTCCGCAGGGGTCGGTCCTCGGACCGCACCTGTGGAACATCGGCTACGATTGGGTGCTGCGCGGTGCAATGTTGCGAGGGGTCAGTCTGGTGTGTTATGCAGACGACACCCTCGTGACGGCCCGCGGCAGCACCTATCGTGAAGCCTCCCTCCTCGCCACGGCTGCTGTGGCGCAGGTGGTGGGGAGGATCCGTGCCCTGGGGCTCGAGGTGGCCCTCAATAAGTCGGAGGCCCTGGTGTTCCATGGGCCCCGACGCGGGCCACCGCCGGGAGCCGCCATAGTGGTGGGCGGAACCTCCATCGCCGTCGGGTCCTCGATGAAATATCTTGGACTCGTTCTCGACGGCCGATGGAGATTCGAGGAGCACTTCCGGCGGTTGGCACCGCGACTGATGGCCACCGCCGGGGCTCTGGGACGGATCCTCCCCAACGTGGGGGGCCCAGGGAGGGCCTGCCGGCGCCTATACACCGGAGTGATACGCTCCATGGCGCTCTACGGAGCGCCGATATGGGCCGGGGCCCTGAGCGCCCGAAACCAGGCTGCGCTGCGACGTCCGCAGCGCGCCATGGCGCTCAGGGTGGTCCGAGCGTATCGTACCGTGTCGTGCGCCGGCGCGTGTGTGCTCGCCGGTACGCCGCCGTGGGACCTCGAAGCCGAGGTACTCGCCGCGGTGTACTGGCGAGCGAAGGAGGCCGGGGGCCGTCCACATCCGCGGGAGATCGCGAGCTGGAGGGAGGACGCTCGCAGCGTTCTCCTCCGGAAGTGGACGGCCCGACTCGAGAACCCGGCTACGAGCCGGGATGTGGTGGACGCCGTTCGACCGCTCCTGAAGGAGTGGCTCGAACGGGAGCACGGGGCTCTCACCTTCCACCTGACACAGGTGATCACCGGGCACGGTTGCTTCGGGCGATACCTGTGCCGGGTGGCGGGCAGAGAGCCCACGGAGACGTGCCACCACTGCGGGGCCGGCGTCTCGGACACGGCGGTACATACGCGCGAGGAGTGCCCCGCTTGGGCGACTCCTCGCACCGCCTTGTCCGCGACGGTCGGCGCAGACCTCTCGCTGCCGGCCCTCATCAGGGCCATGGTGGGCAGCGAGGAGGCCTGGGAGGCGGCCGCAACCTTCTGCGGCCAAGTCATGTCGCAGAAGGAGGCGGCGGAGCGGGTGAGAGAGGACGACGTCAACTCTCTCCCGCTTCGCCGCCGCAGGCGCGGTAGGCGGCGACAGGCCTTCGCGGGCCGGTTGCCGCCGTAACGCCGGGGACCGGGGCGGCGGATCGGGGGATCCGCCGCCCACGCCAACGGTCCCATGCCGGAGATGCCCATTTGTTCCATGGGCATCTCCGGTGAAGTTGAGAGGGGGGCGGGACTCGCATGCGTTTTCGCATCGTGAGTCCCGCCCCCCCGAGACGGGCTCGGCCTCCAGCAGTATTTTTGGGAGGCCGAGCAGCGCCGGCGGGGCATGCGGTTGTAAGGCTTACGCGTGTCCCGCAGCCCCGCCACACGGCGCCGAGGCGTCAATGGAACCCCAGGGGTTTAGTGGGTAGGCACCGGCACCTTCTGTGCCGGTGAGTCTCCACATAACCCGGCGGCTCCCCCCGGAGCTGCCGGGTATCCTATGAGGATTCCCCTGGGAAATCAAAAAAAAAAAAAAAAAAAAAAAAAAAAAAAAAAAAAGGCTCGAGCTCCTTGGTGGAGAAGTATATGAGCTGATGATGATGAGATTCCTATTTGTTGTCCACGGTACAAATACATACATGTCGAGTATATGTTCTCAAGTAGTGTTTCAGTTAGCTGTCATACTTGTGCAATTAACCCATTTTCCGAGTATGTAATTTAACGTATTTTATTGTGCTCCTTTCATTCGAATATACAAGAACTATGATCGCTGAACATTATTCATTATCCGACCAACAATAGGATCATTACCATACCTTTTCATTGCGTCCCACATAATGATTGTTGTTGTATATAAACGATACGTACATTAGGTACGCAAAAAGTGCGTATTCCTGCTAGTCACGTCACGGTGTCGGATGAAGGATTGTTTCTCTATCTCTGGGCAGCTTTTACACGCTACGGAGACGACACGACGCGACGACGACATTACTTTCTTGTAGTATTACAGGTAAACATATTCGACTTTTAGTTTGTTTGAGATTTGATACTTTTAATGCGACTGTCTAGCTGTTCATCAAAATCCTACTGTATTTTCGACATTATTAATGTCACCCAATGTCAATGTTTAAGAAACCGTTCAATGTTGTTTAGGAAATCCTATATTTTATTAAAATCATCGCAATTTTCTAACGTTATAGAAATAATTGTTGTATCTTTCCTAACGTCATTCCCCAACACCCAAATATTGTCAGTGAGACTAATTCCTTGATATGTAAATAAATCTAAGTTTGTTTTGAAAAGAGTAATTGCTGAGTTTATTGCCGGCTCTTCTCAGCAAAACCAACCTTCCGAACCGAGCGTTAGAGTTTGACTATTCTTAAGTGTCTGTGAAGGCCTAATTGAATAAAAAACATTTTTCATTTTCATTTCATAACCTATTCATATTTACACCGTCTCCCATTTCCATTCCCGTTTTCCCATAAGTCGTATAAGTACCGCAGTCGTCCCGTCACGTGGTCGTACCATCGACACTAAATAGCTGTTCTTTATTTGAATACGAAGCGAGGTATAGTAACGCTGTTTGGTGTGTGTATTCGGGTTACTATGCCGATGTCTGCGGTTCAATTCAGTATTGTCAAACGACAGTTCCTCTACGATATCTTGACGTGACTTTATGCTCTGTCTCTTTTTCGGCTACGCTGTAGAGAGAGAAGACAGCAACTTTGTGGTTGTTTGCCGATGAAGTTTGTAGTATAGAATACGAAAGGCGAAGCGTTCTCGCGTGATTGATAGATCGATTGGTTACGTGCCGCCGTCGCCGCTAATGATTGCCGGTGAATGTGAACAATGCCCTATCTAGTGAGCTACTTTGAGTGGGTAATCAACTATCATGTTAGTGTTACATACTTATGTTATATACTTACATCTACCTACCTACTTGGTAGTTATATAGTTACTAAAATAGGTAATATACTTAAAAAGAAAACCATAATGTTATTGTGCCGTATCAAAACCCGTTGCGTGGTTTAGAAAAAGCAGGAGTAAAAGAAACTGGTAGATACATAGTGGTTTTGTTTGGTCTATTATACCTGTAGGTATATTTAGAGGTATTTAAAGACATAATGCTGAATTATAAATATTTTTAATATTATAAATACGTACCTATACCTACTAAAGCCTTAAACTATTTTTTTTTAGCAAAATAGTTAAATGATGTTTTTATTAAATTTACTACACCTCATTTTCATTTTTTTAAACATAACCCAGATTTTAACCGACATTTGCCTATTCTCAAACACCAAGGTGATAGATACCCAAAATATTCATACAAGCATACATATATATAAATAAGTGATCATGCACGTCGGACGGCTAGTTTGTCCGTCAATATCTACATATGAATGAGGAAACTTTGATTACTTCACCGGATTAAAGCTACGTGTACACGATTGACTTTAACAAGCTATCCCTACATCTGACGTTTGGGAACTTACACGTTGTATACATTACGTACTTAATCTGTCAAATTATACTTACTGGAAAAAGTAAACCTATATATTCTATAGTACAAGTATAAAACGTCGTTTTTGTTGGTCAATGGTCTTTACTTCTTATAAACTGCTTGTTGTGAGTTTTAATCCCAACTAGGACAAATATTTTTGAGCATGAACGTATCTCAATGTCTGTTTTTTTTGCCTGAATATAGTACCTAAGTATTTAAAAGTGCTGTGAAAAAATGTTCCAGGATATTTATTTATTTATCTGGTTACCATAACACAAGCTCACTTTGAAGCTTACTTTGGTATCAGATTGGCCGTGTGTGAAAAATTTTCTATGATATTTATATTATTAGCTTATTTAAAAGTAGTTTAACAGCTATCAGGTTACTATAGTACAAGCTCAGATCGGTATTCTTAGTGATTTTGGAAATAGTGGAACTAACCCTTTCCAAGCAGTTTATTATTATTTTTTTACTAAATTCAAATGATTGATTTGTAACTTCGTGCCTTGTTACCGTCTTTATCTCACACAATAGTGTTGCGTAACGACTTGATGACACGTCTTACCAAGTGGAGCACGCAAGTGCTTAGAATAAGTCGTAAGTCAGAGCGGTCAAGCGACAGCGACGTATGCAAATACGACGACTGGACTTGACTACTTGACTCGCCCCGCCTCGATCCTCACTCGCTAATTGTACTCGCAACTTACTCAGAAGTCAGTGGGGCTTAAGGGTGGCGACACACAGAACAAGGTATTTTACATGAGAATAATTTACTGCCTGAACAGTTTGGATACCTATTTTTTTTGTTATGGGAGTGAAGGTGTTAAGCTCTGATGGCTGTTACACCCTTACGCGGACAATAAGATACCTATTTTGGGTCTAATTGTGATATAGCAAAAGGATATTTTTAACTGTCTCCGCTAATAAACTATGTAATAATTGTTTTATTGTTATTTTGAACCTATAATAATAATAAAAAAAATTGCATCAGCTGCGATTGGAAAATGGTTGTCCTGCTAACTACCCGCACACCGTTTTACGCTTTCTTATATCGATCAACCTTCTCAATTCTTTAATTTATTTTCATGACATTCTATGCATAGAGTCTTAATTTTTCAAAGGTTTGCTAGTATTTAAAATCTCACTTATTAAAACTCGTTTCGACGCTTGGCCCTATCCTCTTTGTTATTTAAAGGTTCTGCAGATATAAGACGTCAAGGTATTCGTTGTACACATTATTTTATTCATCCTAATATCATGAAGTAGGTAGATACTTTTATCCAAAGACTGTGAGTACTTCTAGCTGAAAGTTCATAGCCAATCGGCATCTTGTAAAGCTTTATTGTGTTCCAAGCTTAACCGATGAAGTTTCTTAGAGTTGTTAAGAGGTCACCAATTAGTCAAATTGACGTCGCAGTTCAGAGGCACCCTACAGTTGTTTAAATAGGACCGGGACCGGACCGGGCCGTACCGGGGCGCGGGGTCACCGGTCTTTGATTTAAGGCATTTCGCTTCATTTAGCCTTTACATAAATTACAATACAAGGGGCTGCCCACAGAGCCCACCTGCCGCACGCCATGTCCAATTAACAACTTTGGAGTTCCAATTATTTTGACTAATGTAGGATTAGGTAAAGTACTTGTACTAATATACCTATAGGTAACTGTTAATATCTGTACGGTAGTTGAAGAATGTATATAGTACCTAATATGGTTTCCACGATACAAGCTCTGCATTAGGTAAATACATTCTTTTTCTTATATTAAAAAAATTGTCTATATATTTCAAAGTTACGCAAAATAATAAAATTACGTTGGTATTATAATTTTATTTTCCTATTTCACTTTGTTGTAAATAATGAAAGCTTTTACAGTGGGCGGGAAATGTCTACATTTCCAGCGTGTTACAGTAACAAAGACACCCAGCAAAATGCAGTTTTAATTTTCACATCGGATTTGTTCGGCTCGGGTGAACCTCTGGCTCACAGCGCCCGCTGCAACTGTGAACTTACGCACTTGAGTAAATATTAATTATTTTCTTACTAGATAATAACATTCAAGCAAACGTAAGACTTATAAAGCTACACATATAATTTCAATTGTTATTATTAGATATCAATTTATTTCAACCCTGGGTTATTCCTCTACCTACATCCCGTCCCGCTCTCTACTCATCTCCATTATTTCCATTGTGTTGGTCAATTTAATTTTTTTTCGTAGTGTAGTTCTTTTATTACAAATTCCAACTATTAATTGAGCGATTATTTCCTGTCCAATACTCAGATTTTTGAAAAGGGTATAGAGAATTGTTCCTAAAATATCAAGTTCACTGTCTTCGTGCTTATACTTATTGTGTGTAGCCAGTTGTCCTGTTATTTCGTACCGTGTAATTTATACAGTGGACGCGAGCTCGGCCGCGCCGCAGCAAGGACGCAGCTAGGGTGCAGCAAGGACGCAGCGAGCCTGGAAATGTTACCCATACTTTATTACTCGTGTAAAAACAAATATTAGGTCTTCATGAGACTGCCTTTACAGTTGCTTTTTTACAGGGTCGGCGACGCGTGAGTGACGCCTCTGGTGTTGCAAGCGTCCATAGGTTACGGTAACCGCTTCCCATCAGATTGGACCGTATGCCTGTTTTCACCCTTGTGGTATAAAAAAAAGACGCAACGCAAATTGCTAGATTTGTCCATAAAATTATAACACCAATTTCCCTCTTATTTCGTAATATAAGTGTTGGTTGCGGACCTCTTAACCTTTTCTATTTCAGTCCAATCTAACTAATTTAAACGCTTCTGACAACATTTGTTGCTATTTATAGGTCACTATTCATTGTCATTCTTTCTAGCTTACCTACTAGGACTATTTATATAACACTAGCTGCCTCCCCGCGGTTTTACCCGCGTAGTTCCCGTTCCCGTGGGAATACAGGGATAAAATATAGCCTATGTTACTCGGGGATAATGTAGCTTTCCAAAGGTGAAAGAATTTTTGAAATCGGTCCAGTAGTTTCGGAGCCTATTCATTACAAACAAACAAACAAACAAATCTTTCCTCTTTATAATATTAGTATAGATTGTGCTCTAAACAGATTTATATCACATACGAATGGTATAAATTAGATTCCTAGCATTTTAATGATTATATACTTTTAGTAAAAAATTTTGTCCTCAATCCATCTAAAAACAGGTGTATCCACGAAAGCCTATCTCCATAAAGCTATAAGTAGTTCCAATCGAGTTCATTCGAAAGCTAAAAAGAGCCGACCTAATGTCAAGTGTGAACGGTCGTTAGACATGTAGGAAGTCATTACCGAGCACCGATGTCGCCGAGTGGTGACAAAGTTAAGTGTTCGGGCGTGGAGACGCATTGCTCACAGGTAGCTCGTCAGCTACCTATCAGTTGGCTATGTCACCTAAATACCACCCTTTAAAAATACGCACTATATTCTTAATCATTGTTTATATAATTAAATATTTATTTTTTTGCATGTAAAGCTTGGCAGCACTCCCTTCCGTTCGAATGGCTGCAGCGCTCTTGTCTCTTACTTTATTAAAATAAATAATAACTCTGAATAAGTAAGTGATCAGCTCTCAACAATTATTTTAATTATATACAATCTTTTGGATGTTTGAAAAGGTCGTACCACAATAGTGCGCCTATTACAATTATGGTATGTTAAATACATTCACGAAAATCTTCTTTTTACCTTCTCGTAGGTATATCTAAATATCAGTAGGTTAATTTTCTAATAACCTATATCTTATATTATTAAAGGTTTAGTTAGTGTTGTAAAAAAATCTATTAAAACTATATAGTTTCATGATAATTCAAACATTCCCGACCAAACAGAGGCGAAGTTGAAAAATATAATTTATACCCACTAGTAAGATCGGTTAAGTACAAACAGTAGTTTGGTTCACGTTTGATTTAGGTAAATTGACAGGAAACATTGGAGTTTTATTTACCGCCGGCCACCGTCTTGCTCTTGGCTCCCACCGAGCAGCAATTAATATTAAAACCTTCCACAGCGCTGCGCTGCGGGGTAACGCAGTACGTGCTTATTTAATGGATTTTATTAGTACTTATATGTTATCCTTATTTAATATAGGCATATGTAATATATTTTTACATCGATGTGTGGATAAACACCATTCATCATTACGGCATGACGGGTAGGTACCTACCATAAATAAATGTGTAAAATTAAAGACAAGTAAAATAAAATATACTACGCCCCGAGACAGTAACAAATATATTGTTTGTTTTAATCTATGTCGCAAATATTGTCAGTGAGGCCCAAAATGTATAAATCTAAGTTTGTTTTGAAAAGAGTTTAATTTGGTTCTTCTCAGCAAAACCAACCTTTCTAACCGATTGTTAGAATCTAACTATTCATAAGTGCTTGTAAAGGCCTATTTGAATAAAAAAAAATTCGGTTATGTTATATTTGACATACCTACAGGATTTGGTCAGAGTCGACTTTCAAAAGTAGCGTTTCAATAAAAAATCCAAGGAACCTTTATTTACGATATACATAAAGCCGTACACACGATGCTCAATATAATGAAATACATGGTAATCAAACAGCAGCTACCTCGTTCTGCCGGCGGGTGCAGCGCTGCCGCGTCGCCGCCGTCGCCGCGGTGGGCGGACAGCGGCCGCTCGCGCTACTGCCGCTGAAGCCGCCGGATTTATGGCCCCACACTAATTTATTGTCCTCCGCCGCCTCGCTGAGCGATTAATGGAATCACTTATTCCAACTTTAATGTTATTTCATTATAATGTAGGTGATATTATGTAGATTTGCTTTTGCACTCACGGGTTAGAGGTTTTGATTCAAAACAATATTTAATTATCCATAAACTAAACTATATTTTTAATTTTCCAAATATTATTTACTTAGTAACTAAAATAATGCTGTTTATTTTTCAAATACATAATGCATTACAAATGAATATAATTATTCTTACACAAGACGAAGTTTTTTTACTTTATCATAAAGATTTTCCTCATTAAAGCTCAATTTGAATACCACTATCCACCTCGGAGTTTCCGGTAGCGAAAAGAAATGTATATTTATGAAACGAGTAGGGGGGTGAGGGGGGGGGGGCAAGTTCACACACCGCTGCACACCTTAATATTCATGATTTGTTCAGAACTGAAAGAACATTGTTTATATTGAATGTCCCCTGTAAAGGTCATCAGCTATGCTGGTCTCACAGTCCATTTAAAATTAATGTAGGTATTTTTTTTAACTTGATCGTGGTTCATTACATGTAACTTACAGATTCGTAAAATTATATAGGTTGGTTATTTTCTGACAACATTGCTTTTAGAGTAATTGAAAAAAAGTTGATAAAACTGTGGTAAATACATACTTAATAAATACCTACCATACTCTCGTAAAATTATTAAATCTAGAATACATTTCTAACTTGCTTTCGTATAAGATAGTCTTAAATGGTAATAGGTTACAAATATTAGGTATACTTTTCCTAGTAGAGGACTTGGTAAGTAAATGCTCCATCTGTCAATTTCCCGTCATTGTTTCCCCCGCTCCCCGGCTTCGCTCGTAGATCTGTAGTCAATTTGAATGCTGCTCTCAGATGAGTAGGTACCTACATAGTTTTATAAGATTTTTTCTCGGCAAAGTCTCTGAACCTGAGCTTGACAAGGATTATGCAAATTAATTGGAGGGAAATATTAAATAAACGCGATTCGCTTGATTTGTGATAAGCTGGGGGAGGGCGGCAGGGGGAGGGCTTTGTTTTTTACGAGTTTTTTTTGTCAATATAATAGTGATCATTTGTCTCGCCTTGTTTTTTAAATAACGTAACGTAAATAAAGCTGTTAATAAACCTATTTAGGTATATTTTACATTTTGAGTTAAAAGGAAAAATGGACTGTTCGGGCCAAACCTTCACGGATGGGAATGTCTATGTGTAAATCATAGACACCCTCCCTGACGGTCCATTTAAAAGAAAATACACTTGTCATTATATTCTTCTGTCAGTTACTGCAATATTATTACCGCATATTTTATATCCTTTATGTATTTATTCCTTTAAGGTCAAAATTCAACGTAAATAATATAAAAAATCATCTTCGAAAATTATGATCCCCGTCGTTTATCTTTAACTAACGTGACACTGGCGGAATTGTGCTACTGGCTACAGTCGCCATTTAAATAAAGAAGAAGAAGAAGTATTATCATGGAGTGATGGGTGAAATGACGGCTGACAGACAATGGAAGAAAAACACATGTTGTGCCGACCCTGCTTAGGCAGGATAAGGGCAGGAAGAAGAAGAAGGTATTATCATCAATACTGACTGTGCAACTCGGTTTCCCCGCGGGAAGAAGCCACTGACGAGGATCCCAGGGTAAGTCTGTGCATTTATAGATAGCCATTCTTTTCCGTGTGGGGTTGACCGGATCCAGCAGCATCCGCATCGTGGAGGGCATGGAGGTAGGTAACCGCCACTACCATTCTAATAACTTGATCGAAAAAATATCTTCTAAGTGTAGCAAATACTTAAACCAAAAATTAGGTTCATTTTATTATGATCCTATGGCAAAGAGTTGTTCGTGTTTCTTTGTCTTTGTAGAAGTAAGAATCATGGAATAACGTTGCTAAGCTTACTCTATGCTAATATAGTAATGGGGAAAAAAAATATGGTATGTAGGTAGGTACTAGTCTGACATAGGTTAGGTTACACTCCAAGAGTTGACAAAAAAGAATCAAGTGAACTTATTATTTTTTTGTACGTTATATACCTATACCTAGCTGATAATAATAATTTTAATAAAGAACCTGCATAAATATATCTCCTACAATTAGTTCCACTTAGGGAGACGCGTTTTAAATAGTAGGATTTTTAAATAATGACTATTTGTCTAACCATTGTCAAGCTACTAACAAACATTAACATAAAATAATACCTATTTAGTTGTAAAAGATGAAGACCAATTTATTATCAAACCAAGGACTAATTACAGTTAAAATTCCTCCAATATTGCCTCCCTTAGAGTTTTTTGCAATCGCTACTACCTAGTACTAATAAAGGAAGGTCTTTGGTTTTTATCAGAAACGACGGTAGGTACATATTTGGTAGACGGCAGATAAGGCATATTATATTTGCATAGAGAGCGGCCGCGACCACTTCGTCATGTTTATTGTCGTGTGTTGTCCAGAACTAGTTAGTTTTATGAGATGATACAGACTGGAGAGGTTTTTAGACCGGAATAATAGCTGCTACGAATACTTCTAACTAGCCTTGTTTATGATCATCGGTATTTTTTAAATATTAAAAGTAGTCTTTGTCAAAAACACGCGCATCCTCGTTAGCCGTTTCTGCAACATTTTTTATTGATGCTCCGCTCCTATTCGTTGTAGCGTGATGATACTCGTACATAGCCTATAGCCACTCTCGATAAATGGGCTATCTAACACTTTTTTTTTTAAACAGACCTGTATTTCCTGAGATTAACGCGTACAAGTAAACAAACAAAGTGTTCAGCTACATATTACCTAATAAAATTAGTATAGATTAATCATTATTTTTACATTTACACCCAGCAACAATCTGCCAATATAACTAACTATAGATACATACATATTTCTACACAAACAAAATAATCTTATACAAATTGAAACGCAAAGCAAAGCAAAGCAATATGCATCTCTCCCTCGAAGGTAATTCCATCTAGCTCACTACTAATAAAAATAAACAGGCGGCGTCTCAATCAGTCGCAATCAGGTGCTCTTATTCTCATACACGGCCATACATAAGTACATACAAGTATAAATGTATGAGTAGAGGCATCCTCCCCCCCCCCTCAGTGGCGGAGTCACTGCGCGCTTTGTGATCACGCCACGAGAACAGAGTTTTTAGGGTTGCAACTAGAATTATGTTTTTAACTAAACTTATGATGAACTAAATTTATAATCGATATAATTTAACGGGAAGATTTGTACGTGGACTACTATTTAAATATAAATCATTTTGACTAACCGCGACGTTTCTATCAAGTTGTGTTGATGGTGGGCTTGAGAAGTCTTCTCGAATCGCCCCTTTTTACAGGTATATCAATTATGCATTTAGTTTAAACTGCAGGATTTAACAAAAATGTTATATTCTTTCTCATTTGGATAATCTTTACACACGGCTATCTGATCTTAAGTTTTCTGTTAAAAACAGGTTACTATTAGGTAAATGATATTAATCACCTATTTTTATTTTTTTTTATTGCTATTTAGTTGCAATTGGATTTCGTGTTATCCAGTTGATTGCTCGCTAAGTGGATGGCCCCACGACATGTGCGGTACGCGTCACGCGCGCCATTCCGTCAGCAATATTGTCTAAAGCAATTTGTATGTAAATCAATTGTTGTTAATACTATTTATGCCGATGGTTATTGAGCATTACTATTTACTTTCACCGTAGAAAAAGTCCACGGGAATACCGAGCTTAGAGCTCAGAAAAAAGGGGCGAGAATTGTTTCAATATTTTGAGGCACTTGCGCCAGGTTGATGAAAAAACATCAAGCTAAGACGTGATGTTGGGGAATTGTTAATAAGGGATTGTCTTACACGGAGTGCTTCGAGAGGATTATGGC
This sequence comes from Thyatira batis, assembly GCA_905147785.2. Taxonomy (NCBI): domain Eukaryota; kingdom Metazoa; phylum Arthropoda; class Insecta; order Lepidoptera; family Drepanidae; genus Thyatira; species Thyatira batis. The sequence continues at coordinate 11,360,060 of LR990493.1, read as the reverse complement.
GGTTGTAAATTTTATTTGTATTATATATATGCTATTTGTTTGGCGTTACAATGGATGGCCGATAAAATATAGTGTAATATTCTGTTGATTGACTCGCGAGTGGGCGCCGCGCGGGGTGCGGGAACACACTACTAGTACGTTTTATATTTAACTATAGGAAAATAATGTTATTTTTTTACGTATTATTTCTCACATTTTGATATAAGTTAAAGATTTTATCGTAGGAACTTATGATACAAAAGCCATCATTTATCCCACTTTAAAATTGCTTATTTACTAAAGTCTAGTAACGTGTTTTATAGTGGCAAGGTACCTCACTTTCTACGTTATAGTAGCTGCTCTTGAGAGCCAGTATCCTTTAAGGCTTTATGTTACAACCTACGACCACTTTAATCACCATTGTTAGTGTATGATCGAATACGATCTAATTAAAATGTTGTTTGATAAAATCTGCCAGATTTTTCTCGGAACATGAAACAAAGTGAGAATCTGAACATGGTCGGTGTTCTCTTGGCAAATAGTAAGACAGTAAGTTATAACATTATTTGACTACGTTATCAGAGCAAGTGGGTTAAATAAATAAGTAAATAGGCTAACAAATCACCGTCGCGTCGTATCGGATTAGTTCTATAAGTTATTTATGTGCGCTGACTCGCCGATACGTGGCCGGCATGTGAAGCGACGTGGAGCGTTTTGGATGTGACATAGCTGCCTGATTTTATGTGTTACTGTCTATGTTTTATTTCCATTTATGAAATCGATATAAAAATATATTTACTTAAATGAACTTATAATTTTTTGCTGTAATTTCGGTTACATGGCAGGTTTCCAATGCTACGTTTAGTAGGTACCTATTTACTAGATACTGTTGGTATTTGGTATTTTCTACTTACATTGCTTAGTGCAAAATTTAATTTGATGGTTTATGTATGCACTAGTACCTACTGCTTCCCGCGGTTTCAAGGAATAGTAGCCTATGTACTATCCTATATTTTATTCTAACTCTATGCCAAATTTCATGGCGATCCCTTCCGCCGTTCTGGCGTGAATATGTCTCACACACATTCGTATTTATAATCTTAGTAATTTAAAGGACAGTCATTCATCTTTGTTTATTTAAGATAAGTTTTAATACAAACTTGCCGTATCCATGGGTAATTCTCCTTTCCCAAATGCAAGGCCCCAAGTGAGTATCGAGTGTAGCTCGCGGTATCGCGCGCCGCGCCGCGTCGTGTGCGAGCGCCTACTGCCTCAATTAGCAACGTATATTGGGCCTTACTTGACTACCTTATAATATTTAGAACTGGCTGATTAAATGACAATATTTATTTTTAAAAATAATCGTTAGTTTTCTTTTGAGCGACTTATTTAAAGTAGTCAACTCTAACGCTCGATTCGGAATAAAAGGCAATCTGGTATGCATCCGTTTGTGTAAAAATGTTCAACTTCATGTAATTATCTAAGAGAGCAGTTATTTCACCTACCGTAGCACATAATGATAACAATTCAGATGTGTCAGTAGATTTTGAACTGCCTTTTTTTTCAGCTTAGTTAACAAAAAAAATTGGGGTCAATTAGATCAGTCATTACTTTCCGGGTATTAATATGTTAATTGATCAGTTTTTATTTTATCCCGGGTTAAAATTTATTTGAGTTTTTACACAATCAGATCTATATATTGTGAGGTCTACATCGATGGCGATACATGTCGCCAATGCGGCCGTATCTGTTGTTTATTACAATAAATCAGTCCCACTGACAGGCGGACACTGCGGATTAACCACCGCCTGCGACTGTACCCAACCCACCCGGCGACAAGTACGCGCTTGAGACGCCACTTGAGAACACTGTATACTGCCTAACATCGCTACGTGCTATTTAATATCAACGTATAATCAGAAAACATCACTTAATAGTGTAAAATATATAATTGCTGTTTACCTATTTGTTTTTAAAATGATTAGCAGATATTGTTTATAAAAGATATTTCTTATCATATTAAACGAAGTACTAAATCATACTAATCCATTTTATGTAGGTATCAAGGTAAACAAGTTACCGATTCAATTAATTACAGTCTAGACGCAGATAAGACAAAATAACTTTACGATTTAATTTACCAAAGCTATCTTTGTTAGTAATTTGGCAAAAAAATACATAAACACAACTCATTTCGGAGATAAAAGATAACCATTGAGGCAAATAAAGTTAACGAATAAAAAGCCGGGGTGGGCGCGTGGAGCGTGTAGCGTGAAGCGTGGTAGACTCCGTCCAATAATCAAGTGCAGGACAATCAAAGAAAAAAGATCTGGCGAAGCTCTCGTAAATCAAAACAAGAGTAAACGTCACTTTTGGACGATCGTAAACTGACTGTAGATACCTCCAAACCACTACAATCCTAACCACAGCTTAAAAAATCCTTCTGCACACAACTTCAAAAATCTACAGATGGCAAAACGACTGCGAGGAGATTCCTTAATCTGTGACTTTTGTAGCTATACTTGTACGAAACGTACCCTTTTTAATGCCCAAAATGAAATTGTGGGCATTAAAGGGCATACAATTTGAATAAGTGCGCTGTCCAATATTGTGATTGCCAGAGTGGACTGATGGACTGGATATGAAGCGAAAGTCTCCGTGACAGTGAATACAATTTAGAAATATGAGCTGGATTAACGTGTAACATGAGTCTCAGTGCATTACAGTACAGACGGTATATTGTTTGTAAATACACTTTTTCTATAAAAAAAACAGATATCCTAATGAAAGTAGTATTTTTATTTACCTTCTACTAAACATTTAACTATTGTAGGTACTTACTAGTTTCAGAAAGTATTTTACTTTTGTACTTATTGTATTGTCATTGACTTTATTAACTAGTTCTTACTTTTCTTGGTGAAAATGAAAATTTATTTTTATTCAAATATGCCTTCATAAACACTCATGAATGGTCAGACTCTAACGCTCGATTCGAAAGGCTGGTCTTGCTAAGAAGAGCCAGCAATAAACTCAGGCGTTTTCATTTCAAACCTCAGAAATTTGGATGCATAGGACCTACGTCTTTTCTTTCCAGCCTTTAGGCGCAATCAGCTCAGTTTAGCTATGACTTTTTTTGGCAAACAGGCATACGGTCCCACCTGATGGAAAGAGGTTACCGTAGCCTATGGACGCTTGCAACACCAGGGGCGTCACTCACGAGTTGCCGACCGTGTAAAAAAGGAGCTACTGTACTTAAAGGCAGTGAAAGGGACAAAGCGTTAGGTATTTTCGACTTAAATTTAGTCGTACTTATATGATATTTTTTGGATGTTTTTGAATCTTAAGAGTATGGGTAGTAAATTTCTTCCTTAGTAACTAGACACTATACCTACATAAACCTAATTAAACTAAAAGTGTTTTATGTATTCCCGAAACACATCATAGTGACACAACCCATAATTTGTTGTCCCGAAGACCTTGAAGTTTTTACGCGTAACGAAGTCTGGGGCCTCAATCTGGGGCCATTTGTATGCAGCGGCCCCAACTGTCCGCATTACGCCAATAACATAAAAACCGACATAAAATAATATAATGTACTCCATACAACTAGCGTATTTGTTTAACCCTGGCTAGTACAGTTTTATAGGCTTATCATAACTCCTTTCATGTTCCCAACGCCCTTATCGCGAGATAAATATTCATTTTAGTAAAATTTTATTTCCACTGTTTATGGTCATGGTAGTAAAATGATCAATTCTCTTGTCTCATTGATGATAAAAATACTACTAAAATGTAGAATTACGGACATGAATCCTATGATTATTTCTCGAAAACAAAAGTACCTTCAATAGAAAGATTTTCCGGTGGTAAACCAATGCTTTCAGAAAATTTTTTCAAAACCGTAGAGCGTCTTCGTAGTGTTCTGAATCAATTATAAACATTGCAGTTAAATTCCAAACTTCAAGTAAAACGGTTGTACGTAAAATAGAAAACCACAATCTAAACAAAAATCTGTGTATTTTGTTACATATTTTCAGTGAGCCACGGGGCAATGGCGGGCGGGTCGTCTAACTGAACTCCACAAAACGCGTCGTGTACCAATTGTGCAGAATTGTCGACTCCATGTGCACTTGCACCGCACTCGCTGTAATTAAATAACATTCCATTTACTTTGAGAATGTTTTACAGGCTAATTGAAGGGTATCTTGAAACCTTTGTTACGAATCTGGCTCGGTGGGTTGTCCACCTCTTATATAAAATTGCAAATAGTAATTTAACAAATAACCTACATAAACCTACCTATAGAGGAATTTATATATGAGGAATGTGTCTAAATCTACATAAATAGGTGTTATAAAGAGAAAGTGTTTGTGTTTTTTGCAATAAATAGGCTCCGAAATTACTGGACCGATCTGAATATTTCACTTAATATCAGGGAGTGACACAGGCAACTTTTTATCCCTATATTTCTATGGGAACGGGGACAGCTCGTATCAAATATATCGATGAAAATATCTGATTGAAATCAATTACTTATTGATTTAAAAAAAGATTTATTGTTTCTCTTTTTGAAATCAATTCCATTTCGCTGACCGAAACAAATGGGATGGAGACGTAAAATCAAACGTCTTTTAAAAAAGGAAGCCGACGTTCGAATCCATCGGCAGTAAAAGTGCAGGTCGGGTTTATTAGGTCCGCTAACGTTTGGCGGAGTTTTCAATCGTCGAACCGCCCACCGCCGCGCCCGGTATCGGCTCTCGCCTTCAATCGTTTGCGCATAAACAAACAGTTTGCGCTTTTTACAGTTTACAGCGACCCTCGTAAACGCGACCAACAAGCCACACCGAATCAGCGTTTTTGTTCGCCTAGTGACGACAGACATCGCTGTCAGTTAGTTATATCGATTTTACTGTTAATGTTTTTTGGTGAGACTTTTATTTGTTGGTGTGATCCTTTATCTATAGAATATATTATTTATAAATTTATAATAGATTTGATACACTGGCATTTTAAGTAACATGCCTAAATATATTTTATGATATGTTTTCCGCACCGTCTTAAAAATAGTATCTATATGTTTACTTATTACGTCAAAATTATAAAAATACGTACGACATCTACCATTATTCAAACTTTTATAATATTTATCGATATTTCCATCACCCCATCACTAGTGTACCTAAAATGCTCCATATTTACGTAGCTTGCTAAGGCACACGCTTCGCTACAGATATTTGCATTTTATTCGCCCGGGGCCGTCCTCTGTCCCGTACCTCCTCCACTCAGAGGACTTTATATCCTTCAGGTAATAACCTCTTTGACGGACAATCTTCGCAATAACCGTGTACCGTAAAATACAGTTATTTTCAACCTTAGCTATGTAGAAATAAGGGTGGTGTTAGCTTTGAGTTAAAATGGTCAGTAACACAAGGGGTAGAGATAAAAGTAAACGGATTATTGCTTGTGTATCGTCTCGCAGATCTGTCTGTCCGGTCGTTCGTACAGAATGCTCAAACGGAGACATTTGCTTGGGAATGTGTCGTGTGCTGTTTTAGATTAAATGGATGTTTGGAAGCATCGTGAAGTTGTGACGAGCTTATTAAAATTGGGATGTATTTTCTTGGTATTAATGAAATTTCTACTGTTTAGACTAGTAGCCTTAGAGGAAAAATAAATGCTGTCCTTTATAACATCATAAAGATTATGATACCTTAACGTAAAAAGAAAATCATCACAAATCAATCTTGTAACTATCATGACATATCGGAGATTGGAAAGGGATCAGTTAGTATTACATTCATTTGAGACTTAACAACGTATGTTGACCATTTTCTGTAATGCCAAATTCGCTAAATAGTGACCATATACCATAAAGTGGACTGTCCTTATCAAAGGGATTTTAATAAGATTTTACAAGCGTCTTTAAAGTCTAATAATGCTTGAGGGGAGGGTCCCTCCGTCCCGTGAGGTGTTAATGAGTGCGTCTCGTTCTCAGTATTTACATCACCTCAGTATGCAAATCGACGCATTTGTCTGCACGATATGGCGACTATTATAAATAGGGATGTCTATCCCATCATAACTAATATTATAAATGCGAAAGTAACAGTGATGTATCTGGTGCTGCAGGTGTCCATAGGCTGCGGTATCCGCTTTCCATCAGGTGGGCCGCATGTCTGTACGCCACCGTCGTGGTATATAAAAAAAGTCTGTCTCGCTTTCACGATAAGACTACCGAACCGATTTAAATGAAATTTGGAACACAGATAGTCTAGAGCCTGAGAAAGGACATAGGCTACTTTTTTACTACGAAAATGGGAGATGTCCCAGGTACGAGGGTGAAACTGCGGGAAGAAGTAAAATATCTAACTCTTAGGTATAAAAGTATTGAATTCACAAGGTTGCTACAAAACACCGTCATATTCGATCTAATGTATTAAATTTAATATTAATTTAACAGTAATTGCTGAATTGATTTTAGCTATATTTAATTTACCAGATTATAACTTGACTTTTCTTGTTTCTACCCACACAATAGTTTCATTTAAACAAATAAGTACAACTATTATGTTGAAGCTGTGGTTTTTGGTCCTATATAAATGTTTATCAATTTATTTAATATATTGTCTCCCGTATGTACCTATATATTTGTTAATATTATCCGTATATTATTTACAAAATAGATTTCTTGGCATCCCTATATAGGTACTCGTAGGTAAGGCATACTACAGACACTCGGAGAAGAAAGCAATTATCATTGTCGCCCCTTCGCTGCAGAAATTAGAATAGCCTCGTGTTTGACTCCATTACGCCCTGCACCTCGCCAGATAACTGCCTTTGTGTACCTTTAACGTATTCTAACGAGTTTGTTTGTGTGTGCTACGCCTTATTTATTTCATGATTCACCGTTTCTAAATCAGTTTCATTCTTTATTTCAATGTTCGGTTTTGGTTTTATGTAGCGCAAAGTCAGGTAAATAATGGTGGCTTATTATCGACAGTAAAGTACCTAATACATCTCTGTTAACTCTTTAGTTAAATAACGAACATATTGTTTACTTTTTTTTTGTTAATAGGTACTATTTTTTGACGAATATTTAATTGATTTAAGATTAAAATGCAACGAGTCTGTTATTTCAAAAGTGCTTATGAAAACCTATTTGATAAAATATACTTATTTCATTGCATTTAAGAATTTTTATTGTTTTACTTTTTTTTATTGTTCGCACCATCCATTTCACATTTCCATTTGAAGTCAACCGTTTCTGTCTTTTCCATTCTATTAAAAAAAACATGCATCATATGTATAGGTAGGTACATATTTTATCTTACCGTTTACGAAGTGTCCGCAAACAATAGGAATCCTGGTATGAGTTAAACAGCACTAAATGGGTGACAAATGAAATAATGGCGGCGTAATTAGAGATTAGGCGGAAAATCGGGCAGTCATCAACACATGGGTAGACTAGTGGTAGTGTCGCCCCCGCGCCCGCGCAGCACCCGCGCCCGGTGAAATAGTGGACTTTCAAGGAGTAAGAGCTGCTGGAATGAACCAGGATAGGTATACTTAGATTAAGTCTATATTAGTTGTTAAATATCAATTTAGAGGCTAGTCAATAGTTTGTTTATAACACCTTGTTCAGAAACTTTTTTAGAGCACCATTTGCGTTTGAGTTGTTGATGTTTAATTGTCCAAAACTAAAAGGGTTTCCCTTATTTTTAGGATTTGGATATAAATTAGTAACGATTTTTAGACTAATATTTTAGAAACGCAGTTTTTTGCTATCAATGCTTTATTAATCACGAAAATCTGTGGAAAAACTGCGTCCCTATGATCTCATCCAGCCGCTATGTCCATTGTCGATTGGATATCGACGAATGAAGCTCGTTGATTATTCGCTGCGCCGCGCCGTGGTGTGGTGTAGTGTGGTGGTGACAAAGATCGCACGACAACAATCCACGTCAATTTGTGAGCTGACAAGGTGCGGTCGCGAGCCGCACCGAGCCGCACCGCACCGCACCGCGTCGAGCCGCACCGTGCCGCAGCGCAACGCGTGTGTAGAGAATAGTTGGTTTTAAATTAATTTAATAAACGGCGGCGTATATTGGTCATCAACATCTGCAGGTAGGTAACGTACAGGGAAAACCCCAGCATAAATATTTTTCTGTCAATAGACCAGTTCAGTTTCACTTGTGAAGGAAAGGTGTTTAGATCTTGTCGGATTGGTTAATAAGTAGCTGAAAGAAAATTTTAGTAGTGAAGGTCTTATTTGTATTGGCAATAACTTATCCTATGGTTTCAATAAAATGAAGGAATGAAAATTATTCTAACGTAGGTTCGTACGATAGGTTATCTACCTAGCTAGGTATTGTATTCTAAATATTTGTTTTTTTGGCTCATTTTTTATATTAAGTAGGTGTGTAAATTCTGAATCATACCTACTATAAAAAAGTAACATGCATTTAATTTAACCCTAACAAATTTTATGTAGGTACTTTATAAAAAACCATACAAATCTAAGCACTAAAGTCGTCTCTACGCGTTTTTAGTCCGCGATCAAAACAGTCAGGTCGTGTCTACAGTGTCTACTCCCAGCAGTTTTGGAGCGGCCGGAGCAGGGCTCTCAACTGCGCTCCAATCGAACACCGCCGCATGCACCAACGTTTACGCGTTAGATTTTCGATAGGTGGTCTGTACTCTACCTAAGTACTGTATAGTTGATGATCACGATGATTTCTGTGAGAGTCGTGGGCTAAATGATTTAGGTAGTCTGTTTATGTGAAGTCTGTAGGTAGAAGAAAATTTCCGGGTTATGATAACATACATAATAAATTTTGCGTCTTTTTGAAAATATGTAATTTAAACTGAGGTACCTAGTTTTTTAACGCAATTTTGGTAATGTAAGCGATGGATGTTACCTACCTTATTTCTATGTAGGTACTACCTTTGTGATAAAATAATAATATAAATTACAACATGATGTCTTCAATACTTCACTTAATTCTGTAAAATTATGAGATTTACCTATTCGAATTACTTACCTACATACAAACTCTTAAATCCCTAATTATGCACGAAAATTTCTTATCTCATCTGATCACAAGATCAGTCGACATATAAAGTTTCCTTTTATTATTCATGCAACACCCAAACTAATATTTCATATGAGTACAACAATCATTATCTATAAATCTATATTTCCTGTATTGTTAATATTTATTATCATATATGATGAGCTGGTTGATTACAGCGGCTCGTTAACCCGCCCGCGCCAAGATCAACAGAAGTATGAAATAAAAAACATGAGTCAATATTAACTAGAGTCCAAGCAGGAATAAATATATTTTCTTCGTCAATTATTTCATAGATACAACGAATTGTTTGGCTTGGTGGTTCGCTACTTTCACACCGCTTATAAATATTTTTTTCAGTTAACTGGTCAATATAGAACAAAATTTATATAAAGTTAGGTATATGTATTGTGAGATACATACCGAATAATTTTCAAAAAATTCATATTTTAAAATATACCTATAGCTTTTTCGAAAAGTGAGGCAACTATACGGCTTTTGCCCTAAGTGTCATCATATGTATTGCAAACACATAACTTTTCAGTAAATATAAGTATGTACACTGTACAAAGTTGAATAGATACCTACCATAATCAAGTACCTAGGTTAGATATCTGGTGACCGCACTAACAAATTTCTTATGAATATTAGAACCAGATTGGCCGCGTGTAAAGTCTCCTAGGTATTGATTTCATTCAGTTACAATTGTAATACATACATAAAGAGTATGTATGTTTGTATGTAATCTCGGACTCTGGTGAACATCGACTCAGGCGTGAAGAGGTACGTGCCTCGCCAGCCTCGCCGCGGCTAATATGTATTTGTACAATCGAAAGATAATAAATTAATTGTCTATTAGCCAGCCCTCACCTAACACACACTCTTTTGTGCTGTTTGATTTGTTTCGGTTAATTAAGGTCTCTGTAGATAACGTCTATTTCGTTTTATTCTTATTGTCTTAGTCATTGGTGCTATGATATTTTGTTTTTTTATACCACGAAAGTGGCAAATAGGCATATCTACAGTCCGCCTGATGGGAAGCTGTTACCGGACTATGGACGCTTGCAACACTAGGGGCGTTACTCACGCGTTGCCGACCCTGTAAAGATCTCTTCACTCTCTTCTTGAAAAACCCCGTGATATTTTTTCTTACTTTAAATATCACTCACTAGCTGCCCCCGCGTGGTTCCACCCGCGTAGTTCTCGTTCCAGTTGGAATACGGGGATAAAATATAGCCCATGCTCACCGGAGATAGTGTGGCTTCCCAACAGTGAAAGAATTTTGAAAATCGGTCAAGTAGTTTCGGAGCCTATTCAATGCAAAAAAACAATCAAATCTTTCCTCTTTATAATATTAGTGTAGATTATTTGTATAACACAAAGTACCTACCAGAATATGTGTTATCTTTGTAAGTCTAAAATATGTATAACTAAAATTAATTGTATATTTATATATTTAAACCGATCAGCTGTTTATGCGTCACACTTCGTCACTGACGGAAATGACATACATAAATATAATAAAATAAATTAAAGCTTGTTGTTGTAATTTGAAAGGCTTTTCATACAAGAAGTACTGTCAGAAATCTCAGCTAGGCTACATTACTTTTTCAAATGCCAATACCACATCGAAAATATCAATAAATCATATAATAACTACGGCCATATATATTCGAAATTATTTGTTATGTGCTCACAAACGTCGATATTTACGGTCGGCAAAGGAATCAATTGCACGAAACAAAACGACAATAGGGCCGCAAAAATTATTATTCACTACTAGCGACCCGCCCCAGCTTCGCACGGGTGCAATGCTTATACATCATATTAGAAACCTCCAAAATTGTCAGTGTTTCTCTAACATATTGTGCATGTATCTTCTATATATATAAAACAAAGTCCCCGCCGCCTCTGTCTGTCTGTCTGAACGTGAAGAACACAAAAAATACTGAACAGATTTTCATGCGGTTTCACGGAGTATTTCATAGGGGAAAGTTTTTATGTATAATACATCAATTTGGACTCCGTAGGTGGCGCTGGTGGGCAGAACGAAGTCTGCCGGGTCCGTTTGTTGTATATAAAAACCTTCCTCTTGAACAGTGGTTCAACTAGATAGAGTGCTATCTAGTAAAAAATCCGCATCAAAATCCGTTGCGTATTTTTAAAGATTTAAGTAGACATAGAAACAGACAGCGGAATGCTACTTTGTTTTATAATATGTAGTTGTGATAAATCTAAACATTAAATAAGCGCTGCGCTATAAACGGCGCAGCGCTGCAGCCGCGGCGTGTCCGCGGACATTGCTCGTAAAAACATAATTTTATCTATCCCTGAGTGGAAGCCTCTTTATTTTGGCAGCTTACTAATTACATATTGCCTCCCCTCCTTTCCCCTTCCCCACCTCGTTTCTTAGTTTTATCACATGACAATATAAATTAAACTTAATTAAGTAGGTACCTATCTACTAAATACTTACATGAAACTAAGAACTTGACAAAGGTTTTGAAAGCTATTTACGTATTTTATTATTATAATATGTTTTAACAGAAATTAGAAGAAGTAGCGTGAAAAACATGGCCGGCTTTAGGTATCGCTATTATAAATGTACCTTCTGTAAAATTAACATAATTATAATGCAATTAACATAACATATTATTAATGAGCATTAATCATTTGACAGGAAATTTATAATTAAATCTTATTTGTTAAAAATAAACTCACTTTACTTACTAGTTATATTTTACGAATTATCATGAATTACTCAATTACAAGAATTACACGAGTAGTTTTCTTTTAAATCTTTCCTCATGGATATCAATCATTGCAATCGTATTTCTATTAGAAGACAAACAAAACTAAGTAGAATTCAACACTTAGTTCAACAAAGCATCTTTATATACATACTAGTGGCTCCCCGCAGTTTCAACCGCTTAGCCGGACCTTAAATTTTCCCGGGATAAAAAGTAGACTATGTGCTATTCCAGAACATATTCTAATTCTGTGCCAAATTTCAAGTAAATCCCGTCAGCCGTTTTGGCGTGGAAGAGTATCAAACATCTATCCATTCTTACAAAATTTCGCATTTATAGGTACCTACTACCTATTAGTAGGCCTCAAATACTTGCAATCAAACCGTGACAAAACAAACAAATCTAAGAGCCGAACTCAAGTGTCACACCCGAAAGCTCCCAGAGGCATATTTTTATTAATTCAGTCAACTTAATGTGTAAAGTTTTAATTGAAATTTGATCCGACGCCATTTCGACAAATGGCGATATTGCCTACCAGTGTTGTAAATATAAATTAAACTAAATAAAATTATGCCAATTTAACTACTCTACGTACTTTGGACTACGAATTTTATATTGTATTGTTTTACGTATGTATTGTTTCTGGAATGTGTTTGTTTATTTAAAGTCCATAGGTATTTGTGGTTAGACACTTCCTGAGTAGGCATATTACTTAAAACATGATGAAATATATAAAAGTGTTGGTATTTATTTCGAATCCGTAATGTTATGGGAATCCTTACAATAATTGTTTCAAGTTTCATGGTTATATGTTTAGTTATTTAAGGTATTTTGACTCACATTTAGGCTGAAAATAGATATATTGTAGGTATATCTAATATATAAAATTCTAGCGTCGCGAAGTTTGTGGTAAAACTCCTCCGAAACGGCTTGACCGATTCTCATGAAATTTTGTATCCATATTCGGTAGGTCTGGGAATCGGACAACATCTATTTTTCATCCCCTTAAATGTTAAGGGTAAGCCACCCCAAATTTTTTTTTTTCAATTTTTGTTTTTTTTTTTTTATTTTTTTATGATACAGCATTAGTAAATACATATAACCCTGAATTTTCAACCCTTTACAATCAACCCCTATTTTACCATCGCGATTTTTATTTTCTCTTCCGCCTTCACCGGTCGATAACCGATCAACGATCAATCGATCAGTTTCAGTTATAATAAAAATAATCAAATATTATTTAGTTCAATAAAAAAAAAACAGATATTTTGAAAATAGATAGGGTAAACATGGGATAGATGCCCCACTTTTTGTAAGCTGACTATAACTTTTTTTTTTAAAGCACTATTCGAGTGAGGTAACTATTTGTAACAACTATAGTCCTTATACTTACTATCTACTCATATCATTATTCAATACATACCGTAGATTTGTAGATATTCGGCTCTAAAAAAGACTTATTGTTTGAGGATAGACGCCTACTGTATGGGGTAGTTGCCCCTGGCAAAATTTTGACATGAGTATAGATGCCCTACAATGGGATAGATGCCTCCGTAATAATAAAAAAAATCGTAGAAAATTAAATAAAATGTTTATTTGCTTTCTTAGTTGCAAAAATATAATACAAGGTTTTCTTATCCTTCTTGTGTCTTCTTACATCCTGTCGTGTTGTGGGAAATCCTGCCTTTTCTAATTTGTGTATGTGCGCTACGAGACGTTTCTCGTTGTCGTCCATTGTGGGATGTTTTCCTGAAAAAGAAGAAATTAACAGGTACAGAAAAAAACTGAGGATTCAAAAAGGACAAGTATGAAAAAACAAACTAAGAAGACAGTGCCTAAATTGAATTTGATTAGGGCAATTAATTCCTCTATAACTTACCCAAAGTAAGTTTTTCACAGTTTTTTACAAGTACAGTGAAGTACGACATGTAAAGGTATAAACAGCTCATAAATAAACTGGAAAGTCAATTTTCCTACTAAGTTGCATATTAACTCGATAGTTACGTTATTTAAAAAAATCTTACCTATAGCCTAAGTACCTGTGAATAAGTCATAGAGGATATATGCCTCTAAGGGCGTCTATACTCAGTCAATAGTGGGGCCTCTATCCTTTTTAGTAGGGATAGACGCCCCAGCAAATAAATAAAAATACTTAAATAATTTCGTAATTTTATAAACACACCATAAATATAAATGATACATACTATTTAAATAACAATACACACTTATAACTTACCTTCGAAAACGAAAGTTCTGACCACGTCAAAATGTCACTGTCACAAGAATCAAGCAAGCGCGATAAAATTTTGCAACATTTTTTTAACTCAAGCGGCGATACGTGCAGTCCTGTCGAAGTGCGTGCGTGGACTGAGCTGTGCGGGGCCAGATCTGTCTGAGGAACATGTGTTAGGAGGCCGTGGTTTTATGACAAATATAAATTATCATGAAATTGCCGGGGCGTCGATCTATGTATTTATTTATACAGGTTTTATTTAAATACTTTTTACATACTTACATTTCAACAGCACTTACATAATATTCCTTAGAAATATATTTACGAGGGTACACCACAAATATAGTTGTTACCGCTCCGACAGCCGACGACGGACTGAGCGTTTCTCTGTGACGGAGCAGTATTTATACCCTCAGAAAGCAACATCAAGCGATGTTGCTAACCTCAAAATTAAATTAATAGTCAATGAGTTATTAATAAATTAAGTTAAATGTAAACTGAAGCTGACATTCGGCCATCCTATATAAAGCATGACCTCATGTTTTTATACCATAAAAATACCTATTCAAACATAAATCAATTAATTTAAATCATAAATCACAAGATGTTTTAATTTAAGAGATCACCCTTAAAAAGTTGAACTAATGTTTATGTATTATTATGATTACGCAAGCTTATATCATTTTATAAGCAAATCCATACATTTGATTTAATCATAAGTCAAGTTTAATCATTTAGTAAGTATTAATAAAAATAGGACCCTTCCGTCCAAGTAATAATAAATATAGGACCCTTCCGTCCAAGTAAGAAATATATATAGGACCCTTCCGTCCAAGTAATAAATAAATATAGGACCTTTCCGTCCAAGTAATAAATAAATATAGGACCCTTCCGTCCAAGTAATAAATATAGGACCCTTCCGTCCAAGTAATAAATATAGGACCCTTCCGTCCAAGTAATAAATAAATATAGGACCCTTCCGTCCAAGTAATAAATATAGGACCCTTCCGTCCAAGTAATAAATATAGGACCCTTCCGTCCAAGTAATAAATAAATATAGGACCCTTCTGTCCATAACTTTATTCTGTAAGAAAAACTCTATTAGTAACTGAAAATAAAGAGAAAAATTATTCAACCCTAATATGTGGTCTATTGAAAATCAGCCATGGCTTATTTTTATCTACAGCAATAACTGTATTAGAGAGCGAAATGGTCCAGTATAATATTTAATATTTGTAAAGAGTCACTTGTTTTCGTAATAACTATATGGGATTGTTCGGTAAATATATGGCCAATTATTAGAGGAGCATGCATGCAATATCAAAAACTATAATAAGACCTAAATCGGCAGAAGTATCATCTATCGAGTGATTGAACGCACGGAATTATTTTTATTAATATTAACTAGTTTAAATTATTTTGATTGGGACTAGAAATAGTAGAATTATCAAATTAAAAGTCAGAGTTGTTACTGGCAACCCGTAGAATATTTTTGTCGGGAGTTTGAACTTTTGAGTAACATAGTTCATTTCATGTTTTACATTGAACCGAGCATTTTAAGGCTTTGAGCAGTTTAAGGTTTTAAAGTTTTTAGCAATTTGAGCAATTATTTTCAAAGAAAGATTTACCGACTCACTGTTATCCCGGACTATGGGTTGCTGGATACTATCACGCTGGCCGGACTGTGCAACGTGCACCTTTGGTGATTTTCTTATAAGCTAGCAGTGCGATTGATCATGCCTGCTGCACGATTGTCCGGAACGCCGGCTGTGGGACCGTCCGGAACGCCGGCTGTGGGACCGTCCAGAATGACGGCCACGGGACCGTCCGGAATGACGGCCACAGGACCGTCCGGAATGACGGCAACGGGACCGTCCGGAATGACGGCCACAGGACCGTGCGGAATGACGGCAACAGGACCGTGCGGAATGACGGCAACAGGACCGTGCGGAATGACGGCCACAGGACCGTGCGGAATGACGGCAACAGGACCGTGCGGAATGACGGCAACAGGACCGTGCGGAATGACGGCAACAGGACCGTGCGGAATGACGGCAACAGGACCGTGCGGAATGACGGCCACAGGACCGTGCGGAATGACGGCAACAGGACCGTGCGGAATGACGGCAACAGGACCGTGCGGAATGACGGCAACAGGACCGTGCGGAATGACGGCAACAGGACCGTGCGGAATGACGGCTGCGGGACCATTGGAACGACAATCGCAACGCCGGCTGTGGGACCGTCTGGAACGCCGGCCGCGGGACCATCCGGCCCGCCTGCTATGCGACCGTACGGCACGCCTGCCGGGCAAACGTCCGGCATGCCCGTTGGATGACGGCTTACCCACTGAGCTGGGCAATCACTCAGCCGGCTGTGCGGCATCTCGCTCAGCAGACCGGGAAGTGGTTCTCTATGCCGGTTCTGCGTTTGCTTGTACGGCCGTAGTGCAAAAACCCTTATCGGTCCCGATCAGCTAGAGATGCTGAGGTCGCGGCCGACTGTACCATTTTTTGAACTTCATGTTCCATCGCGTCGTTACTATAAAATATTATTTCGCACAATACCTGCTCAAGATAATCGAATTAATGATGTCTACACATGGACCAAATAGTCATGTAGCTCGAGCTAGTTGTCTCGTCATAAGATGAGACAAATAGGAAAAAAAAATAAAAATCACATTATTAATTGAAATACCAAGCGATAAATTCATCCCACTTCTGAAATGTTAGGAGGCCGTGGTTTTATGACAAATATAAATTATCATGAAATTGCCGGGGCGTCGATCTATGTATTTATTTATACAGGTTTTATTTAAATACTTTTTACATACTTACATTTCAACAGCACTTACATAATATTCCTTAGAAATATATTTACGAGGGTACACCACAAATATAGTTGTTACCGCTCCGACAGCCGACGACGGACTGAGCGTTTCTCTGTGACGGAGCAGTATTTATACCCTCAGAAAGCAACATCAAGCGATGTTGCTAACCTCAAAATTAAATTAATAGTCAATGAGTTATTAATAAATTAAGTTAAATGTAAACTGAAGCTGACACATGGTACTAGAGCGTGAACTTGGTTCTAAATTCTCTTTTTTTAAGGTGCGGCGTCTATCCTCCAAGGGCATCTATCCCACTTTTACCCTACATATCTTATCAATACATATATTAAATCGCTGTTTTTTACCAATACACTGATGGAAGGATTTATTAACTATTCATATTTTAATTTCTTTGAAGACAACTATAATAAATATTTTTTTACATTCAATAAATATTTATTTGGGAATAAAGTACATTTATTTATAGTTAATGTTACATTAAATAAATCGTATTTAATAAACTGATAGTTACAATATGAATAATTTATTTTTTATATTTAGATAAGTACCAAGAATTGTAATTTAAAACATTAATTTACTATCCCACATAAAGCATTATTTTATAGTTTATAACGCTTTCGATTATAAGTACATCCCCGAATACTTATAGTACATAATTAATTATGAACTAAAAAAATGTTTCCTACAAATAAAATACATGGCAAAACAACGTCTGCATATGTAAACATAGTCCGTTTTGTCTGTCTGAACGCGATGAACACAAAAACTACTAAACAGATTTCCATCCGGTTTTCACCAAATTAAGGAGTATTTCTTGGGGAAAGTTTTTATTTATAATACATCAATTTGGACCCCGTAGGTGGCGCTGGTGGGCAGAACGAAGTCTGCCGGGTCCGCTAGTATATATATAAATATTTGATTTGACTAGAAATTCAGAAATGACATCTAATTTGGTAGCACGCGACTTTTGCCAGTTGCCCTATCTTACCTACTTACGTTACTACTTGTCATCGCCCGGCTTTGCTCGGATAACAGAGGGTATTTATATCTTTTAACTTTGACTATCGCTTTTTCTTACCGTACAAATCCATACAATAATAGTTTCAAATCATAAATGGTCAAACAAAACCTTTTCGTAGCTCTAAATTGTAAAATTTGTGTAATTATTTTAGGGAAGGGAATATCTACAACCTATCTCCAAACCAAGAACCAAATTCTCAATACCGTATCATAAACAAACATAGATTACTTAATTAGAATACACAAATACCTTCCATTAGGAAATACAAAGGTGACATTAAATAATAAATAAACATAATACCAGGAGCCATTAGGTGTTGTTTGTTTTCGATAACAGCGGAGTAAGACGAACAGACAGTGTGCTATGATAACGCATTGTGGTTTAAAGGTACAATGCTGTGTGAAGTCGAGATAGAGTTAACGGGAAAAACATTAAATAAATCGTAATTTACTTGACAAATCATTAGTAATTTAGTTATGTACCTACCTATTTATTTGTATTTTACTATGTGTTTAAAACGCCGTTTTCCTTTGAATGCTTAGTCATCTATCTATTACTTAATCAAACAACAAGAATTTTGAAAGTTATTCCAGAAAAGACTTACCTAGTTGCATCCAATATAATTGATATGCTTTTTATTTATTCCAAAAATTTCGGGAATATCTATGTAAGTAATAGAAAAAAATATAATTTATATCAACAAAATATGGCAGTAGGTAATAATCAAAACTATGCAATATGTTCATGGCTTTACAACATTCATTAATTCTAAATTCAATTCAATACACCATATGAATGGGTCAAATACCAATAATCCGGCCGTTACAATTCAAACGGGCGACATAATCCCAAAAACACGTTGACGCACGAGCGAACAAAAATGGCCGCCGCGACCGCGTGCGCACAATCGCACACATGTCCCGAACGCACCTCGCATTAACATTACCATAATTGAATATTCTATTGTACGTGTCTAATGCATTTACCTGACAAACAAGCGCTTGCATCGCTTCAATATTCAAACCTTTATATTCATACAAAGCACTTTGCGCTGAACGATGGGGCTTCGGTATAAAGTTACCTGTAGAGAGGGTGATATAAAGCGCCATCTGTCGTCGAAAGGGACAATGCACGGATTTATTGTTGCCAAATGCGCTTATGGGGGTTTGCGGGGATCCAGTTTTTTGCTGGCTATCAAGTTTCCATTAGCTAATTTCGTATCGATTCGGCGCCCGGTGAAAGTTCCGCCGTGCGCTCGTACAATACGGAATTGATGGATCGTTTTTATTCCATTTTCAAACTGTAAACGAATGCACGAACTTTCCAAATTCAATTTTTATGAACAGAAACGGAATACTGTTCGAATAATTTAATTTTGAGAGTCTGGAAACATAGCGCAATGTTTTCCCGTGTTTACTTCCTTGTTTCGCTTTTATAGCTGCGTTGTCGAGATCATCAGTTTAGATGTTTCTTATAATTTACTAAATTGTACACTCGCTCTATAAGTACGTACATTTATATTAATTGAATACGTCCGCCGAAATTGCTTCTGTCATCAATTCTAGGGTCGCATTTCTTACAGAAGGGGCTGCGGCTACCTTCGGGGTCCCTCGGTCGGAACATCTGCATTATCTTACCTACAGTAACAGCCCTCGCGAAATCATACTGCACGGGCATTCACTAAAGTGCATTTGCCATTCCGCCCGTCAAACCTTACAATTACCTCCACCACCGCATCCATTACAAATTGCACTCTAACTCCCAATCGTTGAAGTCCAAATCGTTCAATTGCACTTACGCCCTTTCCTAAGCACGCGTGACTAAACGATGATAACTTAAATTTTCCCTCTCCGTTGAAGAGTGAACTGTCCTCGTTCATCATTGAGCTGAGTTTCGAAGGGCACGTGTCCGGCGGCTATGGAATACGAACCGTTTAAGCTAAGAGGGTAGTTCACATGTTGGCGGTGCGATTTATCAAATTTTATACGTTGTTAGGGCAGCGACATGTGCGCGGATGGCGCGCGGACAATTGCTTAGGTGTGCTAGGGGGAGCGGCGTGCGAGTGGGAGGGGAATGTTTCGAATTAAATATGGAACGCGAGGTGGCTAATGGATTAACGGCAGATGAGCTCGTGCGTCACCTTATGGCGCAATCAGAGTTTGCAGATGCGCCTCTGTACTGTACGAGTGCTGATTGGATTCGAGCGAGGCACTGCATGTGATTTGCTTAGTGCGTGAGATTGTCGGATGGAAATAAAATCGCTTTAAGTTGCATTTTATTATATTATATTACGGCTATATTGATTTAAGCTGTGTTTTAGCTCCTTATTGTGAAATTCCATTCGTTATTGTTTACGTGCGAAAATTTTCCCTAGGCTATTGATAAGTATGACGATATATTTCTCCATCTATTCCAATCTTAGTCAGTATTTCAAGTAAACATTAAACTATTAAAAGATTTTCAATAACAATAAACATATCATCAGGTTTCTATGTTCTAAATTCATATCCAACATATTAAGATTAGATCTAAAAAGTAGATGTTCGCAGGGTGGATGGGGGATGATCGATCATAGCGACATCACGGCATTATTACTGGCGTGTGCACGTGCGGTGAAATTGCACGCGTCTGTACCGCGTCACTCCGGCTCTCTGGCGCTCTGGCTACCACTGGCCGATGTACAGACAGCAGAATAATGATGTAGGACTTTAAGTGTGTTATGTAGGTATGTTCTGTGAGTCTGTTATAATAGTGCCATCGAGAAGGCCACAAAAAATTATGAATTTATTATTATTTCAAGCCTGGGTTGTCCCACTGCAAGGCAAAGGCCTCCCAACCCGCTCTCCACTCCTCCCTGTTGTTTGCCTTGGTGGGCCAGTCATTAAAATGTGCGTTTAAAATAGTAACCCAATATTCAAAGCTCTAAATCTAGAAGCATTGATTATGACATTTAATGAGTACATTTTCATTATATGTGCCATATCACATTAAAAGTTACTATTAAAAAACAACCTTAACGTCAGAGCTGCGTGTAAAGGAATCACCAAACATGCCAGAAACAAGCCATTGAAGCATGAAAAAATAAACCTCTGACAGCCCCCGGCGGCGATCGTTTCTGCTCACGTTACAGGCTCACCTATTCACGTGGGTGATGGATTGCGGCGTCGATTAGGGCCGCCAGGGCCGCCACTGACCTGTTCTTTCATATCTCGCTAATGGCCGGCCGACACACGCCCGGCTGAGGTACGTGTACCTACTGATACCTTGCCACCTCACTTGGCTTGTGTCTATCTGGAAAAGCCGAGTGGAAACCAATGGCGAGTTTTCAGAGATCATTTATACTGTGGATAAGTTTAAGAGAATTTGGATTTTTAGTAATTATTATGAACGGGAAAGTATGCAGGGGTGTTTGTCATTCTTTCATGAAAAAATGGGTGTTTCTATCTATGAAACGCAGATGAAGTTCTAGTGTTTGTATAAAACGTCGTATTAAAATGTGGCAGCGAAATTGCACGCAAAATTTGGTAGAAAATACTCCACTTTAGTGTTTTAGAGCCTTTTTGACGTGACAACGTCTTATAAATTGGTTTGCCGGGTGACACTTCAAGAAACTGCGTTACGCTCCGCTCACGTTACGTCACGTTATGTTTTAAATTGTTACTATTATTTCATCCTTCTTCCTACTATACGAATGAATATTCACATTAAAATTATTTTACCACTCAAAGTCGTTGTCACGTAAAACTTTCGCCCGTATACCGACTTTACAGGCAACCAATTTTTTTTGCATTCCAAAACTTTTCTCTTTAAGAACTTCATGTAAATTATAAGGTAGGTATATATTTACCAAACAGAAGGCCAGTTCCAGTGTATCCCGATCCTCGGTCCACCTGTCCGTGTGCTGCTGTCAAATGTACAAGGGTCATTACTTAGCCTATCAGCGGCCGTCAGTAATTAATATCCGCGCAGTCAGCCTGCCTTTTTGCCTGCCTCTGACATGTTGCGCGGGGAAATTGGACTTGTTGAAACATGTTCCTCGCTTAATTCGCCCGTTTCGATGATGCCTGTTCATTTTATTGAATGGCTATTTGTTTTTTTTGCACTCATTGAAGTTCAGACCCTTGTAATGTCAAAGCTACAGAATTTACACTGGTTATTGAAGCGTTTTTGCGTGTCCATTACTTTTGATTGGTTGAATCCAATTATCTCAAAATTATCTCAAATTGATATAAATTAAACAAAGAAATTGTTCTTATAATAGTTTGGCGAGGCAGGTTGTTGGCTATAATGAAACTCTTGAGTGTTATGGAATGTAGAATGTAGAATGTAGAATTTATTTTCTAGACTGCCTATTTATAGTTTTTTACAATATGCCCTAACCAATAAAAATAGATACATTAATTACAAAATAAACAAAAACACTTAATCTAATAGGTCGATCTATGTGAGCCAATCACAGCACTGCATTAATGACCAATCACGGCACGGGTCACTGGTGCGCGTCGCGGTCAAATTGGTCTCGCCCTCTCTCTCTCTAACGTTCGTGTAGTTGCCTCGCACCGACGTTATAAATATAGGCTGCAGAGAGTTCGTCGCACCTTGTCCGTCGGCAGCTGTCGTCCGGTGAAGAGTCTCGAAACTTCAGGCGGAGACAGGAGTTGAGGAGTGCGGCGTGTGGCATCAGCTTGACTATAAAAGTTCTTTTGAGAACTGCTTGTTCAATTGTTTCTTGACCTATTGTGCTGCGATACGTGGTGGCTACAGTACTCCCCCTCAAGCGAAGCGTACCGGCAGGTTAATGACACGACCCGTGCGTGTTTTGACCTTTGCGGGCTGTGACCTCATGTTGTCGGCCGTAGGTACTTTCGTTTGCTGCTTGGTAACTGGAATAGTACTGCTTTTGGTTGGTTGTAAAGTGTAGGTACTTTCTGTGATGACGTATGCGGGCTTCAATCGATCGATCGATATGTTGGCTTGTCGATCAGGTAACTGTATGCAATACACCTTGTCTGTTCGTCTTATCACTGGGTAGGGTCCTTCGTATGGGGTTTGAAGTGGTTTCTTTACTGCATCTGTCCTGACAAAAACGTGACTGCACTTGTGTAAGTCTTGATGCACGAAAACGCTTTTATTGTTACTGTGATGCTCGGTGATGGGTTGCGGCTTGTTTGCTTGAATGATATCACGTAGTTTTTCAACGTAGGTATAATCCATAGCAGTTGTGTGTGTGTGCGAGATAAAGAAATCGCCGGGCAGTCGTAAGTTATGACCGTAGGTAAGTTCGGCGGCGCTCACGCCGGTGTCTGTGCGTAATGCGGCTCGTAATCCCAATAGCACTGTAGGTATTTCGTCGATCCATGAACTTGTGTCGGAAAGTTTCGCGCGTAACGATGTTTTGAGTGAGCGGTGCCATCGTTCGACGATACCGTTGCTTTGCGGGTGATACGGTGTAGTACGATTTTTCTTGATTCCCATTTGCTTCATGAGATTTTGGAACAGCTGACTCTCGAACTGACGACCTTGGTCGCTTGTTAGTGTGGTCGGACATCCAAATCTTGTTATCCAATGTTTATAGACGATATCGGCTATTCGAACAGCTGATATTTCGTCGGTAGGTATTGCTTCGGGCCATTTCGTTGATCGGTCTATCATTGTAACTAGATACCGATGACCTTGAGTTGTTGTAGGTAATGGTCCGACGATGTCGACGTGTAGATGTTGGAAACGTTCGCTTGGCGGGAAAGATGAAATCTTCGAGAATGTGTGTCGTTGTATCTTGCTTTTCTGACAATGTATACACGTTCGAGTCCAACTGTTGACGTTTGCGTTCATTGATGGCCAGAAATATTTTTGAGATATAAGTTTGCGAGTCGTGCGAGTACCAGGGTGACTGATATTATGCACGCTGTCAAAAACTTCTTTTCTATATTGTTCTGGTATGTACGGGCGTACATAAGGAGTGGATGTTTCGCAGTATAATTCGACATCGGTGTTTGGTATTATTATTTTCTTGAGTTTGATGTTATCTTGTAATAATAGTTGTTCGATGTTGCTGTCCTTTTCTTGAGTTCTGGCTATTTCACTGTAGTCTATTGAAGATGGGCATGAGATTGTTTCTATGCGGCTGAGTGTGTCGGCGACGACGTTTTGTTTACCGCTCACGTGTCTTATGTCCGTGGTAAATTCGCTGATAAACAAAAGTTGTCTCGTTCGCCTCTGTGTTTCCGAGTTGGAATGAGTCTTCGCCATTACATATGTTAGCGGCTTGTGGTCTGTAAATATGATGAGATGGCGTCCTTCAAATGTTTTGCGGAAGTGTTTGACTGCCATATACATAGCAAGTAGCTCGCGATCGAAAGTTGAATATTTTTTCTGTGCCTCGGTGAACTTCTTTGAATGATAACCGAGTGGTTGCCATGTTTCGTGTGTGTATTGTTGAAGTACGGCACCAGCTGAATTGTCGGATGCGTCGCAAAATAAAGCGAGTGTTGCGTGGTGCGATGGGTGAGCGAGAAGGGTAGCGTTTATGATGCTTTTCTTACATTGTTCGAATGCTTGAGTTGCTTCGTCGGTCCACGTTATTTGAGTTTTATCTTTTTTCTTGACGTTATGTAGGTATGCATTTAATGGTGCTTGTAGCGATGCGGCGTTAGGTATATGATCGCGATAGAAATTGATCATACCGAGAAATCTTCTTAGCTCTTCGATTGTGG
Source organism: Thyatira batis (assembly GCA_905147785.2). Lineage (NCBI taxonomy): Eukaryota > Metazoa > Arthropoda > Insecta > Lepidoptera > Drepanidae > Thyatira > Thyatira batis. The sequence continues at coordinate 11,335,442 of LR990493.1, read as the reverse complement.
TCGGCTTGGGATAACTGTTGATAATGTTGATTTTGTGTTCGGGAGGTTTTATGCCTTCAGACGATACGGTGTAGCCTAGGAACTGTACTTCTGGTTTGCCTAGGTTGCATTTGGCGGGGTTGATAGTGATGCCGTTGTCTTCTAACCTTTTGAGTACGATGTGAAGGTGTTCACGGTGCTGATCTTCGCTTTCGGATGCTAAGAGTAGATCGTCGATGAATGGAAAGACAAAATCTAATCCTCTTAGTACTTCGTGGATGTAGCGTTGAAAGGTTTGTCCCGCGTTTTTTAAACCAGGACACATACGTGGGAATTCGAATAATCCCATTGGAGTGATGATAGCGGTCTTCTCGATGTCTTCTTCTCTGACACTAAGTTGCTGATATGCTCGGTTGAGATCTATTGTTGAGAAAATAGTTTTTCCAGACAGGTGATGAGTGAAGTCTTTGATGCGTGGCACGGGATAACGGTCTGGTATGGTGATAGAGTTTAGTCTTCGATAATCACCACAAACTCTAATATCGCCATTTTTCTTTGGTACGATGTGGAGAGGTGATGCCCAAGGGCTTTTGCTTGGTCTGCATAATCCTTGTTCGATCATGTTTTCGAATTCTTTCTTGACTATTTCGAAGCGATGTGGTGGGATTGGTCGGGCGCGGCTGTGTATCGGCGGTCCCTTTGTTTCGATGAAATGTTGCACGTTTATATCGGCATTCAATTTCATGGATGTCAATCTTGTTATTCCTGGATACTGAGCTAAGATATCGTGATATAGCTGATTGATGTCGATGCTGCGTACGGTAGGCACGTTTGATAATCGTACCGGGGCGTTGACCTTGAGACTCGTAACTCCGTCGATAATTTTCTTGTTTTTTAAGTCTACGATGAGTTGATGGTGTTTGAGAAAATCGGCTCCGAGGATCGGTTTCGAGACGTCAGCTACGATGAACTTCCACTTGTATGGGCGTCGTAAACCGAAGTCGAGAGACAGTGTCCTCTCGCCGTACGTAGCTATAGTGGTGTTGTTCGCTGCGTATAGTTGGAATGGTAACGGCGTTGCTATTTGTCCCTTTCTTTTAGGTAGTACGGACACGTTGGCTCCGGTGTCGACTAAAAATGAAAGTTTTGTGTTTCTATCGGTGATGTAAAGGCGGTGTGAATTTTCTTGAACGCCGGTGTCCGCCTCTGCCAACGTTCTGTTTAGTTTTCCGGTTTTTGGGTTTTAAATGAACAAGGCGATGTGCATCGTCTGGCTTGATCTTTGAAACGTCGGTGGTAATAGCAGAATGGTGATGGTGATGCTTCTCTATTTCGCGATCTTGACGAGGTGCGGTGATGGGATGAGTAGCGGCTTCGACGATAATTGTAATTGTTGCTGTACTGTGGTCTTGCTTTAAGCTCCGCTATTTCTAGTGATAGCTTCCTTATTTCAGAAATGAGGTCTGCTTGCGATGCGTATGACGTAGGTGGTGCGGTCGACATCTTGAAATAGTTTTGAGTTTCTTCAGGTAGTTTTCTTCAGGTGTGTTTTGTTCGGGTGTGTTTTGTTCGGGGTCACCACTTTGGCGAGGCAGGTTGTTGGCTATAATGAAACTCTTGAGTGTTATGGAATGTAGAATGTAGAATGTAGAATTTATTTTCTAGACTGCCTATTTATAGTTTTTTACAATATGCCCTAACCAATAAAAATAGATACATTAATTACAAAATAAACAAAAACACTTAATCTAATAGGTCGATCTATGTGAGCCAATCACAGCACTGCATTAATGACCAATCACGGCACGGGTCACTGGTGCGCGTCGCGGTCAAATTGGTCTCGCCCTCTCTCTCTCTAACGTTCGTGTAGTTGCCTCGCACCGACGTTATAAATATAGGCTGCAGAGAGTTCGTCGCACCTTGTCCGTCGGCAGCTGTCGTCCGGTGAAGAGTCTCGAAACTTCAGGCGGAGACAGGAGTTGAGGAGTGCGGCGTGTGGCATCAGCTTGACTATAAAAGTTCTTTTGAGAACTGCTTGTTCAATTGTTTCTTGACCTATTGTGCTGCGATACGTGGTGGCTACAATAGTAACGTCACTGTAGGTAGGTAGTCAGGGTAGGTATTAGTATAGTGTTATTCGAATCGGTTTGTAAATTACGAAGTTTTGATCAAACATAAAACATCCCTGCTTGGTTTGGAATCAGATTGGCCGTGTGTGAAAAATATCCCAGGATATTTATTTATCCACACGAATTGAGAACCTACGTTTGTAAAAGCCAACATAAAACAACGATATATTTTAATAGCTTGTTAAGTACAAACTAAATTCACAGTGTCATTAATGTGCATCCAATTATTCGCAAATATCTGATACACCAAATCATGCTAACTGCACGAAGCACGCAGTTTACAATCATCAGCTACATAGTAAATCACGGTGTCAGTGCGCGTGCGGCGTCCGTCACTCACCTACGTACCTGGGGTGTGTTGTAGTGGGATCAAACAGTAATTAATCTCGCCCCCACTGGGCCCCGAGTGACCCCCAGCGGCCGGGGGTCGGGGGCCGGGGGCGGCCGACACTGCGGCGCCAATTTCAGGTGACCGCTTTGATAGGTAGCGTCGGAATGTAAGTGTTAGGATATTTTTTGTTGGCTTTTAGTAGGTATAATTTATGTATGTAGAGATCACTTTAAGTGATAAGGCCGCCCATTGTAACACTCTTGTCTTCTATGTTTATTGTTAATTTTATGTTTTATATGTGGTGTAACAATAAAGTATTATCAATCTAATAAAATAAAGTGCTTTCCGCCATCTGTATGCTTAGATTTTTTAAACTTCACAACGGATTTTAATGCAGATTTTAACAATAGATAGAGTAATTTATGAGGATGATTTATTCGTATATGTCAATGATGCTCAACTAGCCGTGCGACCAGCAGGGCGCTGATTGTTATTATATTGAAAACAATGAATATATCGATAAAAATACATAATTTAAACGTTATAATTTTAACGTAAAACAATATTTTTCAAGAACAAGGAAAAAGGTGTAAAATCTAAATGTTTAATATGAACTTACGCAATTTTAACAACAGGTAGACATTTATACATTATGAGCCACTTATGTCCTAACCTGACTGAAACACATATTATAGTATTGACTTTACGTATGCTACGGTACGAGCCTTAATTATTTCTTTATATTATAAAATACAAATCAAATGATCACTTTAGCAGATTGTCGAGTCTGACTCTGTCTTACCTTCAATGATTGAGACGATGTCGAATGAATATTCATTGGAAGCAGAAATAAAATGCTAATAGGTGCTATATATAATAGCCGGTGTTAGGCGCAGGTTGGCCCCGTCTCCCCCGGTGGGAAACGTCCGTTCGGATTGCTCAGTAATTAATCTCACCTCCTATCCATCCCCCACTCTCCTCTAATAGGTTGGTCTTCTGTAATTTATAATATTGTCATATGGGATATGAAGCTTTTAATTAATTGTGAATGATTAGTTTTAAATCGTTTTTATAATAAACTAGGTTTACGTTTAACCTGCGTAGTTCCCGTTCTCGTAGCAATACGGAAATAAAATATAGGTTATGTTACTCCCTGATAATGTAGCTTTCTAATGATTACGAATCGGTAGAAGCTTTAGCAGCTTCGACTTTCATAAGTGCCTTTTTAGGGCCTTAACTCAATATAAAGCTTTGCTTTTCGATGACTGAATTATTCAAATTGGTCCAGTAATTTTGGAGCCTATTTAAAAAACTTGGTAGGCATTAAAAATTCATTAATTTGCTTATAAAATTTTTGCTTATAAAAGGATTTTGATGATAAGTGGTCTCTGCAAAAAGTGCTTGCCACCTCGAAGCTTTGGTATTACCAACTTACCAAAGTCTCAACAGAGATACTTTCAGGAAGACAGTTAAAAATGTACGGTGGTTATGATAAATGCCTCGCAAACCGTACATTTTCTCGTGTAAATGCCATTTTTCGTTTCCTACGCGCGTGTTCTGAACACACTTGGTGGATAGCTCAATGCGGAATCAATATGTGGCGGCAGTAGCCCGCACCGGCTCGCCGCGCTGCTCCGCTCGCCGCGCTGCTCCGCTCGCCGCTCAAACGCAATCAATCCGCAGTAAAATCCTAGCACAATGATAACTGCAGCAAGTTGGAGATACACTGGTCTATCTTATATAGAATTCTTGACTTCCACCGGTCGTAGGCTCCCATCCAAGAAACATTTGCATGAATACGTCTGTTTGTATTTTGTTTGGGTGTACTAATCTATATACTTAAGTAGGCATATTTAAAAAAGTAGTAGATATATATCAGCTTTGTGGTTTTTATATCACAAGCTCTGCTTAGTTTGGAATCAGATTGGCCGTGTGACTTTATGACTGTCAAATCAAATCAGCTACTTTTCAAAACCTTTATTAGCTAAAGTCTTACTTCAACCGCGCGCTTTTACCCGCGTAGTTCCCGTTTCTGTAGTAGATAATACTGGGATAAAATATAGCCTTTGTTACACTCTGATAATGTAGCTTTCTTTAGGTGTAGGAATTTTTCAGATCGGTCCCGTGATTTAGAAACCTATTCAATGTAAACAAATAATCAAATCTTTATATTTATTATAAAGAGATAATAACGTTCCATTCATGACAGCGGCTCCTTTTTTACCCGACCGTCAAGGAAATAGTAGAAAAGGTAATGATTTTTTTCACAAAGTGTCTCAGTGCACCCTCAACTTGAAGAACCCGTAAAGCAGTTTTCATATCGTCCCAATACCGCTGGTGTTCGCAGCCAAGTGATTTATGTGTCCACTCGGACATCCTCGGCTCTGCTCGGCTCCGCTCGGCGCCAGATGTCGAGGTGCACTGCCGCTGCTGATCACACACATTCTAGCTCTGTCTTATTTTACTTGGACAGCTTAGTCTCTAGTAATGCTTTCTTTGATATTTTACTTCTCTATATAAAGAAGGACTAAGCGTACATCCATGTAAAGAGAGTTGTTTCACCCGCGTAATACCTGTTAGGTAGGAATGCGAGAACAAAATATAGCTTATGTTTCTATTGGTGAAATAATTACTCAGATCGGTCCAATAGTTTTTATATTTTTTCATTACTTTCTAAAATACAAATCTGTCTTTATATTTCAATCAATGCTTAGAATTGCAGTTTAAAATTGACCATGTTTACCACGACCTAGTAAATTTATTAACTCGTTCTTGATCCATCTTTTTCTAGTTACCTCTCGCAATAATTGTCACGTAAGGGTGGCGACAGACGGACGCGGCCGGCCGGGCGGCGCGGCTCCAGCGCACGTCGCAATAAACCCTGCCACGTTATGAAATGACATTTCTGACGTGTCTGCTCCCATTCGTTCGCCGTCATACACTCAGAGGCGGAATACCTCAACCGACTTAATGTTTCTACGTCATTTACATTCGTGAACTATGACATTCTATTTTTGATTTTTAGCGACGCTTTAGTGTCATTTGACTCGAGTCACGCAGCGTCGGTGATTAAGGTTAATTATTTTATTTATTAACTAAAAGATCCATGTAAGAATCTTCTTTTAGATTTTTTATTATGTCTTGTTATATGTTAATAGAATTTTTTTAACTTTTGCCACCTGTAGATGCACATTAAATGTGTAGATATGGTCACCTCTCCAGCAGTTCATAATTGTAAATTATCTTAAAATCTGCCTGTACATTGTAACTTTTACGTAGCAATATAATGTACCTACCAACTAGCTGTTGCCGCGGTTTCACCTCCATTCCCGAGACACCTTTAACTATTCCTAGACAAAAGGTGGCCTAGGTCCTTTGCCAAGCTCCAGTCTATATGTGTACCAAATTTCATTAAAAAGAATTCAGTGGTGTAGGTGTGAAAGCGTAACAGGAGACAGAGTTATTTTCACTTTTTTGCATTTATGATATTAGTATCTAGCGATAAGATTTCATCTTTCGTGTCAGTGACTGCTCGAGTTTACCAACTCGAGCAGTCACGTGGTCGGTAAATAGGGACAATTTGTATGCAGCTCTTTTGGGCATGGCGCGTCTTCATTACATACGTCTTAGGTGAGTGTACGCATGCCTTTATTGCGAATTCTTGAATTTGCTTATGAGTTCATATGTTGTTGGTCCTGGTAATATATTAATATTCTAATGGCAATTGTTGGTGCAATTTAACTAAGTAGAAATAGAATAAATATGTATTTGTTTTGGTAATACTTTTGAATTTTGTTATTCTTATACCTTCTCGTATAAAAGTCGAATCTCACTTTTATTAGCTGACCTGTGCAACATTGTCTCCGTCTTTTTTTCGAACTTAGTAGTAGTTCCTGAGATTAGCGCGTTCAGCCAAATATGCTCTTCATATATATTTACCTTCGTATTATACATACCAAGATCCCCAGTGCCGGGGCAGTCCCTTATCATCACACAAATATAATTAATTAACTTAGCTTATCGCTATAAACTTAGCATATCTTCGTTCTAACTTTTCTATCATATGAAAAGGAGTCCTAAAATTATCGTATAGTGTAGGCCCCCGCCTCGGCCCCGCCCCGGCCCCGGCTCGCAGGCCTACATACATCACACCGGCTGACTGATAACCGTCCTTAGTGACCTGGTGGTCCATTATGCCAACTGGAGCGGGTCAACTCGTATAAGAAACCTTCTTCTATAATAGTAAGGGCTTCTTAAAATCTACTACAGTTCAGCGCTCACCAATTGTCTGCGTAAGGGTGTAACAGCCATCAGAGGCTAACACCTTCTAGTCCCATCAAAAAAACAAAGTAAGTTATTAAAATTCAAAATATTTTTAGAACAGCCAGCAGCGAACTGTGAAATCTGTTAATATTATAATATGCAACATCTGAACAGTTCAGATTTTTCCCTATATTTACGGTTGGCTGTAGAGGTAAGCTTTTATACCCAATCATATAAGCCATAAAAACCTAGTGTTGTTTCAACTATACTACTATACTATAGATACATACTATAGACATTATAGACTTATAACATTATGACTGAACTCGATGTTTTGATTTAATTTCTAGCTAAAATGGCAACCATTTTTACAATGAAATCTGAGTTAGATTTCTCACGATATCTATTCCCGCTCGTCCCTCATAACTTGTGCCACCCGCCGCTGTAAGCGGAAGGGCCTAAGGAAAAAGGCCCTCTTTACCTTCCACTAAAACTAGTAAATAGTCGGATTAACTCATCGCATAAATCAAGTGGAGTCTTGATGCGCATCCTGGCGTCCCGTCAGATACGATCTCCTCAGATTGAGGCAGGTTTGTTTTTAGTTCGCGACTAACTAGTTCACCAGGAATGACCGATTTCGATCGTCTACCGATTAAAACTTTCCTTATTTGTAACGGATTATTAATAGTACTTTATTATTGAGTTCGACTCATCCGGGACAAATATTTGTTTGCGTGAAATTGAATGTTTTCTTGATGTAATTAACAGTTGTGTGTTAGATGGGCTTCAATAAAGTAAGACATTGGAAGTTTAGGATTGTGTTAATATTCTACTTTTATATGTATGCAATTTTAATTATGCCTATTTACCAAATGTCGGTTCGTCCACTTTAAAACGTCAAGTTCTATAAAATTCTTCAACAAAAAATTGCCAAACTTTTTCCATTGTTTCAATAACAACGTCTAAGCCCCACCGTCGCAATTAAGGCCAGATCACTTTCCATCTAAGAAGGTGATTCTTGTTATTTTTCCCCGGTTTTACAAACTGCCCCCCTCGTGTTGGTCCCCGGTGGTCCCGGGCGGTCCCGGGGCGGGCTCGTTAATTAGACGGAGTATTTTATTAAGGCCAATTTGTTGGGAATACCTGGCAGATTGCTCCGGCTTCAGATTGCGTCGGTAAGGCGATTTGTTACAGCTTTTTTTTACAAGTCTAAAGGGGAGGGAGAGTCTTGCAAATATTTGAAGATAGCGGTGGCGGCGGCGGTGTAAAACCTGTATAATTTTATTATTGTACAAGGGGCATTTTATTTAAGATTGATAAAGCCCATCATTCCTATCGTATTAAAAGAGCTTTGCATTCTTCATAATTTTACTTAGTGAATAAACAAGAATAAAATATTATATGCTGTGCTAAGCTATCTCTTTTGACTGATAGTTTACATAGCTTCGGTAACAGTAAAATGTAAATTAAGACATTTTAAGAATGCTTGTCAAATTCAAGTTTGTCAGATTAAACCGGAAGAAACAACATTTTAAAGACTTTCGCAGTTCGATTGGCTTTTATGCACTTGACACCTCATTTCCACTTCCAAACGGAACCTGGAACTCACGAAAAATGCCAAAAATTCACACATTACATAATGAAGTAGGTAATTAATATAGAATGTTATATAAGTAGTGGCCTAGGTGAGTCAGTGCACACGCAGGACTATAGAGTGCGTCCGCGCGTCGGTTCCCACGTCTGCGCGTGGGCAATTGCTCGAATTGACCGGTATGCGCGCGTCGCCGCCGTTGTTGACCCCGCCGAACTGTTAATTGTACTCTACCTAACTATAATAAATGAATAGAGTTGTTCTTACGTTCATATACTTTCTCTGGAGGCATTATTACTATCTTTGATAGGCCTACCACGCTAAGACGCCAATATTCTCGGTGTGTAGGAAAGCCTTTTGTAATATCAATATTTTTATACTTTAAATTTCAGAATGCGATGTCCGCTCTTAGTTGCTAGATAAAGGTAGGTACAGCTAGTAAATAATTACAGGCTATATAATAATGTGTCACTTATTTTGATAAAAACACAATTGACTCAATCGTTTCATTAATTGTATCCTTTACAATGAACTACCATATTTGATCTTATTACAAAATATGGAGACTTTGAATTTTAGTTCCTTGCATAGGCAATGCATTATATTACTCTATGATGTCTGATTAAAATCATACATTGCTATCGCTAAACGATCATAGACTATTATTTGTACCGCTGTTTACACGATTACAAAAATAATAGTAAAGTAACATCCACGTCGACTCCACAGCACCCCTGTTCCGATATAATCGAGTAGCGTGCTGCGTGCCAGATACGATCCCATCCCATGTAATGTCTCATACAATAACAGGAGAGCGACTGACTCACGCTGATGATATACCGCTCCGCCACTTGTGTTAGGTACCTATTGTTTAATTTGTTATGTTTGATGCGCATGCGTCGCCACCACGGCACATAGGTTAATATGTAACGCCGAATTGTGGAGCTCGTTTAGGACCGGTTCAAATTGGAGTTATGGAGGACACTACTTGATTATGGGGTTTGTTATTCCTTGGCAAACGGAATGAACAGCGCCCATTGTTATAATTCGAATTTAGGAATTCAGTGTGGAAATTTTAAGTCCTAAGTGTAATCCTTGTGCGGTCTGTTCTAATCTCAGTAGTTACATAGTAGGTAAACTAAGAAGCAGTAAAGGTAAACCTTTATCTGCTGTGGCCAAATCCAAATTCAATAAGTTTATAGTTGACTCGTAATCATTGAAACCGAGCTACATAGAACTATAACTTGAATATCAAAATTATACACTCAAACCTATCAGGCATCCACATCTGTGAAACTCTTTAACAACTTTTCAGCCACTCAATGCAGTGATTCCTCGTGTCACATGTGCCTTGTGTTAAGTAGGTGGGTACATGTTGCTGGGTAGTGTTGCAAGGTGCTGCGCGGTCGTTGCCTCACGATAGCGTTCAATTAATTCGAGTGGCTAAGTGTTGCCCGTTTCTTAAAGTGGGTGTCGACTGTCGCTGCATCTATTAGGGCACATTAATATTGTTCTATCATACGCTACTATCTGTCGCTTCTTTATTACACGGGATTTGTTCAAGGCCTTATGTATAATCTTGAGTTGCGTAAGCGATGCTTTTGGTTTGATGGGTGACTTGGGTGGCATGCTGGAGCAGTATACTATAGATTGGTAGTAATTGCTTATGTGAATATTTTTCAAGATTAGTTAGTATAGAAACCCTTTTCTAGTCATCTAGTCATTTCATTTAGTTACTGTATTAGCTGAGGGGTAAGACCATACGAGTACGATGACCATACGTCATTTCTACTGACTCTCCTATGTGCCCTATTAAGGCCTACACTAAATAAATGGCATCGTATTTTCGTCATAAAAAGAGCCTATTTTAAAGGAGTACCGCTGTCTAGTTAAAACTAACTGAAAAGCATGAGGGGCTAACGGTGGAGGTTAGTGTCTAATATATCATAAATCCGGCAAAAAACCCTTCTTCTTTGGACACTTACTTACATTATTACATACATCACGCCTTTTATGTAACTGAAACGCCTTTGACCACATCTCTTACCGAATCGAGTTTGTGACATTCACGAAGCTCCTCGCAAAGTTTCCAACGTTTGATCCAACAAAAGGATAGCTACATGACTCGCTAATGGTATAAACATATTCAGACAGATGTCTGCTGGTCGGTAGTGTCGGTACCAGACCTAGTAGGTAGGTACTGTCCGTGGCTAATGAACGCGGTGTGATGTGATTCACAGGCTCCGGAGCATATGCGACCTCGATACACCGAACGCACCGACTTGCCATAGACTAGATTTTATACAGACCCGACAATGTACCTTTACCTTTGTTTATGCCTATATATCTTAAGTTCTGTAGTCTTTATTGAATTTTGACAGATCAGGCTTTGTGGTTAGTGACCGTGATTTAAGCTGCCGATCGTGGGTTCGAGTCATAACCAAGACGAACTTTAGTGTGTATGAATATGTCTGTTTGTTATCTATATCAGTATGTCACCGTATCTGGTCACAAGCTCTGCAACATATCGCAAGTTCTGCTTAGTTTGGAATCATTTTTGTCATGTGTGTGAAACGTTCCAGGATATTTATATATATTTATACCGTTCATTGCTGTTTGTATCGCCATCAAATAAGTTATTTATTTCATTAGCTTTTTTGCATTCTCTGACAGGGCATCATTGCTTGATTCATATATTCTTAGCAAATTACAATTAAGCTGCAATTATTCAGGTGTGGGTGCAACAAGTGAACAGACAGCCAACTCTGTAATATTTTTAAATGATTTAATCTATGCGCATGACATCGGCGTGAGAACGGCTCGCATGTGTTGAACACACACTTGTTCTTTTATTGGCGCAACAGGAATAAACGTACTTTTTAATTACCTTGTACTTAATGTGGGTAGGTGGGTCTTTAGGAGGAATGGCTTCAGTGTGCCAGCGGAATGAATTTCAGCTTTGGTTCTCTGACATTACTTATTTACTGGTGTGCACGCGACTTTGTCCGCGACTTTAAATTGACTTTTAATTGACATGAAACAAACACTAAATGTTAAGTAAAGTTTACAACAAAATTTGAGTGACCACATCTATATCGGATAAGCCGTTTCTGAGATTACCGTGCACAAACCCCCAGACAAAAATACTAACAATAGTTATCTAGGTTAATAAAGGTCCCAGCACAGACCGTCATCCGTCACATTTTTATTAAATCTATTGATATTCTATTGTTTTCTCTCTTTATAAGGTGTATTTAGGAATATTTTTCCGATCACTAAATGAAATAGGGAAGACATGATGATGATGAGGCAATGACAATCACATTTAAATATTAATTTTTTTAAATCAATAACATTCAGGTATTCAGAGCTTGCATAAGTATGAATATCACTCGTTTCTATTTGTCTACCAAGAGACACAGAATTTCCTCGCGCAGAGAAACCCCGGTATTACTCTGTGGTTAGGTTTTGTATTAAAATTATGATTCTGTAATTGTTATTTTTAGTTAAACGGTTTGCGGTCGCCTGTTCGGAATGTACATAATATTGTTATATATATTACTTATATTAGTCATTGCACGTGAAAACAGTAGTTTGTATTGATCATAACGATGTACCTGTGTTTTTAAAACAAATCTATCAGTACTTTATTTATATTGTAATTCTTATTCGGGGATTTACACCTTTATATTTTCTGCTGTGATTATAATTATCAAGTTATTAAAATAGAAAATATACCTAGTTTATTTGTCACGGTACAAAAGTAGGTATTTTGTTATAGTATTTTTTACCTTTTTTGAAGTAAATTCATGATTTCAGTCTTCTAGTGGCCACGATTAGTGTAACAAGTTCCAAGGTCGAGGTTAGTCAAAAATATAATATTTTGATATTATCAAATGGTGTGAAAAGGGCATGAAAATCCGTTCTTAGGTTTAATCTTTGAGCTACTATAGGCCGCTTCAGATAGATAGATATCTAAACCGCTTATGCGACGAGGGCTTAAAATAACCTATTCCCTTTTCGGGGGTTACCCTACTATATAAAAATATTAGTCATTAAAATATATTACAAGCATTAAATAAATCTGTAATAATTATTTATTTGTAGGTAAATAATAATTAAAACAATGGTGTTAGAATAAGACACGGGTTTCCCCGTATTGGGTTTAGCATCAACAGAAAATTGCCATGTTAGGTGATTCATCTATCTTTCATGAATCACCTTATAGAATCTTATTAGTATACAAAGTTTCATCTCTAAGTACATGCAGATTCTTTCAAGAGAATTCCTTATAGTAGTAACATCTTCTGAACAGGTCGTGGGTTGGATTTCCAGTCAAGACAAGTGTACCTATTGAAGTAAATGTCTATATTAGAATGTATTTAAACAGTAGTATATCAAGAGCCGCGTTCCCAGGGAACTTCAATTTTCCCGAAATAAAAAATAGTCGTAGTATTCCAAATTTCATCGCGATCTCTTCAGCCGTTCTGGCATGAAAGTTTCACAAACTTACCTTCATCCATACATTCTTACAAACTTTCACATCTATACTTCTATACTAATATTATAAAGAGGAAAGATTTGTTTGTTTGTTTGTTTGTTTGTAATGAATAGGCTCCAAAACTACTGGACCGATTTCAAAAATTCTTTCACCTTTGGAAAGCTACATTATCCCCGAGTGACATAGGCTATATTTTATCCCTGTATTCCCACGGGAACGGGAACTACGCGGGTAAAACCGCGCGGAGGCAGCTAGTTTATAATATAGTAGAAGAAAAATATCAGCTATCTGGTTTCAATAGCACAAGGTCTGCTTAGTTTGAAAAATTATCCAGGATATTTATTTACCTAGGTACTATCCCTTAACAGGTATGTTTGCTATCACTCACACATTGCTATCACATCTATAGGTAATTTTAGCAGTAACAATAATCTGTATCCCATATTCCAAGCTCAAAGTTTAGGATCAAATTAACCGCGTTTATAGCCGGTTGGCTATGTGGTTATTGACCGAGACTTTCAAGCCGCCGGTCGTGGGTTTGAATCCCACCCAGGACAAACATTTGTATGCATGAATATGTCTGTTTGTTCTGTGTCTGGATGTAAATATCGAACTTTGTAGTATGTCAACTATCTGGTTACTATAAAACAAGCTCCGCTTAGTTTGGAAACAGATTTACCAAGTTGCTACCCGTTAGGATTATTAATTATATTATCTAGTTCTATAAATATATTGAAGGTGATGTAATTGTCGAGCTGTTCATGAGTAGGTATCCCAAATATCTGAGCGATATGACATCATGAACTGAACTGAGCATGTACTGTACAAAGATCGGTTGTTAGCCGCTACCTAGCTTAGTCACGAGTACCTACCCACAAATTGAAATGTATTTTTTTTCCTGACATTTATTGCCTTGTTCTTTGACAGTGACCTGCCTGTTTGATCCTATGTTGGGTTGTTACGTAAGAATATTAATTTATCGAACTCTTTGATATGTAGGATCTAGGAATGTCAGAAAAATCATAGCATACGAAATTTTGACCTTATATGTTAGTGTGATAAAATTAAAGTAGCTTCCGCCACACGGTTTCACACCACGTAGTTATCGTAAGTACCTGTAGGAATACAGGGATTAAATATAGCCTTATCATAACAAACAATAAAACTTTCAAATCTTTCCTTTTAAACAATATTAGTACCTAACCTACCTACTTTATAATATTTGTATCGATGAGAGACTGAAGTTTTTAGCAGCTTTCGTGACAGATGACAGTCAATTTTCATTTTAAAAACGAAGCTTTAGACAATTTTGTGCTGTAAAAAGGAAAGAGATATAATATCATATACCTACCTAGTAGAATAAAAATTATAAAACATAACCCTCCTTCTGGCGCGGTCGAGTAATAAACTCATAGGTAGGTAGGTACCTACCTATATGCAACTACAGTACTGATTTTGTTAGTAGAAGTATTTACCCAATGTGGTCGGGAAAATGGTTATTATAAGTTAAACCAAATACATACGCATAATTTGTTTATAACAAATAGAAAATCTTTATTACTTCAACAATGGAACCCAATTACTCATAAACTAAGTTATTTATAGAAACTTACACATCTTGTTTTGCTTATATATGGACAGGTGAATCTAATATTACAAAACTGACGAGTTGTTTGTTTTGTTGAACGCGCTATTTTCAGAAACTATTGGTTTGAATTGGAAATTTATTTAAGTGTTAGTTAGCCTATTTATCGAGGCTATTAGGTATATAATATTACGCTAAGGCTAATAGGAGCGGAGTATTATTGAAAAACGAGGAAGGTCGGCGATCCCCTTGGTATTGCAAATGTCCATAGGCGGCCGGAGGTGACCTCTTACCATCAGGTGGATTGTCAGCCTGTTTGTCAACCTTTTGACATAAAAAAAAAGATGTGTGACGCCTAAGTTGCGGTCATAAGCTCTAAATAAATCTATGAAAGACTGTGATGTATCTGTTTGTTTGCTTTGTATTTATACTATCGTGGTTTGTGAATATATCTCCTTATTCAAAGTTCTGCGAATTCGAATTATATATTGTATGTATCTACCTAGTGTTCTATTTAGCAGAGGGTACCTGTAAAATAGGCCTTATTTCATTGAATATGTTTAATTAAATTTGTTTTTTGTAAGTCTTATACTACCTAATTTCGAAATGGATTTATAAAATCGGACTCGTATAAATATATGCTTTGGATTAATTATGATACTTTTAACATTCAACCTAAATATTTTTCATGAGATAATGCATAGCGGATATCACAGTTTTTCTTCACCTTTTGTTAGGCAATGTTTAGCATCTTCAACTTTGTTATGAAAGTGTAGTTAAAATTGTTATCCATTTTAAGATTCCTTCTAATATAGCTAGTTATTGGCACCCACAACTCCCACAAGTCCAGTAACATTATAGGTAAGCGCCAGTGGGCGACGGAAACGGACCTTTTATATTCTCTAATACAGAATTATTGAGCAATCTACACACGCGATCTGCCATCTCACGTGCTACCGTAGCAAATGAGAGGGACAAAGCATACTGACGGGAAATATCGTCGAGTAATTGTCATTTTACCTTGCTGAATGGTACTTAGTCGTTAACGTAGCTGCCACCTTGCCCCGCGATTTATATGGCTCATAAATCTTAATGACCATTCAATTGGCTGTGGCTATTAGCTTCGAGATTAGCGCTATTTGTATCTCAGTGTAGGCTGGGTTGAACGATTCAGTTCTTTAAATTGTCCACCTGTAATTTGTCAGTTTCAAAATTGACTTCAGTTTTTGATAGATATAACTAATAAATGTGAAAAAGTAACTCTGACTGTTTGTCGGTTTAAATGAAATCGGACTAGAGCCTGAGAAAGGTCATAGGCTCCTTTTTATCCCCGGAAAACGGAAGATCTCCCGGGTACGTGTTTGTTTGTTATGTATTGTTTGTATCTCCTGGAGTGATCAAAATAATTCTTTGACCAATAGAAAGCTACGTTATTTGTGAATATCATAAGCTATATTTTATCCCTGTATTCCTACGGGAACGGGAACTACGCGGGTGAAACCACGAGGCGAAAGCTAGCACTTAATTTACATATGATTTTGCGGCAATATCTCTTATTGGAAAAGTCAATAACCTTAACTTACCTTACTTAATCCATTGATAAAGTTTCCAATCAAGGCGACATGTGAACCGCTGCGTCTCAGTTCCAAGACTCGTCTTGTATGCACTCAACTCGCTCTCAAGTTGCGGATGGATGCCGCCAATCAAAGTTGTGCACTTTCTTACTAATCAATTACGGTTTCGAAGATGGCCGATGGGTAGGGTAAGGGGTAAGGTAATTGGCCAGTCGAATACTTAGCTAATAAAAAAGTAGAATGTATTTTAATAGGATTTTTATTAAAATGAAGATCATCGAATAATTACATTAAAAATAGACGTTTTTATCATCATTTGCTGTTTCTTTTATAATAATAATTACTTAATAGAATATATAAAATAATGTAAATTAAATTATATCCCTGTAAGTAAAACATACCTAACTGTAAGTTTTTAAAGTTTAAAACCATTTTTTCAGTTTAGGCCCTAATACCCCACATAATATAGGTACTTTCTCACCAACGCATTCATTTTGATTTACCAATCACCAAATTTTCACACCATTACTGATTTTAAACACTTTCTTAAATGATAAAATATAAAATCTAAGTGCCTGCCAGTAACGGGGGCTCCCACCCCGCGTGTAGCCAAGCCGGGCCAAGGTAGCCGTTAGCCGCATCGCCCGTGACCGCTCGTCCGTGGATAACGCCAACTATTCACCGGGATTAATTAAATTCTGCCCCGGACCAGTTCAGCTAACTTAACCTGAATACTGAAGGGGATTAGGAATTATACTGTACTAGTGGCTCCCCGCGGTTTCACCCGCGTACCCGGGAGGTCTTCCATTTTCCCGGGATAAAAAGTAGCCTATATGTTAATCCAGGTTATAAGCTATCTTTATTCCAAATTTCATTCAAATCCATTCAGTAGTTTTTACGTGAAAGAGTAACAAACATCCATACATCCATACTTACAAACTTTCGCCTTTATAATATTAGTAGGATAGTATACATACTTGTAGATTACTTAGATTTAATAGCATCTTGATCAGTATCTTACTTTATGTTGGTATGCCTTTAGTAATTTATTTTCACTAATGTGTGTCACGGTGTTATTTGTATTCTCCGGAGATTAACGATTTCCCAAGATGGATACATATTCTATGGTACTTGGAAAAAGTGTAGCTTTATATCGATGTAAGGTTTTTGTAAATCAGTTTAGAAGAATACATGTCAAATTCTAACTTACTTTGGCCACGTCTGGAGTGATAAAGAATTCAAATATTATGAAAAATTAATCACATTCTATGATTTTGTTACAAATCTTAAATAAATAAATAAACTTAGATCACTTTGTAATACGGTTTTAAAATTTTGCCTCTCATATAGATGTTCCACAATATTCTAAGAATTATTGAAAATATATAGATAGATATTGAACTTCTAATTCGACACAATTAGGACAATGTCACTAAGTTCTAGATAAATAATTCAGATACCTAGTTTAAGACTAGTTAATAAACTAAGTAGAAGAGCAAGATTAGAGAGAGGTACATGGTAGTTTCCTTTCCCTACAACTCTCGTCTTGTTCGACCGATGCTTTCGAAATAGAAGCGTTACTTGCTAAGTTCTCATTGGGCTCGCTTTGTTTCAATACATTCGCACTTCGTTGATTGGACGCTGCGTTTTTGTCATAAGATGTGTTTAAAATTCTGTGCTTTATAAATATATGGCTGATGCCTACAGCTTTAACTATAGCTGTGTTTCAATTAATGGTTCTTTAGGTGTCGTTCTAATTTGCATTTTGAGTTCAGGCTTGATTGTATTTACTTAAATTAAACCTGATTTTAAACCTAAACTCATTTAATTTGCCAGTGTCTTCTATCTTGAATGCCTTACTACATAAACTCAGAATTAAATTCTATCTTCGTAAGAGCATTTCGCCGTCTGACTCCCCTCGCTACCATCATCTCAGATTGTAATCCTACCTTGGTAGCAGCGTTTCCCCGTCGCGTTCTACCACCCTAGTGCGTAAACCGGTCAAAGGGCAAACACAGCGAATGGCTGCCGTGTCCGCAACCACTTTGCGAACTAAAACTTAGCCGAGGCAAGTCTCAGTTCTATTTGGGTAGTGCACGAGCCGCACTAATCCAAATGTTCACATAGTCAATACTGAACGGTACGTGGATTGTGTACATTGATTTTAGTTAACCCTCCGGATTTGGATCCTGTGTGTGCAGATATTGCTGCTAAGTATACGACGCTTGTAAAGTTTGGTTATATTTAGTATTTGGAATAAGTATCTATAGGTACCTATCTATGATTGAAAGATCCGTTCGTTAGGTTGCATACAAATATATTGCTTATTAACATAAGTTGGAAATATTACATTACTTATGCTCATAGTATTTGTCATTGTTTCTAAGATGCTCTAAAAATAAACAGTCAAAAACAGTCCAACTTTTAATGCAGCCGGTTAAAAACACAAGCCGGTTAAACCAAGTGTTTAAAGTTAATATCCTACAATATGTAGGTAACATGTGTTCAATCCAATCCACCTGTTAACATAAACATTATAATAGAATCATCTCCATAATCGAATAAGATTCTCACGCAAATAAGACACTAACAAGAATCCGTGTCTCAAAACTCGCAATCCCCCCCCCCCCCTACCCCACACATTGGTTGATTACTGTCGACAAGTACCGACAAGTGCTATACAGTGCAGGGTCCGGGGTCCGTCCAGGGTGTGGGGGCATGTCCACTCAGTTTACCTAAGACGTTGGCCGCGGGCGACTTTAAACACCTCATACAATTTGCCGGCCATACCCCCCTCTCTCTGTGCCCCTCGCTTGACCCCCCTCCAAATGCTTGAGAGTACGACTACAAATCCTCGCTACATGTTTATACAGGTTGTGTGGTTTGTGAGCTTATTATGAAGTTAGTATTCCTGCTAAGTATACGACCGTTGTCTTTATTTGGAATTAGTACCTATCTATGATATAATTTTTTCTGTCTGTTAGCTTAAAATGAAATTAGAAAGATAGACGGATTATTTAATTTTATATTGATCACCAAACATGTTGACCTGCGATTTAAAGACGAATGTGAAGAATACTACCTAATTCATAGGTAGGTAGGATGTGATTTTTTTTAAATTTATTTACTTCAAAAAGCAACAAAACAATTAAAATAATTTATCCCACCGTTATTTAATACGTGAGTAAAATTACATAGGTTTTTTTTTATCATCTCACGTAAAATTGTCTTTAGCATTCTCCTTTTCCCACCAACCTGTATATAATTCAACAATCCCCTCAGGGGGGCACACACGGCGCTCCAAACTTTACGCAAATAACCAACACCCCCCCCTCACCTCCCTCCTCCTCATGGTCCGAGAGGTCTGAGTGAGAACAATTTCTTAATAGGCCATAACTTGGCGCGCGTTACTTGCCGACATTAGCGTCAACTTGAGTTGGTGTTCGGCCTCGCGAGGTAACCAAACACGGAATACTTGACTATAGGTATGAAGATTTAATCATTCTTTACACTGGTAGTTCTTATGGTATTTAGTTGAGATATGTAAAATATAGGTGTCCTGAAATATTCTACAGGGACGCAGCCAATTCGATTGCATACTAAGCAGGCTTAAAGTACTTTCAAATATATACACTTAGGTTAGGCTCTCTATTAATTAATCGAATAATTACTATATTAAATTATTTTTTGTATTATTAATTATTATGATTCAATCAATTTATTCCCTGCACAAAAACGTCAAGGAAACCTCGGTCAAAGCTCAGGTACATTGGTTAAAAGGTGTCAAAATCATACTCAAATCTAACTATCATATATATTTACATATATGATTCCAAGATTTCTTCCAACATCTCTACATGACAAGTTCCATTACATTAACACTTGTGCGACCTTGGGGGCCGGTTGTCAAAGCGGCGGAAGGGGTCGAAAGGACCTGGCCGCGTGCGCCTCGCTTCCGGCCGGCCAGTGCCTGGAGGCATGCGATGTGTGTTTGCGTCTTGCGTCTTGAGCTCTTGATCTGTGAAAATAAACGATTAATTTGATTATTTTTTGTTGTAGATAGGTGTTAGGTTGTAGACGTTGTAGTGTTCTATGTGATAGATAGATCGAGGTTAACTATTTATTTGTACAACATAAGAAAAAAAAAAACTAGTTACTCCCCGTGGTGTCAGCTTATGTGTGGATAGCTTCCATTTTCCCGGGATTAAAAGTAGCCAATCTCCTTTCTCAGGCTCTAGACTATCTGTATATCTGTTCAGTAGTTTTAGCCTGAAAGTGAGACAGGTAGACAGAGTTACTTTCGCATTTATAATATTAGTATAGATGCATTTGTACCATAGAAAAACTGAAAATGATACCAAAAACTAGCTTTTCAGTTACTTACTCATATTTGTAGATCCTTTAGTAAATATCAAGTGACATCACCCAAAACTGCTCATCTTGGGCGATTTCCTGCGCATAAGCGCAAGGGTCACGTATGCCCGCGGCGATATCACCAGCTTAGTCTCTGGAACAGGCGAAAATCTACTTTAACATCTTGAAATAAAGTGCACAGTGATAGCAAATAAATCAGCAGGGTGTAATGTTGTAATTAGAACGGGAGAGGACAAAAGACAGGTCAAAGGGACGGAAGCTGACCGCGCGGCCCGGCGGCCTCGGCGTGCGCACTTCCGCACTGTCACAAGCGATGTCTTCGGTCGGAAGGGCCCCTCGCGCTGTACTAGGGTTTACTTACTTGTTTGGTCACAAAGTACGTTTGCAATGTCTACTTGCATTGGTATGTACATACTACCTATACAAGGTTCTGCTCCGTGGTTTTACCCGCGTAAGTTACACCTGGGGATGTTTAACTTTCCCAGGGATAAAAAGTATGTCGTTCCTAAGCCATATATAGTCTAACACTACCAAATTTCATAGAAATCGGTTTTCTGGTTTAGGATGATTCCTTTATGATATTAGAACATTCGCATTATGATATTAGTTGGGATCACACGCAGCGTACTCGGAATTTACCAAATCTATCTCAAAAAAATTGTATATTTTTTAAATAGTAATTCGCGCATCGATTCAACGCAATTTTTTGGCAACTTTTATTAGCCACCGCACTTGTTTAAATCCGACCACTTGTTTTTGAAACTTTTCAGTGAAAAATCCCTTGATGTTAGTCAAAAGAGTGCTTGCTATGTTTTGGCATTGACAAAGTATTCTCAAAATCTTATTATAATGATCCACCCTTCAGGCTTGGAGTATCCAGGTGTGTCTGGGAGCCTCGCCGCCACGCGTCACCTGGCAAAGGGAAAGGTTTGAAGATCAAAGCCAACTCTTCAATTAGCTGACTAATTGGCTTGACCGTGATTTTCTCGTGGAGTACTAAAATGTAGCCAAGAAATTGTAATGGAGTTCAGTTTTTAATATTTTATTACAATCGTGTAATTTTTATTCGTCATAATTTCAGTAAAAAAACCCACATTTATTGTATTTTTATTTTTCACAAATTTACCATTTTCAAATGCAAAGTATTTAAGATCGAATAAGAGATTAATCTTAAATAAATACCTTTATAGATACAAGATACAGTTTCATATAGAGAAAATTATATAATCTAACAATAATATACAAGGTGAACACCATGGCTAGAAACTATCAATATAACTGAAGAATATTAAAATGTTCTGGCAAAAAACATTAAGTACGTCAATAAAATTAACAACAAAATCATCTCAGTGTCATTTTAGCCACCCATCACTGTAAACATTACGACTTGAATATTTTTCGTTATAGATAAAAAAGCTGATGAGTTTCCACCGAGGCGAGTACCGTTCGAGTATAGTCCTCAGCCGGGCTGGCCGCAGACAGGGCGAAATAATTTTAATTAAGAGTTAGTCGTGCGGACTTGCTCGCGACGGCGGCTGCGCTTGTCATAGTTACAGTTAAAAAGTTATTTAAGTGTTGGATGACGTTTTTTATTCTCTTTTGTCTTTGGTACGGAGTTTTTGACTTTGATCTGTAGGTGAATAATTAAAGGATGTCCTATCTATAGGTTCATAGCTAGCTAGTTGGTATGAACGTTTTAAAACCTCATCTTAGGTAAGTGGTGCAGACCAAGCGTGGTCAAATGGTTCCCTAACTATGCTCATTCGTCTCACGTGTATATCACGTGATACAAGTATTTAAAAATGTTAAATGAAAAGATCTAGTTACTGTCAAACTATTTTGCTGTTGGTAGAAGACCTAAATAATGTGTGTAACTTTATTATATACACCAACAAATAAGAAAATTAAAATTATAGCGATGTATAATACCACCAGTCCTATTTCCCTAATAATAGGTATCATACATAATGTTGTGGTTCAAACAACGCGTCCACCTCGTACCACGAGAGAGAGAGAACTTTGATTGGAAGACTTGACTTACTCCATAAATAATACATTCCTCAATACAATAATACTGGTACCACGAGTATAGTTGGTGAAGTATATCGTGGCAACTGTATTGTTTGAAATACATATTTTGTTATGTATTTTATGTGAAGTCAAACAAACCTGAAATGATTACGTGTGGCTTTGATATTTAGCTAATTTTCTAAATATATTTGTGACTATAGATCCTACTTACTAATCTAACATTGGTTTATTATCTAGATATATAATCAAGGGTTATGTTTAGTAAATGTTTTTTAAAACTAACTTAGTTGCCTAAATAAAAAATGTCAACACCTCACACTAAGTTATAAATTAGTATTTTTTTTTTGTTTTTATGAACAGCACATTTTCATTTTATGTATATCTTCACTTGCCCTGCAAGTCTCCCTAAACTATATAGAAATTTTGATTTATTCCCACGGACAGTGGATATATCGAGTGGGCGCCATGTTTGCACATGTCCGGGAAAATATGCTATGTAAATAATACGACAAGATGAAGTATAACCGCGATGAATGAAGCCGCCTCCCCGCCCGACACTCACTCGCTTTTGTCGGATTATACTTGATTGTATTATTTCAAATTAATATAAAACCAGTTTGCTGAAACGATGAGTACCTATTTACCTTTTCCTTAAGTAATTGCTTGATCACATGCTATGATTCAGATATTCTTTAGTAGTCGTTTTGTCGTAGTATATTTGAAGAATTAGGTAACTTTTAGTCTGTTTGATTTGGTACAAAATTCAGTCACTTACTATGTTAGGTATATATAGGTGGTAAAAAGCACATAGGTATGAAGGTCTTTTGTAGTTACCGACAGAGAACAAGTGATACTACTTAGCTGTATATAATACTAGCTTCCTCCCCGTTTCTCCCGCGTGCCCGGAGGACCGCGGAATAAAAGGTAGCCTATGTGGCTATGTCCTTTTCCAAGCTGTTGTCTATCTCTGTACCTATATGTATAATAAAATCCGTCCAATGATTTTGGCGTCAAAACGTAACAGATAGACAGTGTTACTTTCGCATTTATTTTATAATATTAGTAGGGGTTTAAGATCTATCAAATTTGATACACTCCACTTTTTTAACTACTCTTTGTCAAATTTTCTAACAAAAATATGTATCCATTGCTGACTAGCATATTTTTCCTACCCAAAATAACAAGGAAAGTATACATATCGCATTTTAAACTAAAAAGGTCGACCGAAGATCTCTCCTTCAAACAAGCGTAAAACACGACCAGATGTAGTAGCGTAAACAGCATTATAACATTTCTATTAACCTGGGGGTCATTTCACTTTGTAAGTATTACCTTTTGTCGGGGTTGGTATGAATAATGCATAGTCTGCGGACTGGTTGGTGCCCCCGGCTTCACTCGGCAACACGACAGGCGACGGGCTTCAGCTGTTTTGAATACATGTTCTTTCTAACTGAACAACTTTGCAGTTTGACAGGGTTTTATGATTTTATTTTTATAGGTTGGTACGGAATCATTTTGTAATTTAGATTTTCTTTAATATTTATGATATGGGATAGTTTTATTAGCATACGTTTTATGGATTGCCATGTCCTGTGATGTCCTCTGCCTATAACTTAGATTTCCGTAGACTTAAGTTTTTGTTTAAAAAAAAACTAACCAATTATTTTTTCAAATGAATTTAGTTCGCGAATGATTAAAAAACCCTTTATTTTTCTCCTAAACACGATAAGTCCACAGCATGCAACAACAAATAAATAATATATTTACTTACCAACCAAATGTGACTTCCAAAAAGTCGGCTTGGAAATTCAAACAAACAAACCTCTATACAAACATTTGCCCTCGGCCCGGCCCGTGTCGCACCCATCACCTTCCCGCTGTTTATTTGTACTTATCCTGCCCTTGCCGGAGTCACCGGTAAAAAACCGAAAACCCTGAAATGATACACATGGTGACAATTCACCTTTTTTTATTATAATAATGTTACTCTATTTTTGGAGGGTGTTTTGGGTTTTTGTCGGGAAACAAAAGCATATTGTATCTTAGGATCACAGTATATCGAATCTAACTAGATAACGTAAGAATCTTAATTTGTATGAAGAGCAACCGTGTCACTTTTTTTATGAGGCCATAATGGTCTATCGCGGATTAAATGAGGGCGTAGAATGCAGACATTTTTGCTACTTCTTGACACGCGACGTCTAGATAAATTACAGGTCTGTCTTAAGGGCATAGGTAATCAGACATAATGTATTCATATTATTAAACATTATTTATTTTAATGATAGAAATCATCAAATCGTTCCGCCAAATTGCATGAAAATTATCCCGGACTATCGTCAACCGCTTCTGTAAAGCATTTGTGCAATCTCTCAATTGGTCTTTTAATTTCCCTGAAAAGTTTATTTAAAAATACAACAGGTAAGTACATGAGGATTAAAAACTTTTTATCTTCAGTCCAAACCATTGAAAACTTCCCTGGCGATAACACTTATCAGACAATACGTTTCACTTGACATACGAAACTGATTTTAACTGGGACTTTAAAAATTCAGTTCGTACCTTCAGGTGTTGTATCCCGCTATTGGAAAATAAACTCTCTCCATTTCAGACAGAGTGCAAAGTTAAACATCTGTAGTCATGCGTCACAAATCACAGAACAGCACCCCTTTGTCAGAGTAACAGGTGGACGCATACGAGCGGGCGGAACCGGGTGTTTATGCTAGTTTTACTGCCGCTCGCCGAGTATCCTCAAACGATCCTGTAAACAGAATACACCTTGAGGTGTCTGTAGGTATAGCAGGATGCTAGGAAATGGGGCAGGAAGTGACGCTTTTTGTAAAAGTTATTGTTCATCCAAATGAGTATCTTTTTAAGTGGCGATTATATGATTCATATTGTGAAATGGTATGGAGATATTAATTTAGTATTAATTGACAGGCTGGTTAGTTTTGTGGTTAGTGACCCTGACTTACAAATAGGACAGACATTTATGCGTAGGTACAGACATTTTGTTCTGTGTCTGGATGCAAATAAGTACCTAGTGTATGAAGTATATCAGCTGTCTGGTTACGATAGCCCATGTTCTGCTTAGTTTGGAATCAGATTGGCCGTGTGTGAAAAATGTCCCTAGATATTTATATTATTCACTCTAAGCCGAAAATTGTCTTGCGCTGATTAATGATAATATTTATGAATGAAACGGTGTAGATAAAAGTCTCTCTCAACATGATAACTATTCCGCCGACATTGTCACCCAAAATTTCGTGACATAATCCCCAAGTGGCTTATTACCGAAGTCTGGGGGATAAGGCAAGGTGTCCACAAAATCCAGGGCTCTAGGAAAAAAGCTATAAATCTCTGGGACGGTTTGTGAAGTGCGCAAAACTTGGTAAATTGCGCATTTACGAGTCAGCTCATACGCGAGCGTCGGATACACTAAACTGATATTTATGGCGTGGACGCACCTCTGCTGTGTTTAGCATAAATAGCTGTTTTTAACTTACCCGAAACAGTTTTGAAAGAATCCAAATAAACTTAAAAGATTGGTCTTTTAAGATGTTTCAAAAAGATGGTTCTGTTTGCTAATTATCTGTTTTTTTTTTGAACAACAGACAATACATAATATAATATGCGATACTTTGTGAGAAAGTTTGATTGTTACTATTTCCCGCCTGAACGGCTAAAGGATCACGATGAAATTTGGCACAGAGTTAGAATATGTTCTGGAATACCACATGGGCTACTTTTTACCCTGGGAAAATTTAAGATCCCTGGGAACGCAGTACCAACTACGAAAATACATAAGCTATTTATAAAAGTCATGATGTTTATAAGAACCGTATACCTATAAAAAGTATGCTTCAAATACAATAGCTTTGTTGACATCATCCCTCCTGATCGCACCATTGGTTCACCCGTGTTCACAATTTGTTACCTTTAAAACTCGGCAATATAAGAATTAAGCGTTTCCCATTACTCACGAGCGATATTCAAATTCGCGTCACCCAAAGTGCTGTTAAAGTGAAAGTGGGCGATCGAGTTCACTTAACGTTGCTCGTAAATCTGGCGACGTGAGAACCGCTGGTAAATGAGACGAGGTACCTCGTGCATTACGGGACATCAGCGGCTCTTCACGACTCATTAGGGCGGGCGTTTTGAAAAATGCCCCCCGTACTAAAATAGACATTATGTAAAGTGCCACAATTACCGCCGTGACTTGTGAAAAAGTTGAGTTTTGTTGCGACCGAAACGCCGCAGGGTTGCTCCGTTTGAGACGTCGCCCGTCGCTAATCACTCTCAAATCTCTTATATTGCAACTATTAGATTTAAAATGTGTGTAATCTGATTGGTCGTATGTTAAAAGTTAAAATGAAATTACATAAAAGACATCAGCGTTCCAACTGTATCAGGCAGTTAAATCGTGATATAGTGCAGCAATAAAAAAATAATATCTTGGCAACCCTTAGTGTGCGGGGTGAGAAGGTGCCGTGAACACGTAAGACGTCATTTAGCGTTTAGAATTAACATAAATAATAACGTCATTCCTCACTGCTCTCCTGGCCTCTCCTGCCCTCCCCTCTCCCCTCCCCTCCCTATCCTCCACTCCGATATTACGTCATTTGCCTCTGCCCTTTATAGCGGCACAACACTTAACTCCAAATAAAAAAGTATATTATAAACTAGGGCGGGGTATCCCGGTGTTGCCTGAACATACTTTCGGATTAAATTACTACAGCTTAAACAAATTTTTGAGGCTTGTATTTGAGAGAAATACTGTTAATTTCATGTTTCCTAGATTCCGCCACGGGATTACCTCTGCATTTCCGTTCCGATTTACCTACCTATTTCTTGGGGCAAAATTTATTGTGATCCAAATCATATTCTATCTCTAAACATAAGTTGGTCTCAATCTGTTCATTTTTTTCTCTGTTACCTTTGCCAACCAGCTGCAACATAATACAAACATACAATTTATATTATTAGATAGTAAAAAGCTGTATTCGCGCGCCACTTTTTTTGGCTTCAAAAGTAAGCACCACCTATTTTGCATCACAATCGTTTTAACAGAGAGAGGGCCCCGCTATTTCTTTTTTTAATGTTTTAATTTGAACAACAAATAATATTTAATAGTGGTGTAAGAAGTTACGGTGGTGGATTTGCATATTAGTGGTGGCCTTTTATAAGTGCGAGGGGCAACGGCGTTATGGTTTTTGTGACGGTAGCTATAATTTTATGCGTCTAGGGGTAAATAGGTAAGTTTTTATGAAAGTGTTTTGGGATACTAGGTTTTTGGGGGAGGCTTAAAAGTTTTCTTAATAACGATGGCTTTAGAGCCTGAAATTATTCTGGGTTTTTAGGTAAAAGTTAAAGTAGTCTGATAAATAAGAACTATAATGACTTTCATAAGCATTCTGATGAACACTCTGATGAATTTGTTTACAAAAACATAAAAACGACTTGCAATTAAGATAATCTTATATGAGATATATATATAATTATAAGATTTATCTTGTACTAGCTTTCGCCCCGCAGATTCACCCGCGTAGCTCCTTTTCCACTGTCGAAAATTGGTCAAATGATTTTTGCCATGGAGGCGTCACAAACAGACCATAATTTATCTATGAACAATCAACTGTTTAGTATAACCATTTGAAAATAACATTACTCATGTAGGTAAGTAAACCCTTACTTCCTAATTCTTTCTTAAATGCGTCTCTGCGACCCTACAAGGTAACCCTCCACGCCGCACGTCAGGGCCAGCCACCGACAATAAATAAAAGGTAACATGTACCTAACCCGCATGCAAACCTTGAGTTATGGCTTTTTAGACCCTTGTTAGGTATGTTTAGGAAACTTTGGTTTTTTACCTTTTAAAGTTAAGGTAGATTTGGTAGAATTTTAAAGCTTAAAGCTCAGCTGTAGGTCAACCAATCGGCGTTTAGGTTTTTTTGATTTTGCTTTGTAATCAACTTTGGAAGATACAATATAATTTAGGGAGAGCTTTTAGGTATAAAACAAACTGTGTAACATTTATTGACCTGTTTATAAAGCATATTGATGCTCAAAATCCATTCCCAAGTAAATAACTATTTAATGTGTTGGTAACTCTAAGTTTTCTTTGACTGCATGTGACTGCTTAGCTTTGATCACATTATCATATAGCATACTGTGATTGCTCTCTTTGCAGACTTTGCTTTGCAAATATCTTATTATTTTTATTAATTAATTAAAATTACATTCATTTTTACATTTAACTTAACTTATCATTTAAATTGATAGAAGAAAGTGAAGAGATTTTTACAGTCCATAGGTTACGGTAACCGCTGGGACCGTATACCTGTTTGCCACCTTGGAAGATAAGTGAAAAGCTGCTTGAGATATTAGACCAAGCTAGTACAATAACAGAAAACAAGGAAGGTTATTTGCTGGTGATCTCACGAGTTCTCACACCTAATGAGTTTCCAGGCGGGGATCAGAATAAATCTTACAGTTTTGTGACCCAGAAATCGCGAACTGTTTAATTTACAAGCGAATGTATCAAAATATTTCCGGTAATTGATCTTTAGCTGGAAAGTAATAATTCAATTGAAGTTTTTAGTTAAATTTCTCTACAAAGTAATTTTTATTGCCTATATTTGGTCTGAGAATAAGTTTTTAAATATTTTTCTATTCTCACCCTTCATTATTTCTTAGGAGATTTCAGTATTTCTTATATGGTAGAATAACGTTTATTTGCCTATATAAATGTGTGATCATAAAATATCGGTTTGTTCATCAAGGTATATCTACTTATACTAATAAATAAATATCCTGGCACATTTTTCACACACGGCCAATCTGATTCCAAAGTAAGCTTCATAGCTAATCAAGGTTAGAATCCCACTTGATCGGCAGGGAATGACCAAAATATACCTAGATATATATATTTCTGTTCCCACGACCGCGCTCGCTTGTCCCTCGCGCCCTGCTCCGCCCGCCCCGTGTTATAACCGCGAGATGTTATAAATCAAAACACGTACCTCCTTATAAACATATTTCGCGCGTCCTCACTTCTCCAAAACGGCACACGTTACCGCTGTGCCCTTGTGCAATTTTTTTTATTGCCTCGTTACTTTACTTTTACCATTTTTCCTAAACATAATCGCCATATATTAAAGCTGAGACAAAGTATGTTTTTAAATTTAAACAGACAGATTGTTGGAGTAACTGAAAGAAGAATATTACCAACATCTACCAAAATTTTTCTTACCTATGCAATATATACATATATGTATTTGTTTGTTTGTCATGGATAGATACGCTTCGTAATCGCTGGACTGATTAGAATAATTCACCAATAGAAAGCTACGTATATAGGCTGATATATGGCTTGTGAGTATCATAGGCTGTATTTTTATTCATGGTTAAGGGAACGGATCCTGTAAAAAATAAAAATCTCTGGAAACACAGGTCAAACCGCGTGAGTCAAATTATTATATAGGTTGGTATAGTCTGGAATATATATTTGTATATTTTAAAGCGACTAACAATTATGTCGTCGTCACGACGTTAATATTGAACGGTAGGACCTACGGACTACATTGATCACTATAAATGCCTTCTTAAATTAAAGTGCCATTAAGTTCCTTGCGAGGTGGTGGTGGTGGTGGTGGTGGTGGTGGTGGTGGAGGTGGCGACAGGTCGAGCCGCGGGTCGCGCGAGGTCCGGTTAAGTGGGGGCTGTGAATTATTCGCCTTCATTATACACTGCCGGCTTAACACGTGGCTGTTGGACCTCTGTGTTCTGATTGGAGTACTAGGAGACGTTTTAAGATGGTTGAATTACGATTAAGGCTTTTTTTTGTGATATATTGGGATTTGTTGTTAAAACTAGATGTGAGGTGAAGCTCTTTCGGCCTTATCAATAAATAGTATCTAGACGACATGGGAACTTTAAAACCTTTTTGTAATTCGGGTTAAAAATAAAGTTGATACCTACATGCCTGATACATTTAAAAATTTTGTTGAATTCTTGAATTCGCTTAGCTCCGGGCAGCGTTGCGTTGTTGCTGTGGCTACAAAAAAAAATTATTTCGGTAAACGCTCCCCAAACATATAGAGTAAATTCCGCATTCGTCAAAATAAATGATTCTATCCAATCTCTCGAATTTCTAAAGTCCCCCAATCAGCACACCGACTCAAACAACTCAAGACGGAAAGTCACAACTTTTCGCCCACTGAGCCGAATTGTACCGTCTTGGATTAAATTAACATTAGGTGAAACTATTCGCAAGGGCCCAGGTCCGGCCATTGTGCCCCTCGGACCCTCCGCCAGCTGCTGGCGAGTTGGTGCGGTTTACGGAATTCTAATTAAAATTACAACATGTAAATTGTCCGTTACGTCTTGGAGGCGGTTCGCTTTGATGTTTGTTTAAAAACAGTACAGCGTTTGTTTATTGTTAATTGTTTTCTTGGTATTGTTGTACCTTTAGCTGCTTACACGCTTAGTTCATGTTGAACTGAGTTGTTGATCTGGCTTTGTCTCATATTGTGGCATAAAATAACAGGTTTTCGTCTGACATGATGCAAATAATTTGGGATCTGTGATAAAAAAGATTTGATTCTTTTAGAGTGTTAGGCATCTTAATAACCCTATTGGATGTGTTTTTGTTGACCATTCGGTGCTAGAGAAGACTAAAATCCTCGCCTTCCTATTCGGTACACTCAATTACACTAACTTCGAATTACTCTATCTAAAAAACATCTATAAGAATCTTCTGATGTACCTATATCTAACTAAGAACCGCATCCCTGAGTGGCATGTGCCATCTTTTTATCCCTTACTAATGTAAATGAAGCCGTGAGATGTAAGCTAGTCGTTACATAAGCTCTATGAAGTGTAGTGACAATTGTTTGTGGTGGAACATCTGCGGTGCGGTGCGTGCACGACGCAACTTTGGAGACGTGTCACAACTTTAAAGTTTGTAAACTTTGTAACTGGACGTAAGGGAATATTATTTGCACAGCCCTGGATTTGCCCATTCGTGGGTAAATTTTTTTGAAGATAAGTAAGTGTGAGAATTTTAAGTTTTTGAGTTGCATGGCAATTAATCCAATCATTTGGTATTTTTACCTGGAAAGTTTTCCGGGAGTTTTGAAATTTGGCAATTTTATAGATTTTGGTATGCTCTTGCCAAATTTCAACTTTGCCACCTCGTATGGCTGCCGCTCGCGCCGCCATATTGAAAAAATGGCGCCCAAAAGCAGTTTTTTGATAATAACTCCTTTCTGGCGCATTTTACAGGAAAAACATATGTATTAAAAAAAAAGTAGAGAAAATTTCCTACAATTTATGTCTAACATTTTCTTTCCTAAACTCAATAGTTTAGGCGTACGAGCACCGTAAACCATTATACATCCACACCAACGTGTAATATTTACTTTAAACTCATAACGTGATTTGTAAACTATACGAAGGTTAAATATTGTTCCATAGAATGAAACATAGCTAACTACTAGTCTACCATGTCTAGCTAGTCTGTTATGTCTCCGCAGGTATAAAGGAATAGGACCACTTCTGTGGAACATCGGCTTCGAATGGCTGTTGCGCGGGACCCTCCTCCGTGACACGAGTGTCATCTGCTACGCGGATGACTATCTGCTACGCGGATGACACTCTTCTCACCGCCCGGGGGGGGGGGGATTTCAGGGAGGCGGCCAATTTGGCCTCGGCGGGCGGATCCCTGGTCGCAGGAAGGATCCGCCGCCTGGGATTGGGGGTTGCGCTGCACAAGACCGAGGCCGTGTTTTTCCACGGTCCTCGGCAGCGCATCCCACCCGAAGGCCACATAACCATGGCGGGAGTCACGATAGGGGTCAAGACCCAGATGAAATATCTGGGTCTTGCCCTGGACAGCAGGTGGCGTTTCGGCCCGCACCTTAGCGGGCTATCGACGCGCCTGCTGAGGGCCGCGAACTCCCTGTCGTGGCTCCTCCCAAATCTGGGGGGGGCCTGGAGCGCGATGCCGGCAGCTGTACGCCGGCATCCTGCGAAGTATGGCCCTGTACGGGGCGCCCATCTGGGCGGACTCCCTCTACAGGAGGGAGAACGCCACCGCCATCCGCAGACATGGTAGACTAGTAGTTAGCTATGTTTTCATTCTATGGAACAATATTTAACCTTCGTATAATTTACAAATCGCGTTATGAGTTTAAAGTAAATATTACACGTTGGTGTGGATGTATAATGGTTTACGGTGCTCGTACGCCGAAACTATTGAGTTTAGGAAAGAAAATGCTAGACATAAATTGTAGAAAATTTTCTCTACTTTTTTTTGAATAAATATGTTTTTCCTGTAACATGCGCCAGAAAGGAGTTATTATCAAAAAACTGCTTTTGGGCGCCATTTTTTCAATATGGCGGCGCGAGCGGCAGCCATACGAGGTGGCAAAGTTGAAATTTGGCAAGAGCATACTAAAATCTATAAAATTGCCAAATTTCAAAACTCCCGGAAAACTTTCCAGGTAACCTCTATTTTCTCGACCAAATTACTGTACTAAATGTGAGTTGGACTGGAAAAAAACTGTGTTGGTCGTATCAAAGAAGAAAGAGATTTCAATTTATATGTCAAGCAAATTTGATTATATATATACCTACCACGAAGTTTTTAATTCGAGATTATACAAAGACATTCTTACCTTTAATTAAGCTTGGGAAAAATGTCCTTCTTTTCGACTCCGTAGTCTGAAGTATCAAATTTATTGCTGACCGTAATATTCCACCTTCACCGAGCCATTAATTATGAACACACCCTAACATTACACGCACCTAATCCAAATCTAAGCTGCAAAACAAGCATTTGCCATATCTCCTTAATTTAATAATTTCCAACCATTTAGTTTGGGGTGGACATATTTGTCTTGGCCTAAAATCCGGCCTAAGATTAATCCGGAATTCTGTTAGCCGTGTCCCTTCTCGGACCCTCAGGGGGTTAGAGGGGGGTGAAGGGGGGGGGGGGGTCACTATTACACGTGTCTCAAAGGGTGACCACATGGTGTATCGGCACTTAGATATGGTCTCTGGACAAAGTACCGTTCTGAAATTAATATTGAGGCAATGGATCCACTATATTTTGCTATTATTATATATTATATTATGCTATTATAAGGTACCTACTCTGATTTGGATAGTATCTACTGATACATGTTAAACTTAGTTAAACTATGATGGGGTTGGTCTCTTTAACTGATATAAAAAGGCCTCCTCCTTTCTTGATGTCGGACACAGGAGAAGTTTACCCATTTAATAGACAGACAGACGGCGGATAGCGACTTTGTTTTATACTATGTAGTGATGATTATTAAATCAAAATACATTATAATAATATGCTCCAGTGTATTTTTTTTTTACAAATGATTTTCTTATGAAATTCTCTTTGGTTATTTTTCATAACAGCAAAAAACTTGCGCCGTAAGTTAACGAAAACTTTCATAAATTTCACAAGTTAAGTTGTGAATAGTTTTCACCTATTTCATCGCGGCCCTTTTTCCTTTCTCCAAGTGAAACAACATCCATACAATGAATCTGGAAGTCACTTAGCATAAGTGGTGAGTCCACCTGAACACTAGGAGCTACTATTATTTGGATGTGAAGCTTTGTTGCTCTTTTATACCGAATTGGTCTGAAAGTTCAAAATTTTGTAGGACAGATTTTCACCATTTTTCAACAGATTTTTCTCGGGATAAAAAGTAGGTAGCTTATGTGCTATCTTTAGAAGAACATATTTTAACTCTAAGACAATGTCTATCCATCCATCCAAACATTCACATTAGTAAGAATAGCTGAGGGACACGATATATCTACAATTTTCAAATGTAGCATTAAACTTTTTGCTCCAAAATTTTTTTTGGAAATTAAAAACTGCTCCTCAATAGATGGAACGTCCACGGCTCCACGTATTCCAACATCAGTAGACACAATAAGAGAACAACAGTCGTTACATAAATAATAATAGTACAAGGGGACACGACACAACACTGTGTTTACCTCACAACATCGTGCATAAAAATATTGTCCCCGCTAGTAATAACCGCACATTATTCATGAGCCGATGCCCCGATGGCTATGAGATATCAGATATATACTACATGTCTTAAGATTAGAATAAGTCCTTATCAATATTTATATTGAGTCTAATATACCTTTATCATTTACTAGCTGCCTCCGCGCGGTTTTACCCGCGTAGTTCCCGTTCCCGTGGGAATACAGGGGTAAAATATAGCCTATGTTACTCGGGGATAATGTAGCTTTCCAAAGGTGAAAGAATTTTTGAAATCGGTCCAGTAGTTTCGGAGCCTATTCATTACAAACAAACAAACAAACAAATCTTTCCTCTTTATAATATTAGTATAGATATAGGTATATATCGGGACGATTCGTGCGTAGACTATTATATCAAAATTACTTTGACTTAAATACTAAGACGTTGCATCTAGTTGCATTCATCTTGGCCCAAATTATCCCGCTATAGATAGATACAAATGACGAATTTAGTTCGCGAAAGACTAAAAACTCTAATGATATGTTGTGGAAAATTATCTCCATTTTATCAATCTGTATTGTTAAACAGTTTAAAGAATATAGCCTACATTATAATGAGTTTCTTGCAACGTATTCTCAGTCAAAGTTTTACTTCAGAAACGATAGTAGGTAGTTTGAGCTTTTCTAGTGCTTTATTAGGCCCTAAACTGAACACGACATAATATTCATGACTGATTGACTAAATTCTGGATTAACTTAGGATATTTTTTACGCGTAAAGATTCCCAAATGAATTTAAGGAAAAAAAAGAAATGTCCAGTTAGTTTATATGCACAACATTGTTTGAAGTTCGTAAACTTACATTCCTTTCATATCCGATTCTAAGTATAAAGCTCACTTAAAATTCTATTGACGATGTATTTTCAATATTAGTACAATAATGTTTAGAATATCACATCTTGGAAAATCACGAAACAAGAATTAAGATGGAAGTGGCATCGGTTCTGTTCAATTTCATTAAAGATTCATAAATATTCTATTTTAGATGACGTTAAAAACCCAACAATATACGTAGACGTAAAAACTACGGGAAAGAAATTAACAATATAACCAAGTTCCTATATACAAATTAGAAATATCTTTTAAGTTTCGACAAGATCTTGTAAATTGATATCTTATAAAACAGCTATAACTTAAAAACAACAGACTACCTCGATGCGCTCCAAAAAAAACTAAACGTCCACTCAATAGTGACACGTGCCACGCCTAAATCGCACCTCCACTAGTGTACCTCTGTCCATGCGTGCAATAATCTGCATAAGCCGGCCAGCTCGGGCCAGCTCGGGCCACGGGAGCGAGCGGCCGCGAATTCCTACAGACTCGAACTATGCTGAATATTTTTAATCAATACAAATTAGGTTGAGGCACGGCTCTGCCCCGGGCGCCGGCCGGATGTACGGGAACTGCACACTGGACGCATTTATTTATGCATTGGACCTAATAAAATTATTTATAGCAGCAGTTACTTGGACGAATACAATAGTTTTAATGGCGGGTAAGTCTACGAGACTAGTTGCAGCATAGTAATTTAATAGGGTTGCAAGGCATAGCATGTCTAGTGGAGGTCTTATTTAGTTATAACCTTTTCTAGTAATCATTTTAGTTACTGGCGAAAAGTTTTAAGTTACTTAAGCTGAGATTTTTTATCGGCCTCTAAAATCAATTTTAATCATCCAATACAGTTATTACTAACAAACGTACAAATGATATTCGTTGCTTTTCGGTGAAAATAAGATTTTATTTAAACTTCCACAACAGTAGAAAATTCTGTACCTTTCACGTAATTTTTTTACGGCACAATTAAGTCCAGTAGCGTTACCATTTAGCCCACTGTGCTTAAGTCGATGTGCATACGATATCGAAGCATCTTGGGATGAAGTTAGTTAACAAGCTCAAGATATTGATTTATCGAGCTCTCCCCTCAGGTATAAGCTGGTTGTTTGCTCGGGACGCGCCAACTATGCACAACTTATTTATAAACGATACCTTATTAGAGATTATACTTTTTGGTATCTACTTTGTTTGTGTTTTGTTTTCTTATTTACATGTTTTAATTAACTGAAAATTTCCATCGCAACAATCGTGGTCAAAACGTGTGTAAATATTTTTCTATTTACAGATTTTAAACTGACTTCTTTTAATAACCAATTTGCATTACAAAAATTACACCAGTGTTACTTTTGGTTTACATTTAATTACTATATTTCATTTAAAATTATTATTGTTTAAAGTTATTGTCATTTACAGTATTTATAGTAGCATTTCTATTTTTTTTCTCTTCCATGCTCAGTGCCCACCACATTGTATCTCTCAACAAGCGCTAGGTATAGTTCGATAAAACACTCCTGCCATTATCTGGAGCGTTGTGGTTACAAATCTTGGTAAGTTGAGTGTGTGGCCAGCAGTTAAATGGCAATGTTGTGTAAGGTTAGAGTGGGATAAAAAAGATATAAGTTACGGCGGTTTGCGCTGCACGGACGGTACGTGGGCGGGCGTGACGCTTCTAGTGCCGACCATTCTTTCACTTAGAACACTTGTTCTAGTTTCAGAAAGTCGCTTTAGGCTGTACTTTTTTTGGTTTAAAACTCCCCAAATTTTATAGGAACATAGGTACTTTAAGGTAGTCAACAAATACAAATAGAAATTCTTCATTTCCATAAATAAACCTTAAAAGTAAAATACAGTGAGTCAATATCGTCTTTGTATGAAATTTTTTGTGTTTCGAATCTTATGTAATTTCCTGTAATATAAGTCTTATAAAATGATGAAACTTATGAACAAAGTCTTAGTTACTCATTGAAATTAATATTCACCAAATAGTATCGTAGCTTTGTTTAAATTCACAGCATATAAAGGACACATCTGCTTTTCTTAGTTCTGGATGTAAATATCTACTTAAGTAGATATGCATTTAGAAGTAGTAGGTATATACATATATTATAATCTCTTATCTTATAACTACAAGCCTAGTTTGCCAAATTAGCCGTGTGTAAGAAATGGTCCAAACACTTATTTTTTACCAATCGTTATTTATTTTCAATGGACACCTATACTTTTAGGCATGCAAATTTATGCACCTTTTTTCCTCATTCACATGACATATGACTAAAACAAACCACACAACACTCGTTATCGTTATCGTTATGAATGACCATAGGTCGGCACGTAATAATAACCTGTTAGAGTGCAGTTATCGGTGTCCGGACGTCCGCCGTCCGGTCCGCTCTGATACTGCTCTGTGACACCATTCATTAGTACCCACGGTACTTGATTATTATATTTTATACCTTACTAGTTGACCCGCGCTACTTCGTTAGCGTCACTTCCCCGTTTTGCAACAGTTTTGATTGATGCTCCGCTCCTATTCGTCATAGCGTAATGATACATACATAAAAACCTTCCTTAAGAATCACTCTATCTATTAAAAAAAACCGCATCAAAACCCGTTGCGTAGTTTTAAAGATCTAAGCATACATAGGGACAGACAGACGGCGGATAGCGACTTGCGAATTGCATTAATACTGTATCATAGGCACCTACTATTATTCTTGATAGTATTATTTTATTTTTGATGTTATTGAGTAACTAAAATACAGACAAACAACTTTTCTACAAGGTACCTAAGTGTACTTACCTATCTACATATCTATAAGATTTATATCTGCCGAGTATAGTTTCTAGGTCACAACTTAGGTACCTATTACTTTATCTGTAAACAAAATGGCTACTTAAATAGTACTCTTAGAGGAAAGTTTATTAGATGAGGTCTTACGAGTAACTCGACCAAGTAAGATGTTAAGTTTAAGTTGGTGCTAAGTTAAGGATGGTGTCCGCTCCGGGCGGTCTCCTAAACTTGTCCTTCGATAGGTTTCTGGGATTTGTACACGATTCTTATTTTAGACGATTGAAACTGAAATGTTTGATTGTTGGAAATAAGTAAATGAATTGAGTTTTTATTCACATATGTCAAGGAAAGCTACTTTAGTGAAAATCAGATGACGTGGCGATCACGCTAAGGATTTTATTTTATGGACAGCTAGGAGCATCGACAAAATATTTACCTATAAAAAAAAGGTTATCGAAGTTATTCCATTAATCCTCTCTCAATTCGACCAGGGTATACCTACCTATAAATAAATTGCGTGTGCCTAATGCCACGCTTATGTTAGAATCAGAGAAGCAAAGTTAAGATAACAGTTCTATGAAATTGATAGACTATTATTTATTTATTAGGTATATTCTATTCTTTTCATAGCCGATCTCAAAATCAGATCAAGAATGAGTATGTTTTTTGTCTTTTGACTGACGTCGCCGTCGTACGTCGATATATTTTACATCAGATTGTCAATTTGTATCTCTAGTTGGACGGAGGACCTACCTATGAGTAAAATAACTAAAAGCAGCACAACATACATATTCAACTGCGTTTACATCACTATTTATCAATATATAAACGAATTATAAATGAACTAAAAAAAAAAGAACAAGTATTTTTATGCCACATAAATTTGCCTCTTCTATGATGGCGTAATAAATTCATCAGGATGTAAGAGAGGGTGAAAACTACAAGTCATTACAATCTACCTCTCGCAAGGGGGTTGTTTTAGTCATTCATATTTACCTACTTCTTTGTTTGTCGATTGTTTAGTTTTATTGATGGGGGTAGGAGGGAGGGGGATGTTCCGCCATTTTGATTTATTAGTTTATAAATAATAAATTTCTTCAATCACAAAGGTAAGATAACTTAATAACTAGTTGTTACATAAATCATACAGTTTTTAGGTTTGAATTTTGAAGTTTGAATTTTAAGATGGCGCTTTTAGTTTCGTAATGCCCACCGTAATTTAGTAGGTATGTTTTGTAAAATTTATTCTG
This sequence comes from Thyatira batis, assembly GCA_905147785.2. Classification (NCBI taxonomy): domain Eukaryota; kingdom Metazoa; phylum Arthropoda; class Insecta; order Lepidoptera; family Drepanidae; genus Thyatira; species Thyatira batis. The sequence goes on along the minus strand of LR990493.1, from coordinate 11,296,129 downwards.
CTATATTTACATAACTAGGTAGGTACATCGAGTATGGATTGAAATCATTTTGTTACCTGTAGGTATATCAGAAGAAAAATGTGAATTAAAACATTGATTTTGTGTGTTGGGTTTACTATGTTTCAATATCGCTTTAGTAGATCCAGAGATAACTCTAACAATATCACAAACATTACCTCTTTATGATAGTAAATACCACAAGGGTGGCAAACAGGCATGCGGTCCCACCTGATGGGAAGCGGTTATCGTAGCCTATGGACGCTTGTAACGCTTGTGACCGACCCTGTAAAAAAGGAGCCACTGTATAGGCAGTGAAGTGAATATTGTAGCTACTAAACTATAAGCATTTTGACGTTTCTACTGTCTAATTTATAGGATAATATTTATGTAGCCTTATCCACCGTATAACCATCTTCTATCAGATATGCTATTTAAAGTTATACCTCATTACAAATGTTACCTATTCCATCGGACGGTATTTACATAGTATAAATATCACTTAACTGTTACCTACTAGTAGTTAACAGGGTACAAGTTGAACCCGTTACCGCCCGCGGCGCAACGACGGACGGTAATGGGGCAACTTAGACAATAACCGGCGAGATTAGACGACTCGACATGCCGGAGGTAGCAAGGTGAGGGTATAAACAGGTACTTGTAGATTGAATATTAATGTAGGTAGTCAAATGTTAGGTAATTAATATTGACTTTAAAAATTTTTTTGACCTTCCGAAAACCTTCCGAACCGAGCGTTAGAGTCTGACTATTCATATGTGACTGTGAAGGCCTTGAATAAAAAACATTTTTCATTTTCATTTTTTTTCATTTCATTTCATTTTCATTTGAATTGTGAATTTCCTTATTTTGGCAGTCGGTTAAAATTGGCTCATAAGGTAGTCACTATGTACCTATGGCCGTTGTCTCCGAAAGACTTTGATTTTGATTTAGTTTCCGCCGCAGTTGGGTTTCACCAGCGTAAAGTACGGGAATAAAGTGTATGTAGCATACTGTTAGTAACACTGATATTATAGCTTGCAATTGGTGAAAGGTTTTTTCAAATCGGGCCACTGGCTTAGAAGTTTACAAACAAACAAATTCACACTCATATTTATCAATTTTGGTTGGATTAGCACGACATACCAACACAACGGAGTATCTGCCATTTTTAAATGCCCAGTTTTTTAAATAAAAAAATATTCATCAATCATTAAAAACAACCACCTCCCCCCTCCCCCTACCCTCCGTCGATTGTCCCTCCCGCTGTTTGTATCTTGTTATTGTTATTATTCCGTAATCCGGTTGTTCAGGAGATTAGCACAACAAGGGAGGTGCGAACGAGACATTTTTCAAGAAACGATACCGCCACAAAAGCCGCCGGGTGATATTTCAAACGGGCAATAAAAGAAGTAGCGAGAACCTTGATGAACGAGTCGTGGTGTAGCTGTGGGGTTCCGTGGAAAATGTTTATTTAATTAGTATGCAACTTGAGTTACCTCTTAGCTTCATAGTAGGTAGGTACTAATGCATTCTGGCGAAAAATGGGTAAAACTCTTCTACATTAATCAAATTTGAAGTATTATGTATTTGTGTCTAAACGCTACTAAGTTTCTAGTATTATGAAGGTAGCTGTGTGTTAATTAGCCATTCTGTTATCACAGCCAAACTATTAGGTATGTACCTACATACTTACATGACAACGATTCAAGATTACTTGTGCAAAGTTATTGAAACATAAAACTACCGAAGTTTTGTTTTCTCGGTCGTTGTAGCGATTGTAAAGAGCTTCTAAGCTTGTCATGGTTTTTGTAGATATTTTCCCTTCAATACGGAACCCTAAAAAGCAATTAATGAGTGTTTTGTTTGTCGCGCAACCGAACGCTGGACGCGCGGCAATTTTTCACTTTTAATCTCTTGTTGCGTTAATTGTTTATAACTTTTCTTGATGACGTCACTGTCTTTATCTCTTCACAGTCCGCGGAAAATGAAAGGAGGGTTTTTCTTTTAGTGGTCTAACTGTGCCGCTATTGTTTAGTTTCAAACAATAGTTGCCTTTTAACTCGGGTGCGTCGCCACAAATAAATTGGTCTCAAGTTCTTAGCCAAAATCTAGATTAGCCGTTCCGTGTTTTTGTCAAATATTTGACGTTTAATGGTTTTACTCGTAAGTGGATGTAATCTTTGCTGTGCACCTAAGTGCCAAGATATTAATTTTGATTTATTAAGTAACGTTTTTGAGGTGTGCTTTTGACAGATTTCGATAAAGAAAATATATCTTATGTGTTTTCAATTTATGTGCTTTTCACTGAGGTCTGAGTAACAATAAACAAAATATTTTTAGTTTTAAATTGGAAATAGATCTGCTTATTAACATTTATGCACTCAAATAGTACATGCTCCTTAGGTATCTACCTATCGGTTTTCAGAGCTAGAAATTGTTAGATGAATTTTCACATGACTCAAAAAAGTTAGCATATAGCATCATACCTATTTAGAAAAATAAACATATATACGTTACATAGTAGCTAAATATACAGAGGTGACAAAGTTCGTGACCTCTAAGAAGCAGATCTCAAGGCCGCACCTAGCTCTAGAGCTAGGTTTAAAATTGGTCGCTGGATAAACTGAAGACAATTTTATAGCAATATAAATATTTCATCCAAGTAAATGAGCCGATTTATATGCAGATGCTGTATGTTAAAATGTTTTATCATCACAACATTATTCATGGCGGACGTTTCGTTTGCTTTTATTTTCTCTACGTCATGTATATTTGATACCTACGCGTGGCTTGTCTAGTTATTGAGGTTCACGGTTTTAGAACTGGAAAATCTGTACCGACTGTAAAAGCTCTGAAAGATATTCGAAAATATTCTTTTGTATCTAGAAGGGTAAGTAAGAAGGTTAAAGCTGAAGTCACCATCGTCAGTAAGCCGGAATCGAGTAACATCGGTCAGGTTCCATTTTAAAATAATTTTATGTTTGTTTTTAAAACATGGTTGGTTTGGTTGCATGGTTGGCATGGTTTTTTTAATATGACAAAAAAAGAGTTTGCATCTGTAAATATAGATATTTTTATGTTATATATTTTTTTTATTTATGTTTGTGCATTATTATGGTAATTTATAATATTATTCAAGATGGTAAACAAAAAGCATTATTATGTGTAAATCCAAGTTAATTTCAATATTCAATTTGAACCGTTGAAAACGTTCTTTTAATATCTTTCACTTCACATTTGAACAGTAGATAAATTCCCTTGCATTTCTTCCCCGGTGTAACGTATCCCGGCGTATCTTCCCGGGATCGCCCCGGGAGTCCCGGGACTGGCAGGTAACAATTGAACCGTCTGGTGTCTTCAACCCGTTTTATATTCACTCCGTGAGTAATTTGACGGCTTTATTTTGTGAATAAATTGTATGAAGACAGGTTTTGTATGGAGTTGTGTGGGTTGGTTGTTTGACGTCATGTACAATTTGCTGCATGAAGTATGGCAACATTGCAAGTTTAAAAAATAATAAGATACAGTGTTGATTTTTTTTTAAAATAGGTATGTGTTGCTAGATTTCCTTCATCTGTCTCTACCACTGATTAGCTTAGAAGGCGTTTCTTCTTCATCCGGGAGATCAATTTGGGAAAGTAATAGTATTTAATAGTATGACAAACGTATCTTGGTATATTATGAAATAGTTACAGAAGCAGTATTTATTATACAAGTTAACTCTGCAGCTTATGTGTTCTTTATTTTATATGTTTTGATAACATAATAAAATGCTTTGTTCCTATGTCAACTCGCCTAAAAGCCGTGCAAATGTAAATCTTTTTGTAAGTACAGCACAGCGCTTGTAATCACTGCATTGCATTTGAGCGTATCGCACTAAAGTATTTCGGATTGTTTAAATTACCCCATAAATACATGTAAACGTTTTGCAACAAAGAGATGTCGCCGCGGCCGCCTCGTCGCCGGATCGCACCAATAAATCCGGTGCTCGCAAACAAACAAGAAATAACTTTCACGGCTGAAAATATCAAATGTAAAATGTAAATTTAACTACCTAATACGGGCCTGAGCCGTACGAAACTGCGCTTTAAAGCGCTGTTTATTTGATATTTGAGTGGTGTTTTTATGTTTGTGTCGCGGCGCTGAGATATAAAAACGTCTGTACAGCGCTGCAGCGGCCCGCCAGTTATGAATGGCCTATGAGCGCTCCGACGCATCCATAGACTTGCTGCACTTTGTCCATGCAGGCTGGACACTTGTATGTGATCTATATATTAATACCTACATTGGCTGATCCTTTAACTACATTCATAGGTGATTTTGTTAAGTGTCACTTGGTCTTTGTGAGTTGTTGGATTTTCCTTTCTACCCACGATAGAAATATTGATAGATACCTATATCTCTAAATCTTTATGTTGAAGGTAGTAGATAAGTAGTCATAATAGCAGGATTTAGTGTCTAGGATGATCATTGTTTTGAAAAAGTTATGTAAATCTATTGAAAAACCTCTAATCAATTTTCTATTCGACAATTTCTTTTAGGCATTTATACTTATTTTTGTTCATCTTCGTGGATTACATCTTTTCGACAGATCTTCCAGTCTAAAGCTAATAGGTAAATACTCCAATGTCCCATCTACATAATTCCCACTCTACATGAAGTGTCTTAGGTGGCGGTGCATCGCAGGCAGTTTGCTTGATATAATGCACGTCGCCTGCCGTTATTGCTCCAACCTACTTATTTATAATTGTTACTGCCGCCACCAGCTTACCCTGACCCCTCCCCCCCCCTCAGGCACATCCCAATCCCGCGATTAGCGAGGCTATGTGATAGTATATGATAGATCAGACTACGCTGGTCGGGCTACCAAGGGTAAGATTCAAGAGCCAGTTAGGTCGGCACGGGCAATTTAGTTTTCTTTCATGGTGACTGTAACTGAGACCTTTATTGCGTCGAGTATGTACACTGAATTGTTCTCTATGAATTTATTGTCGCGTTTCAGATTGTTGCTTTATTTTTATGTAGCATTCAATTCGGTAATCCGGTTGTGGGGTAGGTTTTGGCAGGCCGGCTAATGGACGGTGGGTTTGGATTTCGCATTAAAAAAATATTTTTTTTAGCTTATTTAATGATAAAACATAATATATATAAGATATTTTCTGGCATGCGATAAATATTTTAATACCTGAGTCATCTCTTTTTTCCTAAGCAAATCGACCGTGTGAAGTACAATCTGTGTGTAGGTCAAATAAAAAAAAAACTGTTTGAATAAGTACCTAAAACGTTCATGTGAATTTAAAAAACACATTCAATTGTTCTTATTTTAAAATTTATTTTGAGTACCGACACAACAACATTTTTTTTTATTTTTTTATTTGTACAACGTTGTATTTTGAATAAAACAGTAGGTTTTGTTGAATTACAGCGATGCGTGTTGCGCGATACGTCGCGCTCCAAGTGCGGTCTCCTGCCGAGTGAGATTTAAATGTCCACTTTATATACAGAGTGTTGTAGTTTTCATAAAGTACATAATAAACAAAAAAATATTTTTGGGAAATCCTGATAGAATGTGTTCGGGCCAAACCTTCACGGATGGGAATGTCTAGGTATGTGTAAATCCTGACGGTCAATTTAAAAGAACACACAATCCGCCACAGAATGTACTTTTTTTGGCTTTCCAGTTTAAAGGAATTCTCATAAATCTGTACTATTCTACATATCATACTAGTGTCTGTTTTTATACTGTATACATATTTTACATAAAAATTATGGTCGTATTTTCAAACCATATTTTGGCGCTATCATTTTTTCTATGTTACTTTAAAAATCATTTAATCCATTTGCATACAGGCTGTATATATAAAAGCAGTGTAAAATAGCCTCTGTATAAGGCCGTAAGTACACGCGTCGACAGTGTCGCAGTGGTGTGGTGATGTAGTGGCCCACACGCCGCGCCTGCCCCAGCGGGGCACTTGCAAGTTTTTGTGACCCGGGAAATGTGCCCCAATGTGATATTTTTTCACATAAAACTCTACCAATGGGGAGTGATTTTATGACAGATTTAGGAAGGTGATGTATTTTTAAAATTAATTATGTAATTAATAAGTAGTTAGGTAAATGCCGCTCTGAATTGAGAATGCATAAATTATGTTTACTAATAATGTTAGTTCACTTAGAGCATAAAATAAAGTAGACCTAAAAGCACTTATGTGTCTTAATAATCATACGACAGGACTATATAACTAGAACGTATGAAAATGTTATACGTTCTATTAATCATTACCTATAGAAAGCAGGGTAGTAAGAAAAGTAATTAAGTAGGTACCTAATACTTATTAAATACCTATTATTTTCCAATTCAAACTTAAAAAAAAAAATTCTAATATTTTTTTCAATTAAAACCACATTGTATTTCCAAATCTTATTATCCCACCAGCAAATATATCTAAATGTGAATTGTGAAACTCACCCGCTTCAGCGCTTCACCCATCTCTTAACTGGCAGCAATAAAGCCACAGAAGCAGCTTGAAGGTACACAAGAGCCCTCAAGTTTTTAATCTTTTAAGCAATCGTCCCGGGACATACCACTTACAGCCAGATTATCTCACTACATTAAACTTCACACTGTTTTGTCGTTCTTTTTCACGTTAAGTACGTAATGGAGGTTGAGAAACCAATATTCGAATTGCTTTTTTTGTTGTAAAATAAGTAGTTGAAAATTTTCTTGTTTCAAAAATAAAATCGTTTTAGTGTGGGTGTTATATGAAATGAAATGAAATGAAATGAAATGAAATGAAATAAATTTATTAATTCAACTAGGCCTTCACAGGCACTTATGAAACGTCGACTCTAATGCTCGGTTCGGAAGGTTGCTTTTGCTGAGAAGAGCCGGCAATAAACTCAGCAATTACTCTTTTCAAAACAAGTTTTAACAATTTCTTTAACAATAATAACATTAGTCCTGATAGAACGAGCGCTATACCCATGCCTCGTCATCATTAATATAATCATTTATACTATAATAAGCTTTCTGTACCAAAGCTGACTTAACTCGTTCCTTAAATTTATTCATAGGCAATTCTAAAATATTTGTGGGGATTTTGTTATAAAACCGTGCACCAAGTCCTAAAAATGATCCTTGCACTTTCTGTAGTCTATAAGCAGATGTTACAAGTTTATGCTTATTTCTAGTATTAATGGAGTGCAAATCACAATTTTTAGCAAAAAGACTAATGTTTTGACGGACAAATATTATGTTTGCATAAATGTACTGTGATGCAACTGTGAGAATGTTAATTTCCTTAAATTTATCTCTGAGGGAAGCTCGCGAGCTTAAATTATAAATAGCACGGACTGCTCTTTTTTGCAAAATAAAAATTGTATCTATATCAGCTGCTCTGCCCCAAAGCAAGATACCATAGGACATAACACTATGAAAATAACTGAAATAGACTAATCTAGCTGTTTCTACATCCGTAAGTAGTCTGATTTTTCTAACCGCGTAAGCAGCTGAGCTGAGCTTCCCCGCAAGACATGATATTTGGGTGCCCCATTGAAGTTTCGAATCTAACGTGATACCCAAAAACACTGTTGACTCAACAAGACTGAGGGCCTCATTATTTAACATTAAATTAGAGGCCAATTTTTTTACATTAGGTAATGCAAATTTGATACATTTTGTTTTGTTTGCATTCAAAACTAGATTATTAACAGTAAACCAATTTAATACCTTAGATAATGCACCGTTTACATCGTCATAATTGAAATTCTGTCTATCAACACCAAAAATCAGTGAGGTATCATCAGCAAACAGTACAATTCCACAGGTATTCTTAACATAGAACGGAAGATCATTTATATAAATTAAAAATAGAAAAGGTCCCAAAATTGAGCCCTGGGGCACACCCATATGCACAGGAGAACCAGACGATTTAACTCCGTTGACATCTACAATTTGAGTCCTCTCACTAAGGTACGATCTCATCAAATCAAGTGCTATACCTTTAACTCCATAATAATCTAGTTTACGTATAAGTGTTGGGTGGTCAACACAATCAAATGCCTTAGATAAATCACAAAACACCCCAATAACGTTCTGTGAATCCTCCCAACCGTTAAAAATATTTTTCAGAAGTGCTACACCTGCATCAATGGTTGAACAGCCTTTTGTGAAACCGTATTGTTCACCATGCAAAAGTTTATTAAAATTAAAATGAGCGAGTAGCTGCTTTAAAATAATCTTTTCAAATATCTTACTCAGGACTGGTAATATAGATACAGGCCGATAATTAGTTGGATCAGAAGGATCTCCGGCTTTAAACAATGGAATGACTTTACTATATTTCATCAGATCTGGAAATTTACCGCAATCTACGCATTTATTAAAAATTAAGGCTAAATGAGGAGCTATGTCTCCAATGATATTTTGGAAAACAGTAACAGATAAATCCCATAAGTCTCCAGTACGTTTGACTTTTAAACTTTTAAATGTTTTAATTATGTCAAGAGGTGTAATGTGCCTAAACTTAAGAACTTCTAGGCATTCCGATACGTTGGTTTGCAGTATTAATTCAGCATTTCTAGGTGAGGAATCTAAGGAGCTAGTTGTAGCTACAGGTATCTCAGTAAAAAAATTATTGAAAGTATGTGCAATTTGATCATTATCGCTAACATTTTCGCCGTTAATATTAAGTTCAAAGCTCTTATTGGTGGTTTTAGTATTACCTCTTTCTGCGTTTATAATGTTCCAAGTAGTTTTTACTTTATTGCTTGATTGTGTTATTTTATTTCTAAGGTGAATAGCCTTTGCTGAAGCACAAGTCTTTTTAAAAACTTTTGAATAATTTTTTACATATTCTAGAAAAACGATATTTTGATTAAATTTTTTCATACCATATAGCTCATACAACTTCGCTCTACTTTTGTAAATGCCAGCAGTTGCCCAGTCATTAAATTTTGCTTTAATACTTTTATTAAAAGACTTAAGATTAAACGTTTTGTCAAATTCAAATTTTATAAAATCAAAAAGTTCTTTATATAGGCTATCTGGTTCATCCTGTGTCATATTAATTAATGTAATATTTTTACTTACATTATGTTTGAATCTGGCCATACGATTTACAGTTATAGGCCTACAAGTAACTTTTTGCGGTTTAAGTATAATTTCATTTAAAAACACTACTTTCTGACCACAATGATCTGAAGTTAAATCAGTTATTATGAATTTTTCAAGTGCATCACAGTTACAAAACACGTTATCCAGACAGGTGGCAGAAGTTGCAGTAATTCTGGTCGGCTCTAGAAATAAATAGTTTAAATTAAAAGATTTGAATAAATTAATAAGCCTAATTGTTGAGGGTGACTCGATCAATAAGTTAACATTAAAATCGCCACATACTATTAAATCCTTATTACAAGTTTGAGCTTTCTTCAAAGCATCCTCTATAACTAATTCAAATACACTATAGTCACCTAACGGAGGACGGTACACGCAGATTATAACATAGCGCTCGAGCTCTACGCAGGACAATTCAACAGTGCGCTCGATAGATAAATCTACAATGTCTTTGCGTTCTTTACACTTAATATTAACGGAAACTAAAATTAAACTACCACCATGTATTGCTGATTTTCTTACGAACGCACTTAACAATTTCAACTTAGGTATATTGAATAAAAGTTCATGTTTTTTCAGCCAATGTTCTGTTAAACATAAAATATGGACATCACAACCTTCAACGAACAATTGTAATTCTAATTCTTTGCCCGCTAAGCCCTGAATATTCTGATGTACAAGGTTTAAATGGCTGAGCTTAGCAGTTGTCGTACTATTGTAAAATCCCCCCCAGATACCTGACCACTGGTGCCATTGTCAATAACAATATTATTGACATTAGCACCAGTATCAATGTCCCCAACTAAGCTACTTGTAGCTTGGTCATAAATATAACGATTGCCGGCTAACAACGTAGCTATCAATTTCTTAGAACTAAGTGGCAAATACTTGGTATCTTTTGTTAGCTTAAAATTAAATATAAAATTATTTAAGTCGAAATAAAATATTGCGTCATTATGACGATGGCTTAAATTATATAGTGTCATATTCAAGTCAAATATGTGCCTATTCTGTTCCTCGGATAACACATTGGAATACGGAAAAGCACATAAAACAAATCTACATTTATAGATACTGTGCAACTCTAGTATCTTGTTAAAACTGTTAATAATATTTTTCTTTCGCACCGATAGGCCGTCTCCACAAAGAACAATGACGGTTGTATTATGACCTAGGTCACGTGGAATGATGTTATTAATTAATTGCTCATAAGGAGCCCCGGGATAACATCTATTTATAACATTTTCTTTTAACGCGTTATTAATGATTGCGCCAAAACCTTTCCCCATCTCGTCACTTAAAATAATAGTATGTTTAATTGAGTCGTGTGTTTCGTGATCTATACTAACATTTAAATCTATACTAACATTTAAATCTTTTTGTGCAACAGGGCTGGGCATTTCGTTGGAGCAACTGCAACGATTAATGACTAGGGAATCAAGGCGCTCACTATTATATAAACTTAATTTTATTAATTCATTTGCCGCTGAAATATGCTCATTAATTTGTAACTGAGCATTGCTGTATTTTTTATTTAAGGCGTCTAGGGAATGCTTTAAATTATTTAATTCTGATAAAAGTTGTTGCGTGTCTTTTTCGTACAAATCCCTACTTTGTTGCAACCTAATGTTACTCGTTTCTATATTTTCTAATAAATTAAATCTATCCTTTTTTAATAATTTATTAATATTTTGTGTTGTTTTGTATTTTTTCAAAAGATTTTGTGTTTTCTTAATTATTTTATTAAATTTAATGTATTTTTTTAGAGTATTTCGGCTATTAAATTTAATATTAGGGCTATTTGGAATGTTAGAGGACAAGCTACATTCATTGTCTGACGTCAAGTCAATGGTACTCAGAAGCTCGTCAGATTTATCTGGGTTACAGACCATCAATTCGTCGTAGAGGCTCCGAGTTGCATCACTATCTTGCGATTTTTTCTCAGTCTCATGCTGGATAATTGACTTATGTGCCTCATTTAGGCTGATCTCTAGTTCAGTGATGCGAGTCAGGGCCTTCACGTACGTATCGCTACATTCAGTAAATGAGTCCACTTCGGCCTGGAGCTGATAACACCTTTTGACGACGTCCGTGTATTGGTTATTTAATTTTGCCAGGTCCGTTTTCAGTTCGGTATTCCTATTCACAATGACCCGGATTTCCTCCTCGCTATCATCCCGTTCCCGAACGAGCCGGTCGCAGAGCTCCTGGGACTTTTTCAGTTCCTTGAGGGCCAGCTGCAGCTTGTTTTCCAAGTCTTTGGATGTTGCCTTGCGGGTCAGCATTTTGACTCGGTATCAAACGGGCGTGACGAGCGTGAAAAGGATAAATAAACGATATCAATAAAAATATCTTAATTGCACGTATTATATTTGAAAGTAGAAAAAAAATAAAAGAAAACAACAATAAAAAAATAAAAATAGTGTATTTGAGTTGAGAGGTTTCGAACCGGCGCACTTAGAGTAAGTGCTGACGGGCGGTCTTACTAACTAAGCCAGCCTGTCGCACACAAGAATGACGAAATTTTACTTTATATGCGGAATATTTATAATTTTTATAATTAATATGGAAGGTGACTCGAAAATATTTTTTCCAGATCCAACCAACACAATTTGTTTATGTATTTTGTTAGATTGATTATTTAATACACAAACTGACTCAAATAGCACTTCAAGTGTCTATTGTGGAAATAAAAATCTTAAGTTTAATAGAACAAGTAATTATATATGACCAGTTAGTTGGGTTAGAGACTAGTGAACAATATGTTATTATTATATTCTCTTGAGTTTTAATACCTGTGCAGTGTAAAGTATTGTTGTGTCTGGACAAGTGTAAATTGTCATCGGCTTTGCTTCAACAAATAGTTAAGCAAAGGGAGACTTTGTACGTTGCCAAAGTGAGTAATGGATGTTGCTCAAAGAAAACTGAGCTGAGTGGAGTGTAAGTGTACCCTTGCATAAATAATTAAATTTAGTAATAGAACATATTATACTAATAATTCCTTAGCTTGAGGGAAACAGAATAGGGAAAATAAATATACTTAAGAATTTAAAACAGTATGGAATAAAAAGACAGTAAAGAACTAATGGGTGGATAGGTAAAAGTAGATATAATGCAAAATTAAGATAAAAAAAAATACTGAGTTAAGTGGGACAGATATGATAGGATAAGTATAACTGTACTATTAACTAAATAATGGCTTTAATTATTAAAATACTCCCCAGATTTCAAGTCCGGTTTCAAAAATCCACCGTTGGATGACAGGTTCACTTTTGTCCTTATTTTACGACGTATATAATGTGCCGATGTATCCACAAACACTGGTGGAGGTTATATAGGGATATATTTGCAATTTAATATAATTTTACAGTGATTTTAATAACAAAAATATGATATTTGGATTTATTTTAAGGACAACGAAATATTTGACGACTTGACAAGTTGACACCAGAGTTGCCAGTCTTCCTGATATGTTACTTGCTGATCAATGTTTTTTTTATTGTAATAGAGCTATGCTTCCAGTTTTTAATCGATTTGGAAAAAATTGGTTCTCAATACGCCAGTTTTTTTTTTAATGATGTTTATACTTTGAGACTTTATAACTCAGAATATATGAAAATAGCTTACGTATCTAGCAGTACCTAAAATTTGACTGTATTACCTACTGTAAAAAATTTGTCCTCAAAACTGCAATGCACATAAAACAACGGCAATCTTTTCAATTTTAATTAATATAAGTAAACGTCTTTTGTTCAGGGAACCGATTAATTTTATTAGCCGAGCTAATTCTATCGGAGACTCCTACGCTTTAATAGCGCACAGCAAAATAAGACCCTTAAAAACTAATGTTCTGCCTTAAGACCGCCGCAAATACCTCTTTGTTACTTCGAGCGGTGCTGGCGTCTCCTCGTGGAAACCTGGCTATACTTGAAATTTCTTTAAAAGATCCACCCTCATTGGAATTTGTACTTTAAAGCTTATAATATAAGGTAGAATTTGCGTTGGTCGATTGATATAACTTAAGGCAGACCAAGACACCAGGCAGATTAAAAAGTTGAGAGTCGGTCGCGCGATGTCATTGTAAGTGGAAAATGAGTTAAATAAGGCAATACATTTTAATTAGGAGGAAGGGATGCCTTTATTCGTTGCGCGATAACTTGGTGCGTCCTCTAATAATTGAATTTCATGTTTAATTAACTCGAACCGAGGCTGAGATAAGCCGCTGATCCCGCCCGCTCTCCTCCGTTCAATTTAAGTTGTCGAGTTTTTGATTATTGATAAGTTTTTTGAGTTATATCGCGACCGCCAGGTTCTTAGTTCGTTTGGACAATTAATCTGTTTTAATAGGTTTAAAGATAGATGTAGGTAAGTACCTACCTACTTTACATTCTGAATGCAGAATGATTTTGTTTTCAATGGAGAGTGATTTTTCTGTTTGATTTCAGTTACGTTATCCTAATAACCGCTGTTGTTTTTTTTTTCGAATTGACAAAGAAATCAGAATTAGGTACCTATTTTTCGACAGTTCTTAGACAAAAAAATGAGTGCAATGTATTTTTTTTAGTGTATACTAGCGATAGGTATACCCATTCTTCATATGTTTGCAATAAAACACCACTATTTTGTAAAATAAAATATACTTTCATAATTAATATACAAAAAATCCTCATGATAAACGACTTATGACGATATACGACGCGATATTCTGAAGAAAATGCTGAAGCAGCCAATCAGAAAACAACATTTTCCCATACTCCATTATATTATTAATGATACTTATTACTTAAGTTAAATAGGTAATATTAACTAATCCATATAAGTGTCCCCATGATATGACATCGCGGTAATTCATATTAACGACCAGTTTCTGAGGGTCTGAAGGCAATTAGACCCTTAAGATCTGCCCACGGACCCTTAATACTAACTGATAACTACTGCCCACGTAGACTAACGTCCCAGGATATATAAACCTTCTGAGATTGGACCTTTCATGTTATTTCATAGTAAATGAAAGGGACAGTATGTGATGGAAATAATAAAAAGTTTATTAGTATTATAGATTTAAAAGTTTGGATGGCTTAGTTAGAAATGTCAGAATAGCACAAAGGCTAAGAAGGGAAAATTAAAAATTGACCGGGCGAAACTGCGGTGCGGAAGCTTTTCTTAATTATTTTTTTATAGTAAAAGCTCTAGTAGAGCTTTAAATTATCAAAACATTGTTCAAAATCCCACGTCTACATCTTTTATCAAAAAAAAGCTCTGAGCGGCCATTTTGTATGTAAACATAAGCTTTTCGTATTTTACGAGGCACCATCGTAGAGGAAGCAATTAAATGTATAGTAAAAGTTTAATTAGTTTGTGTGTAAATCACGGGCCGAGCCGCGGGCAGTAACGTGTCAGATGTGAGACGAGACAGCCCGCGGATTCGGCAAAAAAGTTGCGTCAAGTGTGAGACGGGTGGAAATATACGTATGGTTCCGTAGATACTGTGACTAAATATATTAACTGGTGGGTGCTTTTGTGTCAACTTGTTTTCAGGAAATAGCTAGGTATAGGTAATTTTATTTCGTGACATTAACATCATGTTTAGTCATAAACGTAAATATTAGGTACCTATCGTAACATTTCTTGTGTAGGAATTGCGAGAAAAACTCATATTTATTTTTCTCTTGACTCTTTAGAGTCGTTTTCGAGATAGATACAGAAAATAAATTTATATAATTACCTATACATGTGTTGCTAGTTTATTGGTACAAGATCATTTGATTAGATTTTTCTACTAAGTAAGTAGAATTGAGTAAAATTGAGGAACAAATCAACCCTCAAGGCCAAACGGATTTCCGAAAGAAACATCCTTAACCACTAACAATAACTATGTTTATCAAAATAGTTTTTCACATACTAATAGCCCTTGCGAACCCGAGCATAATGTGTTATTATAATTAAAACGGAACCCTAAAACCTATAAAACGCATACTCGACGTTAAAAATTCAAACTTTCCAATTTCTAACATAACTAACCTGATTAACAGCTCTTCATTAGTTCCCTAAGTACACAACACATGTGGACAAAATGCACTTTAAACTGTTGAAATAGAGTTCATAATACGTTGGTAAGTTTATGAATAAGATTGTTTGCCATAGTTTTATAGGGTGATTAAATTTAACAAGTGTATTATGTAGCCGATGAGTTGTGGGGTTATCTGCGGGGTCCGGTGGGGGTCGCGAGGGGGTCGCGCGGGGTCGGGTTACCTTGCCTTATGTAGTACAAACTATGTGCTATATCTCTTATCAGCTTATTGTGTGTAGTCTATACTTACTTAATATTATAAAGAGGAATGATTTGTATTTTTGTATGTAACGAATAAACTCAAAAAGTACTGGACCGATTTTAATAATTCTTTTTTCATTAGAAAGCTACATTATCACTGAATAACATAGGCTATATTCTATCGCTGTATTCCCACGGGAACGGGAACTATTCGGGTAAAACCCCAAGGAGGCAGCTAGATATTTTATATAGATGAAAATTACTGATTTATTTAGGTATAAAGTTACATAAATATCTAACCTGATTAAGTAAATGTTTGTATAGAATCTACAGGTATCTACAGGTATCTACAGGTAGGTAGGTACTAAATAATATTATAAAGAGAAATGATTAATAATTTTTTTTTGTTTGTTTGTAACGATCTGATCTGAATAATTCTTGCACTTCTTAATTATATTTCTTCCCTGTTTTCATACGGGAATAGGAACTACGCGGGGCAAAGCTAGTATTTATTTTAAATAACTAGCTGACTCGATTAAAATTGAATACCTGTTTGTTCATTCAAAAAAAGGTCCTAAATCGTGATTAATTTATAAGGGACTGGTAGATGGGATGATACCTACTTAAATGTATAATATATCGTCCCTCAGGTTACATTACCGCATAAGTAATTTTTACCAACTTTTCAGGAGACGAAAAAAACTGTTTATTTTAAAGAGGCCAACCGACTGGCGCGCTGTTACTACTTTTTGAATTAAAGCCTCTTATTGACTGAAATCTATATCATGTGACCCATGGTTCGACGCGCAATGAGCAGCTCTATCCAATGGCATTGAAATTAAGAAACTGCCAATTTTTGACTTGAGCGGTGCCGCGTTGTTGTTAAGGGACGATATGTGTATACAATTAAATTGCCACAGTACATGTGTGTACATACAGTGGCGTAGATCTGATCGGCTGCCGTGATTTATGGCACAGTACAGCAATGCGATCTGTAACGATACCGAATAGTTCTAGCAGCTTGTTCTATTTGCTTAATTTGGGGACAGGGCGTGGCGTGGAGTCGATTTTGTGGACATATTCTTATCATTCAAAATGTGGTAATTAAATTTGACTATTTATTCGGTTTCGGATTAAAGTTACAAATATTATCAAATCTCACTTGTTACTTGTAACTGTAACCTCCTGTAAACATGTAGATATTAAAGATATAAAAATCTTTTGACAGAAGGTTCCAAAAATATTTTGCAGTCCCTAGAGATTTTAACATATTTTTGATCCGCTTGATTAGATACTAAATCTTAATTCATAGCGAATGTCATTCAAATACCAATAAAACTAGAAAACATAACTATGATATCAACTCCAAACACAAATGAACATAGGTAGGTACACAGAAAAAAAACAACAAATTCGACTCCACAGCTTTCCTATCCCAGCGTTGTCCTAAGAAAGTGTCCTCCGGGGGGCAATAGAGCGGCCACTTTATCAGTCACCCGATCCGATAGCCGCAGTATCCGCACCGCACCGCGTCTTGAGGGTTAAACTGTTATAAATCGCAATGTATCGGACACTGTCCTGTCTCTAATTAACCGTTAACGACAAGTTTTATTACCGTCCGGCTGTTTAGGGTTATCGCTGTCCGAGTTTAAATTGTCCGCCATATGTAGTTTAGTGTTGCGCCAGAGTTATTGTTTTGGGCTCGGCTTACTTTATAATTGTGTTGTGACCCTTGCTTGTAGGAGTTGTAGTGTTACTTCTTGAGGGTCAACTGAGAGCTTAAGTTGTGTTGGACTGAGAAATTATTTGTAATTTGTTTTCAATCAATCCGGTACTACGAGACGTTAAGACCTCTTACTTAGAAACTGATTAATTTACCAGTATTTTCAAGTTTTACAAAAAAAATGCATTATTTATTTGTTAATATAGTTTCGGTATATTTATTGCTTTTGTTCACTCCATGTATTTTTTTTTCTAATTTTACAAAATTAAAACTGCCATCGTCAATAAACAAACAATAGTCCTTTTTATTTCCACCTTTTTTCAATGAACAATTCAAAAATAATCACGGTACGAATTTTTCACAAAAAGAAACCTTCCCCTCCAAGTGTTTTTAAAAGGCTTTTAATAATAACGAAGAAGAAGTAAATCCCCGTGTTTCCCTCTGAGAGGTCCTACCTCTCGTGAGGTATTTTCCTCTTAATTTAATCAAATCACAGCGCGTCGTGTACTTTTCTGCGTCATTTATTTTTAATTTTGCCTCTCGCTCGCACGTCAGAGGGAACTCACCCGTTTGAACGGTGAGATAATAGCCAATTATTGCTATTGGAAAAAAAATATTGGTTTTACTCCATCAAATGTTGAATTTGACGATAACCTGTCGGATAAAATACATGAAGGTATGTCCCACGAAGTCAATATAAGAGTAAATTACAGGACGATTTAGTCCACTTTTTACGGAATTTAGTAAATCTCAAAAGTACTCTGAAATAAGCTTAACATAAATCTACCGCCCCAAAGACATTTACATTAATAAACTTTCAAATTGTACTACCACCACAAAAAATTAAAAAAAAAGTATCATGTAGGTGGGTCTGATAATTCAATATCACTATTCTTAGTAACTATAAATTCTATACAACAACTAACAATTTATAGTAGGTATATACCTACCTATTTAATCAACCACACACAACTACAGCACAATTCCTTAACAAACATCTTAAAGGTAATACCTCTAATGTCCATGTCCCAAAGCCCCCACTACGTTAATATGATAATATATCAGCGCATAAAGCATCATTAGGTCAGACCCCCCCCCCATCCCTCCTCTCCAAGACCTTCCTCACCCCCCCTCCGTCCTACCTCGGCTAGAGATAGTTGATAATTGTTAGCAACTTTGTTAATGGCGCTCAAGGTGGATCATATTGTATTTAATTTGTCTAAGTTTAATATGGATTTTCGATGATAATAGTACCTACCTACCTAGATATTTTTATTCATAGATACTAATAGATAAAGCTGAAGAGTTTGTTTGTTTAAACGTGCTAATCTCAGGATATATAAAAAAAAATACCAGTCGAATTGAGAACCTCCTCCTTTTTTTTTAAAGTCGTTTAAAAATAAAAGTTATTCAGTGTAAGATAGCCCATTTATCGAAAAGACTATAGGATATATATCATCGCGCTATGACAAAGAGGAGCGGAGCAGCAAAAAAGGGCAAGTTACGCTAACGAAGTTACGCTACGACTAGTATACAGATATCTACATATATACCTATATGTATAATTTACTACAATTTCTTGTTTAATAAGTTACCTTCGACAGTTCATTCATAAATAAAGAGATATATCTTTAAACTCCATAATCTTTTTATATACATTCACTATTGTTATTTCTAGGTCACGACTGTACGTATGTAGTGTTATTGATAATTTCGCCACCTCTAATATAGTTTCCGTGGTGTAGCGGTTATCACATCTGCCTAACACGCAGAAGGCCCCCGGTTCGATCCCGGGCGGAAACATACCTTTTTGACACGTCTTATTTTTTTTTACCTACCTACTCGTTTTAAAATCAATCAATAAGTACTAAACATTAGTATTTTGAAGTTTTTAAGTCGTAGACTTATTTTAAGTACTCTGAGTCATTGTCAAATTTCGCGGAGGTAAACTAGTCCCTTAGCAGTGTAATTCTTTTATTAGTAATTAAAATCAAGTTTCATTATTAGTTTGCCAAATTTCTATGAGCAAGGCTTTTTTTTTTATTTCTTTATTAAACTTACATATATTTTTTTACATTTAACTTAGTGCCTAAAAACCCGGTGGGGTTTGAGCAGGCACTGCACAATCGACACCGTTATTCAAAAACAATATCTAACGGTCCTTTAAATTATCTTTATCAGCACCTAGAATACAACCCCACACATTGTGGTAAGGAAAACCATTCTGTTACTAGTTTACCTGCGCTCCTCTATTAATGAGAAAATCGGTCATATACCTATCTATAGCCACAATGTTAAGTATAGTTTATAATACAACACAGTTTCGATTTACCAAAATATCCGCAATAACTCATCCGAAACATTCCGCAAACTGAACTTCAAATTATAATCAACAATGGCGGAAACCCGTTTCAGGTATAAGTTGTACTTGTGATGTAATGTAAGTAACACGGCAATATATCAAAGTTTATAACTTAACCGAGTGCGAAGTGCGAGGTGCGAGGCGCGAGGTGCGGGGCTATGAGTTATGCCGACCGCATGCCCCGGAGGGCGCGTGCAAGGTATAAGCGAGAACGATTAAAAAAGGAATCACCTTTTCAGAGAGAACAAGCAATTAAAATATAGATTTTTTTTATGTAGAACATTTTGTGTAGAAAGATGTATGATGAAATAATGAACTTTTACATAAAGAATCGCCTTCTTTGATACACTTTTTTAATATTGAATAGCTACGTCTTATTTTTACTTTTTTTATGGCTTGTGCTTTTATCTAGCCAGTGTAGTAATTTGGGTAGCCATATTCTGTCTTGGAAGCAGGCTAACACTACCTCCATATCAGCGTTCAAAACTAAATAGTAAAATAGATTATAGAACCATTTCAGACAAAGTAAAAAACTTACACCAAAATAACACACTAAAATAGCTTTAAATTAAAATTAAAATCTGACCAAAAGTAACATATTTTCCTCCGTTAACACTTTACAATACCGATCTTATTCCCGCTCCCCGCCCCCGCTACCTCTCATGCCTCACACCACAAAGTTACAGAAACGCATTTATCGCGGCCCGACCTGTCGCATGTAATTGAGTTACCGCGCGCTAAGAAACGGAACCGGAACCGGAACCGGGAACGGCTCGCCCGAGAATACTAGCATTTAATTTGTAGACATAGTTTCTGTTACTTCATTATAATGTTAATAGATTACTTGGGATATTACCGAGACAGTAACTTTGATAATAAGCAGAATAAATTGTTTTTAGGATTCTATGTCGAAATGTTTTTTTTTTACCCTCATTTCATTTGTAAGGTTAATCTGACCGCTAAATACCTGTCAAATTTTAAATGAAAAATAATCCCAACTAATATTATAAATGCAAATGTAAGTGTCTGTCTGTGTTACGCTTTCACGCCTAAATCAATGAAGTAATTTTGATGCAATTTGTTACAGAGATAGACTGGAGCTTCAGAAATGACCACACAAGCTGCTTCGATCGTGGTCACGAGAAGATCGAAATGTCAAGGTTAGTTAAAATAATTTATATTTTGATAATAGTCCCTTTATAAATCGTGAATTTAGTCCGCAAAAGTTTGAAAAACACTAAAAATGCATCTGTTAGAATCAATCTACCAACTCCACCATCCCTCACCAATAAACTAACTTTTTATTTCCTCAGACCCCTCGTATAACAGTATGATTACATTAATCCCCGCCATTTTATCTGCTAATTGATATTATGACTTATCAGCTCATTAAATAGGTCTGAATTTCGGTAATTGATGTCGATACCTAATCAAGGATTCTATCTATTTTATTCTATATAAGGAAAATCTATCTTTTTAAATTACTGTACCTATATGAATGCCGTGAAAAAGCCGTGGTGGCTCAGTGGGTAACGCACCGACTCAGGATCATGAGGGTGCAGGTTTAAACCCCGGCCCGTACCTCTGAGTGTTGTGAAAACTTATGTACGGATTCACACCACTGGCTTTCGGTGAAGGAAAACATCGTGAGGAAACCTGCATGCCCGAGATGTCACAATCAAAGGCATGTGAGGTCCGCCAATCCGCACTAGGCCCGCGTGGTAGACTATGGCCTAGACCCTCTTATTGTTAGGGAAGGCCCGAGCTCGGTGGAGACGTGTATGAGCTGATGATGATGATGATGTATATGCATGTGCATCTGCCTTACCAGAACAAAAATATCTAGTTCTTTCTATTGTTTATCCAGCTTTGATCTCAATTGATTTACTAAGTACCTAATTGTGATCATTCCATATCATAACACCGATAAAGTACCCAAGTGCCTGAACTTCCTAACTGCCATTCTGAACTATGGCACGGCGGTAAATAGCCATAAAAACATATCAATCAATAGTCTTGGTGGCTCGTTACCTTCCAGGGTCTCTCCCCCCCCCCCCCCCCTCTACTACCAAGGGGTGAACAGCAAAGTGTCGTAAATGAACCGATTAATAACCGTAGATATCGTAAATGATGTAAGGTGAGGGCAGTTCCGATGGCTGTTTGTTACTTTCGCTATTTGCCGGGTTATGATTATTGCTTGGTGATGTTTGTTGAGGATTGGCTCGTTTATTAGACTCTACTGCTTTTGGTAAGATTTCTATTTTTCTAACAAATCAATTGATTTTCTTCTAAAACTGTCCATCCATATTGGATAAAATTAAAATATTTAAATAAGTAATTTATTCTATAGTCTTATATTTAGATATTTTCTTATCAGACAGCCCGGTTGGCTTTGTGGTTAGTGACTCTGACTTTCAAGCCGCGGGTCGTGGGTTCGAATCCCACCCAGGACAAATATTGCATGAATATGTCTGTTTGTTGTGTGTCTGGATGTAAATATCTATAATATGTATGTATTTAAGTAAAATTATTATGTGTAGTATATCAGCTATTACTTTGGAATCAGATTGGCCGTGTGTAAAAAATATCCCAGGATATTTATCTGTTTTTATTAATCACTTCTGATATTATTTATTAATGCAATTGGCTATACAATTTAATATGTAACAATATACCTCCATCTACTCGTAGGATAAAAACCAAAACAAAACTGCAATCCGGAGAAAAAACAACGTGTGATATCAGTATGCCGTGTCACGTCCATCCGTTTTTTGTTAAGAGCCCCCTGTATATAACTACAGGGTGTGCGGATAAGCCGTATTGATAACTATCGGGTGTCGCCTGACCGGCATCCGGTCCGGTTCCGGCAGCCGGCACACGGCGGGGGGCTCGAAAACACATCATTTTCATGACGCTTTTTCTTCAGCGGTTTCGTTTTTCTTTGAGGTTTATATCGCTTTGTTTTATAAATGACTAGTGGCTCCCCGCGGTTTCACCCGCGTACCCGGGAGGTCTTCCATTTTCCCGGGATAAAAAGTAGCCTATATGTTAATCCAGGTTATAAGCTATCTTTATTCCAAATTTCATTCAAATCCATTCAGTAGTTTTTACGTGAAAGAGTAACAAACATCCATACATCCATACTTACAAACTTTCGCCTTTATAATATTAGTAGGACTAGTTTCCGCGGTTTTACTCGTCTACTCGGATGAATATTTAATTTGGATCGTTTTTAAGAATATTTCATGACTAGAAATATGTAGGTATATTGTTCACGTATTATTTTCAGCCATGATCGTCTAGGTATGAGGTATACCTAGACGATCATGGATATATAAATAAAGTTAATGAGAGGGCAGTCTTTTGTCTTAGTTTTAGTCTTTAGTCTATAGTTCACATCAGTATCACAGATTGCTTAGTTGTGTTTTTAGTTCCTTGGATTTAGGTAGTAGGTACCTAATTGTAGGTTTGTAGACTGTAGGTCTGTAACAGAAGTGTCTGTAGTGTCAAAAATAGAAAACATCACATCACAGATCAGTTCACCCAGATCAGTATTAATATTAATAACTAGCTTCCGCCGCGCTGTTTCACCCGCGTAGATCCCATTTACGTAGGAATACGAGTATAAAATATAGCCTGATAGCGTAGCTTCCCATTGGTGAAATAGTTGTTCAGATCGGCCCAGTAGTTCTGGAGCCTATTCGGATAAACAAACAAACAAAAAATCCCCAGTACAGGCGATGTATTTATTGATACATAGCCTGTTTAATTTATTCAATGTCCGAGGATATTTATTTCATTTAAAACTGTATTGACGTAGGACCAAAATATATTACGTCAATGATATCTGATATTATTGTTATTTTACCTTAATTGGTAAGATTACAAAATTACCGTTATTTTTCCGTGTACCTATTTATCGGCCGTGGGCTTGAAAATGTGGTCAAAATATTAATAAAGTATTCGATAGAATGCCTCTCTGTGCGGTTTCAGTAAAATATGCTCCGGGAATTTCCTCGATTTAATACTGTTGTATTGTTAACAACAGGTACCTAATGGGTATTTTGAACATAAAAATGTACCTAACTAAATTTAAAATGAGGAAGAGTTTGTTTGTCCTGTTGCAATGAACCAATGGGTCTGCATAATTTTTATAAGCTTTGTCTACATGTAATACCTACCTATAATTTTGGAATGTGAATTTGTCATCTATCAAAACTTGGATTAATTTGAAACTTTACCCACTTATCTAGGATCGATGACAATATAAATGAAGTCGGTTGTCTATTATGTCTGTTTTTGAGTTTTTAAACAAACTGTCTTTTTTTTCCTACTCAAATGAATTTCACCTGTCTAACTATGGGTGTATAATTTTAAGGAGTTTTTTAATACATGTACTTGACTACAAGTGGTTAAAATCCTAAGAACCTATTTGTAGTGTCCAATTATCTACATACACAAGTTTATTTACAACGTCATAATAAGTTGAGAAACAAAATAAATCTTAGAGCATAGCTGGTTTGTGTGTAGCTTATTTCATTATGTGTATTACTATCAGTAACTAACCTATATCAGTTCATTGTTAGACTATAACCACTAGTTTACAACTCGCAATACAGTAAACCAATCAACCTCACCACTTGGCACGTTCGATCAATCCCAACCTCTTCCTGCCCACTACACTGTCGCTAATGACTAATTACGCTTGTACAATCCCTCCTGTACACCATACTATTTGTACTCACTATTCACGTACGACCACAATCTAGTTGCGACCTTATTGCTCGGTTCTTGTAACACTGAATCGTTCTTCGCTGAAATAAGACGCTCTGTGAACACTCATTAGGTATTTAGTGCTATTGTGGTGTGGTTCTAATGGATTTTGAGTCGTAGTGCGTGGGTTTAGGGTTTGGATTTGATTGGTTTGTGTGGAGGTAGTTATGTCCAGACTGGATAGGTGGCAAGAAGGCTTCCTGAGGAAAGATATCGGCACGTAATGAGTTGAGTGGCATTCAAAACATCATTATCTGTGTTCGCCGCAGGAATCCGAGCGTTCGGAATCTCTACGTAGGTAGGATATATTTCTTTAAGAAATTCAGTGTTTTATATGAATTGTATAGATGAGAATGTGTTTGGTTGGAGTGATATCTTTACCTTCCTACTTGACGTGAAGAGAGCGCAAAAGCTTACTATATGTGATTGTGTAGCCGTAAAATACTATCTAAAAGTTAAGTTGCGACATACGTATAGGCTTTTATTTAATTTCCAGATAAGTTGATTCGGCGACTTATTTATTAATCTACCGAAAAATGACGCGTTATAAAGTCATCAGTAGGTCTATACTCGTAGGTATAAAAAGGTATTAGGTAGGTACAGTCTGTGAACTTAATTAACCTTTACTTACTTTTGATCGCGTACAAACACCTTCGAATCAAAACCCTATCTCTCAGCCCAAATTATATCTTATATCTAACCATAAAGCTAATAACACCAAACCGTTCCACAATTGCACAGCATTTTACACCGTCCAGCCAAATTACCACCACTAAATATATAATCATACCTATATAAAAGGCAATAAAGTACATAATACAGTGTTTAATTAGTTTACCTAATCGTATATCAGACGATCATAATTACAGTATCAACGACCAACGTGTTTGCTGTACGTAATCCAATATGGCGGGTCACAAGTGGCGTCTAGTACGCCATTGTTATTTACACGTACCTTGTCATTAGCTGGATTATAGGGGTTATTATTAAAGGTAGGTGATGCCTGTGACTTCGGCTGCGGTGTGTAATTAGATTGAACAAGTAGCTCTTCTTTAAGGTCAAAATGTTCATGTATTTGTATTTATTGAAAGTGGTGCAGTGGTTTATGATAAAGTAACAGATAGACTGTCAGACAGATATTTTATTTACTTACTTCGAATTCGCTTTCATACTTGTATAATTATAATACGGTGTCAATATTGTTTGTACCTATACCTAGTGAAAAACTGTACTAGACATAATCTTTTATCTTGAAATAGTAAGTACGGTACAAAGTCTCATCCCGCAGTCTGTCCGCTTAGATCATTTAAACTACGCAACGTATTTTAATGCGGTTTTCAACTATAGATATACTAATACAAGCCAAAGGTTCAACTTACATATTCTTTAGTATTTTTGTGTTAATTGGTTTATATATGACAATGATGCTCTGCAAACCATGCAAAGCCGGGTCGGGGGCTATCTGTAACAAGGTTCATTAACGATCCCGGTAGGTATAAAAAATGGACATAAAACTCAACATAGCTAATCTTATATACCTATTCAGTAACACAAAAATTATGATTTAAAAACAAAACATTGATTTTGATGCCTACAGAGACTCAGAGCTTTCTAAAAAGGGTTATATAAGCCTTTGTCCTTTACCAATTTATAAAGACTTTACCTACCAAAACACTAATCCATCAAACTCCAGTCAATGCTAATTCAACCTCAAAGTTAGCAAGTCGCCGAGCATCGGTAACTCGATCATATCTCGATACTTGGTTGTATCGAGTCGAGACGATCTTACACGTAACCGAGTTAGCTCGGACCGTGGCCCGAGTTAGTGCGGCTATCGAGTTAGGAGTGTACATCTCGCTGTTGTTGATAATCGAATTTGATTGTACTGACTTTTCGTGTTGATTTGTAAATAATTGGGATTTTATTCGATTTACTGGTAGCCCATTTGTGTTCTTATGGAACATTTCATATCAGGTTTGACATATTTATCATAGACCGAACGATTTATCATCAATTTAGACTACCCATTAGCCTTTTAAATCTTGATGGCTATTGATACGCCCTTGAATTAGTTGATTGCATCCAAATAATATTACATTTAAATCTAGGTAGGTACATATTCTCACAGTTAAAACTGTTGTTTTATTATGTACAGCTACCTAAATATCTAGGTACCTTTATCTACCGAACTTAAATTTAAGGTTTCTTCTGTGCAAGTAATAAAATAAATTCTCCTGCCTGACTCACTAGGTACCTAAGGTAGCGAATGGTAGAAAGATAACAAAACACATAGGTTACTGACAAAGTATTATTACTACAAAGTAGTATTATAAGTAAACCTAAGTATCAATAATAATTATCTAAATCACTCATCTCCCAAATCATAAACCGCCCATACGTAAGCCCACCCCGTAAACATAAAGCCCTACACCGACCAACTGTAAAAAAGTTACAGTCGCAATAACTGACTCCATTACCGTAATGAATTATGTGTATCGTTAATCTGACCCCGAAGACATCAGTCCTCATCTCATCACCAATTAGAAGTAATTGAATATTAAGGCGACGAACGATTGCTTATAAAAACTCCGGAATTACCGGACGGTAAAAGTGTCTTAAGTGTCCGGGGTGTGGCGGACATTAAAAGTGTTCCAAGTTGATTAAGTTTTGATTAAGTGTCTTTGTAATTTAAGCGTAATTAAAATATCGTAAGTGTAAAAAAAAAAGAAAGAAAGAAATCTAGAAGCCCTAAAAGAAAGTAGGTACCTACCTATTCTAATTAAAAAGGATACCATAAAAAGGTACCTATATTAAAATTGTAACCTAGTCTTTCTACTCGGTTGTTGTCAGTTGAAGACTGACTTCTGAACTAGTAGTATCCATATCAGGTTTGACCTTCATAAGTAAATGAATGGCTTTAAATCTAACTTTATACAAACGTTACAAAAAGAAATAAGATATCTGCATAATTTTGACAGCTGTGTTTCGATGACAAATCTTAAGTACCTAACTGCTTGTCTTAGTGCATCTTAAAGACTTTGAAAAGGGTTGATTTTCTTTAACAAAGATGTAAGTAAGATATATTATATAGAAAAAGCTTGACACAATCTTCCATATTTACATATTATCAATAAAAATGTCGCGACTAAATTGTCGCTAAACATTATTAAGTACAGAAACGAGACTTTACTTGCAATTGTAGGAAATATACTATACTTAGTTATAACGGGTTGTTCCCAAAGTACTCCAAGTTTCCTTCCCAAACTACTCCATGATAAAAAACTACTTTATTAAATGTGTCCCATTTTACTCCAAGAGACTTGAACGTTGTTCTCAAAGTACTCCAAGGTTCTGATTTCAAAAAATAAATAGTAGGTACATTTATTCACAAACAACACCAAAAAGAATATTATTGATAAATTGTTTGTCCCATCCTACTCCAGTAGATGAGACGTACAGTCAGGTGCATAACTTCAAGTTATTTAATATTTTTAACTATGTCAATACAACTATAGATGTGGGTAATTACGGGCTAATTAGCTAGATGTTAATATGAGATAGAACTGAAATAATACACAGTTACTGATTTGGTTTTTTTTAATCATTTAAAACAACAAAATAAGGATTAAAATCTAGAGAGGATTTTAACATTCACAATTTTTTTTTTTACAAAATATACTTATTAAATACGAATATACTAATTAAGCATGATGGCTAAAACAAAATCAACAATCAACAGTACAAACAAATATAGAAAAAAAAATCAGTCTTTTTTCTGGTCTGAGCTGTCCACCTGATAAAAATACATGAATTCTGAAAAATTGGCGTAAGTAAGCGATCAAATCATGATTTTTATTCCATGCCACATGCCACATTCACATAGGCCACAAATGAAACCGACATTAAAAAAACTTGAGAAAACATTATTTTAAAATACATATAATTTTGCATATTGTGCCTGACTGTACCTTTTCAATATTTCATGGAGTAGAATGGTACTTAAATATGAAGATTGAATATATTTCGATGTTTTCAATGGAGCAGTTTGAGAATTGTCGACGAACAATGACTGGAGTAGTTTGGGAACAACGCCAGTTACATTTGGAGTAGAATGGAACTTAAATGCAATATTTTTAAATTAATATTTAATTCGTTGGAGTAGTTTGGGAACCCATGTATGAGATTTTTATCTTTTTAGAACAAAAGAATGGAGTACTTTGGGAACAACCCGTTATAACTTACTTTATTTGTGTTAATTAAATAAAATCCTGGGACATTTTTTACTCACGCACGGCTGTCGCTTAGACTGCACTAAACAGAGCTTGTATAAATCATGAATTTAGTTTACGGAAGTTTAAAAAAAATATTAGGCGTGCCTACTAATTTACTACTTTTAAATATTTCTTTCTATAGATAGGTATTTAAAGAGACACAGAAAAAATAGACATAGTATTTGACCTGTATGAGAATCGTTACCACACTAGCGGTCGATGACCACAAAGCCAACCGGCCGTCAATAAATTATAAGTTTCTCATAATGACTAGCTTCTAGTGAT
Source organism: Thyatira batis (assembly GCA_905147785.2). Classification (NCBI taxonomy): domain Eukaryota; kingdom Metazoa; phylum Arthropoda; class Insecta; order Lepidoptera; family Drepanidae; genus Thyatira; species Thyatira batis. The sequence continues at coordinate 11,267,332 of LR990493.1, read as the reverse complement.
GGTGATCTGATGGTAAGTGGTCACCGCAGCCTATAGACATTGGTTATATAAGAGAAATTGCGTTTGTAACTGAAATTTGTAAAATTTTCATTCATTGTCATTTGAGAGATAAAAATTGTCTCATGAATTATGGACTAAAGATTCTTAAATATTATTTTTATACCTACCTAATTAGATGTAGGTGAGATTATAATGCGGACGAAAGGTCAGTGGTCAATGGTCATTCAGGAAAAACACATTTTTATGACGAAAACAGGAAGTTTTTAATGGCTTATTTTTATCATGGAATTTACCTTTTGGAATTCACTTTTGTATGCGACTTGCTTACGCCCAGCGGTTTCACCCGCGTTGTTCCCGTTTCTGTAGGAATACAGGGATAAATATTGCCTATGTTACTGATTGGTTGGTGAAACATTAAATCAGATCGGTCCAGTAGTTTTGGAGCCTTTTCTATACAAACAAAAATTATTTAAGCCTCTTTATATATCAGTGTAAAAAAGCTTAATTGAATTGAAATGCCACGTTAAAATCTATATTTATACTAATATATAAAGCTGAAGACTTTGTTTGTTTACTCAACTGCGCTAATCTTAGGAACTACTTGGTCCGATTTGAAAAAATATCATAGTGTTAGTTAGCCTATTTATCGAAAATGGCTATAAGTTATATATCATCTCGATACAACGAATAGGAGCGGAGCATCAATAAAAAATGTGCTAAAAAATGGGCAAGTACTTAGTAGGTATGAGATAAATTCCATCATCACAAAGTAAACCAACAGGAAAAAATATCAAATAAAAACTGTCAATAAAGTGTTGGTACCAAAAAATATCGATAAAAGTGTTTAATCGTAAATAACATCGCGAAAATATCGGGAATCGTTTACGTTCCTTTAATGTATTCGCGTTGTGTGCGCCGTGCCTTAATAGCACATTAAAACGTCTATTAGGTATTCATATTATATTTTATTATTACATTTTCATACTTTATTTGAAACGTGAGATGTTCCCGTTATTGCGTTGCTGAATGTGGTATCACCTAATAAAAAAAAATACTACCTACCTACACAAATGTACACGTTACAAATTAAAAGCTGATTCAGTAAGCCATAATTAGGCACTTATAAAAGTAAATAGTGGCTCGGGAGTCAGTAAAACATCTTAGTAATTTTCTTTCTCATGAAATCAAATTACCTGTGATAGAGCATTTTCTAGCATTAGGCATTTTCTGAGCAACTCTGCAACATCATAGGCTTCGACGTCGCTCATGTCAGAGCGTGTCTGAAGCTATAAGTCTCATGAAAGCTCGTTTGGTTTTAAAAAACCCTGCGACCTGCCCCAGCTTCACATAGGTGCAATGCTTATACATCAAATTAGAAATCTCCAAAACTGATATTGTTTCTCTAACATATTACGCATGTATTGTATATAAAAACCATCCTCTTGAATCATTCTATCTATTAAAAAAAACGCATCAAAATCCGCTGCGTAGTTTAACGATTTAAGAAGACACTGAGAGACAGCGGAAAGCGACTTTGTATTATAATATGTAGTGATAATAATAGAAATTAAAGGTCGTACTTTCTCCTTATAATTCATTTATTTGTATAATAAGGATAGGTGTTTGAAACGAAAAACAAAAGCTCTCAATGTCACATCGCAAGTTTATCGCACTCATCCGACCCAAGTCATATTGGCACTCGCAAAAAGTACCCACCAAGGTATAAGACGCTGATCCTCCATACAATACTTTTAAATCACGGATCCGTTTATTTATTTACTCGCACGCGAAAATTTACATATAAGAACCAATTCAATTCCGAGGCTCACGGCATTCGCAAAGATTAAGGCTGTATATCCCACCTACTGAACGACCCCCCTACCCGCTACTACCCCCTACTACCAGTACTACCCTAGAAGACCATCCCCCACATAATCCCTATAAATCCACTTTATATTCATCCACCTTAAAGGCCGCAATAAAAGCGACTTGTGTATTTTTTATTCGCTATGTCTTTAGATTGGAGAGAGAATCCTTATAATTTTTCGGTTGGTTCATCTTGACTGCTATCAAGGAAAAACCCATTAAAAAAAACTAGCAATCAAGTTCCCTAATTATCTAAAACAATTGGTTAGGTAATTCTATTATTTAATGGCAGAGTATCTAGTGTAAGTGTTAATTAAAATGCATTTATCAATCACCAGTGGCTCCCAGCGGTTTCACCCGCGTGCCCGGGAGCTCATCCATTTTCCCGGAATAAAAAGTAGCCTTTGTCCTTTCTCAGGCTCTAGACTATGTTTGTACTAAATGTCATTTAAATCGGTTATGTAGTTTTAGCGTGAAAGCGAGACAGACAGAGGTACATTCGCATATATAATATTAGTATAGATTGATATTTATTGTCAAACAAAATCCCTTCCAGCTGTATTACGCTAAATCAGGCTATAAGCTATAAATCAAACGCCAACACATATGAAGTAAGTGCGTGCGGGAGGCGCTAGTCGGCGAGAATTGAACCCCCAACTAGGGTAGGTGTATAGGGTATCCACTGCACTGATATCGATACGTGTATGACTCACTCGTTGTATTAAACTAGAGATCGTTTTGCGGATAAATTGTATAGAGTCGTTGTTAGAACTAAAAAAATATATCTATACTAATAATAATATAATATTATAAAGAGGAAAGATTTGTTTGTTTGTTTGTTTGTTTGTTTGTTTGTTTGTTTGTTTGTAATGAATAGGCTCCGAAACTACTGGACCGATTTCAAAATTTCTTTCACCTTTGGAAAGCTACATTATCCCCGAGTAACATAGGCTATATTTTATCCCTGTATTCCCCCTGGGGAGGCAGCTAGTCATTAATAATTTGGGAGTAAATCAGATTTTTATGTAAATAAACAATGACTGAGTAATTTAATACGAGTTAACATTACGTTGGGAGTAAATCAGATTTTTATGTAAATAAACAATGACTGAGTAATTTAATACGAGTTAACATTACGTTATTAGATACTTTATCTATGTACTGACCTATAAAAACCGTGTAAGGAGACAAAATAATTGTTGTATAAGAGAGATGACCTAACCACATGAAGGTTAACTTCATTGTTACAGAGGAAATAGATATATTTAATTGTACATTGAGTGAATTCACAAAAAAAAAAAAATACATATTTTATGTTGAGTGTAAGATACACTATCGAATTAGTTTTAGCCTGTAAGGATAGCTGTAAGTTTCGTTAACAAAAAAAATTGCTGTAAATTATTTTACAGAAAATTTCGCTAACTCACATAATATAGTCGTCAACATCGCGACGAGCTCGTAATTTGCAGTTTGTATTCATACGCGTCCGCGGCCGACCCGCCGCGCCGCCCGACTCGCGCCTCTCGCTGAATTACATTTATTCAACAAATCTTTATACCTTGCCCACTTCTTTAAGGTTGCTTCAAGGTATTTTTAAGGTTATGAATGTCATTGAAAGTAAAGAAAAAAAAATGGAAGTTCACTAATGAATAGTCTAGCACTAACGCTCGGTTCGGAAAGTTGCTTTTATGATACCTACTATATTTTTCCCTAATTAGTGTTTTTTTGGACTGTATTACAGAATAACCTTTTCAGGACGTACCTGTATGATGAGCATTTATAATTAAATATATTTAATAATTCAATTATGTTATTAAATTATGAACTTAGCAAAAAAACTCCCTTGGAAAATTTTATAAAAATCTTTGTAATTGAATTTGGAAATAGACACAAAATGAGAGGATTCTTACATAGGACTAGGTCACAGATTAAATAAAGATTGTGTAAAAGAAGCCAAATTATGGTGGACAATGGGTAACCTGATAAGTAGCGTCTGCGACCTTCCGAGCTCGCCTTAGGCTGCACAGCAATCACAAACGTTCATAACCATCAAGCCGGCGTATGTCCATCTCATATACATATTTACATAAATAATAAAAAATACCGACTTTCTGTCTGTCGGCAAGGCGGGTCCGACTGGTCCACTGTTATCTCAACTCCCCCAACTATTAACTTATGAAAATAAGGTACAATAACAGTTTGTTTATTTTGCGTTATTCGTTTTGCCAGGGAAATTTGCGACGGCCGAACGAGTAGAGCGGCGACGGTGCTCAAAGTTTTGCTGAGCCTAAATAGGTACTTGCCTAATAATATCAAGACAACATCATTATAATATATTAGCTAATAGTTTTTGGCATATCATTGATTGGATTTTAAATAAATAATTAATTTGAGAGTTTTCATTCGAAACTAAGATATTATCTTGACGATCTAAAAAAGTATTTTAAATTAAATTTTACTTATAAAATATTACAATATATATACTTATAAATCATTTTATAAAAGTACTTATTATCAAATAAATATCACATTATCAACGTTTGACAGTCGCAGGTACGTAATATTTTGAAGAAATAGGTTGTTTTGAGAGGCCCCACGTTGGGCGCCACTAGGCGGCCGGACAACGGACACCACTCTAATGGATGTTATTAATGTAAACACATGGAAAAATCAGGATAAGACGACATTAAAGAAATATACAGGCATTAGATATAGTTGGATAATACAAACATACAGAGTTTCGTTTGGTGTTTAAATTGTAACGCTATTTTAGATTAAAAGCTACTACCGGTTCGGCAGCAATAAACTTAGTGTCATAAAAAACATTAAACAAGTCACAACTACTTGACAAAGCCACAATACAACTCCAGGGCCCTTATCCCATAAATATCAACACACAATGTATATAAATTACAAGCAATCGAACGCAACAAAACGTCTCACCCCTGAGGATAAATATAACGCATGGAAAGGAAACATTCAAAAATGCCCCCGAAGAAAGCCCCGTGAAATCTCAACCCACCTCATAAAACACGTGAAACAATATCTTGAACGCACCGTATAAAACCATTTTAAAACTACCCCCAAAACAACCCTATTTCAATACAACTAAGGTTGTAAATCTCCAGTTTAGTGTGAAAGCAAAGTTGGTGCCAATGTTCGGCTTTTCCTTGCCCATAAAAGTATATTGTGCGTCTTTAAACACGGACGCCTGTTTGTCACCATTTGCATACATTTGTGTGTTGGGTTAGACGCTCTCCTGAACTCTGGTGTTTCGGATAATAGCTATTATACATACATTTTGTTATGGCAGGTGCTATGTTTATTCGTTAAAATTGCAAAAAATATTAATGAATTATATACTGACCATTTTTCTTTACTGAAAATAAACCAGTTTCTATTGCAATGCTGCAGTTGATATCGCAAAATTGTAAAGAAAAAATTATCACGTGGTTAAAAAGAAAATCCTAATCAAACTTCCCCCAACCCATAAGTATTGCTTTATTTACAGCTGGAAACACTCCCAGTAATCGGGTCATACGCGCAAAGTGTGCGAAGGAGACACAACTATTGTGTATCACTCGAAAAGATCCGATGATATTCATTACGGTTTATCCTTTGGAATGAATGGAATGAAATGAAAAGGAAGCGAGGTGCTGAAATACAGGAGTGTACTTAGTTAAATTATTTTTTTCTTTTAAATTTTATAGAATAGAATAGTTACTATACATTTTTTACTTTAAGCTTTATATTTGCCTAGGAGGTTTTCATTAGATTTGGTATATAATGAAAAGTTTCAGATTAAGACATTATTCTGTATCTATATAGGCAACGTTTTTTTGACCCGATTGATATTTGTCAGATTCATGGCCTAGTTAGGTAATCATGAAGCAGCTCCCGATAAAATGAAATCTCAAGTCCATCTCTGCATTAAAAGTCCTTGGTATATCTTAAAAGGGCGTGCAGTAAGCAACTCACGTACGCTGGAACACTCTCCACGCTATGGCGGACTATGGCGTCGAAATTATATAAATACGCCATAAACTGCCATAAACACAAGTCGAGTATAAACTGCGACCATCAGCCCGAATGGCCGCATAAATATAGGCTTTGGGCTTACGAAATTAGCTAAAAGGATGATAGAGTTAATTTATGTTTTCACATCATCGTTACTAACAATCTTAGACGCCGATTGAATGCATAAAACTTCGGTAACATTTCTGTATATTTTTCGAAGATTTAATAAACAGTTTTCATATAATTTTAATCTATATTTCATAATAACATCCTTTAATATCAATAAAATTATGCGTCTGCATTTTCGTCGCTTGTTAACATAATCCTGTTAAAAAGGAGATTAAAATATTACCACAGCTTATGCGAAATGTAAGCGAAATTATCTCAATTACGAGGCGCAACCACAGATTATAAAGGGCCCTCAGCCACGGCGGGCAAAGTGGCGAATTAAGTGATTGTATGCAAGTGTCGGGGGAACACCTCGCGATTACCTTGAGGTGCCACTTAAGAGCTCAGCAGGGGTATTAAGGGCCACCGTTTCTTTTTTAAAAGGAAGAAGTTGTAGGTACCTCCATAAATTGTTACGTTAATAGTGTTTTATAATGGAGAACTCTTGTCTTTCTATACATAAAAATGTATTTATATCGTATTTTCTTATTTAATTATTAGCTTATAGGAAGATTCACAGCAAGTAACCATAGGTTATACATGCATATTAACAACTGCCATTTATAAATCTCCACCAAGAGGAACACAGACACAAGTAGCTTAGGCGTATTACTTTCCTACACACAAGAAAAACAGGTCCCACGTTGGGTGCCAAACTTTTACTAGCTTTATATACCTAAATCAACACTATAGTTTTATTATATATTTACTTATCAGCCCCTAGTATTTCTTAATACACACATTCTCAAATATACACACACCAAAAACATGTCCCACGTTGGGCGCCAAACTTTTACTACCGTTACATACTAAGATCATTACTATAGTTTTGTTATGTATTTACTAATCAGCCCCTAGTATGCACTAGTTGTGAGTGGCGGCGCGCGTCGTGTCGTCAACAGTTGCCGGTCGACATCGCGACAAGTTTCCAGTTGAAAAGTCGTGCCCTGTCGCTGACAATGCGCCCCGTGTCCGGGGGTCCTAATGTTGACTTGAAAATGCTATAGAGTTGTCTTTGTAAATAAATAATTAAATTAAGCTGAGTATCAAACTGGCATGGCCGGTGATACTGACTTTCAAGCCGTCGGCGCCGGTTGTTGTTTTGAATCTTAATTAGGACATATTGGCTTGCATGTACATGTCTGTTTGTTCAGTATCTAGATACGAATATATAATTATGTATTTAAAAATTAGAATGTGTAGTATATCAGCACAAGCTTTCTATCAAGTGGGCCTCATCATGCCTGTTTTCCACGGTCGTGGTATAAAAAAATAATTATTTACTTTGGAATTACATAGATTGGTCATTCAAAAATGTCCCAGATATTTATTTATTAATTTAACCTTTGTTTTTTATTTGTTTCAGGTAAGCTGCGTGTTCAGATTAGACGTCAAAGGTAATGTTATTTTATTATTAATTGAAAATATTAGCGTTCTTACATTTATTTAAATTGTAACCTTTTTTGTGTATTTCTTCTTCATCCGTCAGTGTATTTCTCCCTGTTAGTCTGCGGATAATGTAGTGGGCCGCAACATTGTATTTTTCTTTTTTTAAATGTGCATTATTTATATTGTATGTTGTAGCTGTTTTTTGTCCCTTAAATTAAATAAATAAATAAATAAATAGAAAATACAATAAAAACATGATGCTCATGACATAAATTTGACTGACTACTTATTTTAAAATAATTTGCCGTGTCTATAACATATTAAGTGAACAAATTATTAGACATAGGTCGGGTGTAAGCCAGTGGTCTGTTAACTGAGATCTGTTGTGGACGCCGATGGATGTTTTGGTTCCATTTGCTACGTTTATAAGTCAACTCACTAAACTGAGGGATCTACCTCATATGACTATCTATTGTTTAAGGAATTTATTTGGTTGAGTGTGAATATCTCGGGATGATACTTTCATATTTAAGCAGTAGGTCCTATGTAGGTATTATTGTTCTAACGGTATTAGATCTAAGAGTTTCTAGTCAATTTAAATATGTTAATTTCAGTCTTCATGATGGTTGCTTAAAGCAATTTAATAAAAATATTTCGTAACTATCCTTTACAATACACGTTACGTGAATAACATCATTTTGAATCGGCGAAGTTGTACATAGATTTGAAACAAAGAACAATATAGCGATTACCTCTTAATTTACATTATAACTGCAATTTAAACTCAACTAAGTTTCATTCATATTTATCGGTATTTCAATTTAGGATGTTTTATTAAATATCTACTTACCTAAGTAGATACTTTTTATTCATTATTTAAGCTTAAACAACCCATCGAGCTATAAGGGCTTATAAATAGCTCTAGTATTAAACATGAATTTCTTCAGTGATTCCAAGTGACGGTTGTCAGAACTAGTGATGCGACACCCCCCTGCACTTATCAATTAAACAAGCGCCCAGTGATTCGGAAACGGTTCGCTTCACTGTCCGCCTTCGCGTCCGTTACACGCGTCCATCACTATTATACCGTACTATTATTATAACTATCATTACGTATTTAAATGGGAATTTCATGATAAAGATGATCTTTATTTAATTTTACAATCACTGTTTAGTTAGGTATTATCTCCTCCTATATGTAACTTACAATATATTTTGCCGTGCCCGGCAGGCTCTACAATGGTAATTAGAGATATTTTAATTTTTATATTGTGGAATGCCAATAAATACCATGAATATGAGTAATCAATCAAATTAATCAAAATCTTTTTTATTCAAATAGGCCTCAATAAAGCACTTATGAATAGTTACTATTAATGCTCGGTTCTGCTAGTAGTTTTTACTGAGAAGAGCCGGCAATAAACTCAGTAATTACTCTTTTCAAAAAGTATTTTTTAAACTACAGGTCACTCGTACTAACAATACCAGTTATATCTACTGTTTGACAGCAGCTGTCATCGTGAAAACCAATCAAAATCATCAGTTAAATACGCTTTTGTATTGACAGCTGTCAAATGAGCAATCAATTAGGTATTGCCGGTGTCCATGGGCGTCAGTGACCACTTTCCATCAGGTGGGCCGACTGTTCGTCTGCCTTCGTTGGCAATAAAAAAAAAAAAACAAGTAGGTAGTAAATCTGTAAGTTAGGTTAGAAAATCGAACAGTAATATTGGTATATAGTAGTAGAAAAAGGTATAAAACATTTTAATTTGAATTCATATCGATCACATTTCTAATGACATACGAAATAGAAATCACAATTTCTGTATTGAATAGCGAAATGCGCATAGATTCACCGCGACTAACCTTTCCCTTGCTGGCAATGTGATTTGTATTCTATTGGTTATTGAATAGAGTTGAATTTAGCTGGTTATTGTGTGGATTCGAATGCAATGTCATTGTCACTTGAGGGGTTGATGTGACTTTGCGCCGAGGGGAGCAGAAATTATTTTTATGCTCACTGAATTGATTCCACTGTAGTTATTGAACGTGTGTCGGTATAATGTTGCTAAATGGCTTCCTAAATAATAATACAGATTCGTTACAAGGTTATCTCATACAGGTACTGAATACCTACTTTTTTAAAGAACCTTTTTAGGACAATGCTTAATTATTTGTCTTACTTTTATTGATGCAAAATAATCCGACGTTATAACCGTTTTCTTTTAAATTTTTAATCCAAATTTTATTTCAATGTAGATGAGATGTATAAAACACACAGACAAAAAAAATAGTATTTTTTCTAATTGAACGGGTATCTACGGTATCGTAATCTAAATTAGAAAAACATTTTTGACGTGACAACGTCTTATAAATTGGTTTGCCGGGTGACACTTCAAGAAACTGCGTTACGCTCCGCTCACGTAACGTGACGTTATGTTTTAAATTGTTACTATTATTTCATCCTTCTTCCTACTATACGAATGAATATTCACATTAAAATTATTTTACCACTCAAAGTCGTTGTCACGTAAAACTTTCGCCCGTATACCGACTTTACAGGCAACCAATTTTTTTTTTAACATTAAAATATCTTCTCAATGCAATATTAGGTACTTACATTAGGTACCTATGTACCTACTTAGTTATTTGAAAGTAATATCACCTCCTTTTAAATTACCATAACATTGATACCAAAAGCTTTTCAATTACAACTTGACCTTTATAAGTCACAAGTCACCTTTCCATGTAAAAAGCTCCATGCAAGCGCCGGAAGGAAGCTCACATAAGTCACCCAGCGAGCATCTTCCGGCGGATGTGAGATGTGCCTGACACGTGACCATGTCAATTAGCCTCTTAGAGGGTAGGCAGAGAAAATGGCGGCGTATTGAGATGTTAGTAATAAATGGATGCAGCTATGTAGATTAAACGTATTATAAAATAATCTTAGTAATAGTAGGGAGAGAAGATTTGAGCTTAGGAGATAGGTACTTGACGTACTAAGGAAAAGAACTATTTTATTAAAATTCTACCGTAAATGATTTATGATTAGCCTAAAGGACATTCTTGTTTATACCCCTAGAAAGAGCCTTTAGTTGAAAACTTGTGTCATAGGATTTTTTTTTAGTATGGATAGATAAAAATAATTTAAATATGCATTAAAGGAGGAAAACATTTTTTTCACTGCAACTTGGTTCGGCTCCGCTGTTTCCGGGGAAACATCAACTTTCTCAAATTATAAGGTAACCAAACCATTCTCATCCTCTAGTCTACATCGGTACCAAATTTATTAAAATATCGTTCAGTAGTTTAGTCGTGAGAGCGTAAAAGACAGACAGACATACAGAGTTACTTTCGCCTAAGTTATCAATTTCAGCACTTCTTTTTTTATAAGTATTTTAAAGTCATATTCATACATGCATCTTAAATTAAACTCATAATTAACGTGTCAATCCCAATCTATTCTGGCAACACCTTTCTGAATTCCACATGTAATAGTTGATAGTTAATCATAATATAATGTGTATGTTGAGTGCTTCATATCTCATAACCAACATCCATTAATACATTACATTTGTCCATCACTGTCTCATAGTGATGACATGATTTATATATCTGCGTCTCATTTACTCTTTGAAAGAATTGTCTTTTTTTCTCTGTCTTTTATGCTTCGAATGGACTAAAAAATGGTTCATAGTTAAGCTTTATGCGAACTGACAAAAATTAAGTTAACCTAGTGTTCGTTTTTATTCAATTTAGGTTAGCATTGCTCTGTATGTGATACGGGTTTCAATTATGATTTTAAATAATGAAAAATCTGCCTAAAACATTGAATAAGTTGGTTTTTAAAAAGAGTAATTACTGAGTTTATTGCAGCTCTTCTCAGTTAAAACAACTATCAGAACCGAGCGTTAATAGTGACTATTCATAAGTGCTTCATTGAGGCCTATTTGAATAAAAAAGTTTTTGATTTTGATTGATTTCTTGATTATTCTATGCCACTATGGCAAGTGATAACCTCTCTCAACCTAGTAAGGATCACATTGGCAGCTTTTAGCTAGAGGGTCAGGAAGATTACTGTGCTTTCACGATATTTTCCTTCACTGTAAGCTTAAGCTTTAAAATTTTCATATATGACCTTTACCACGACATCATATAAATCACAAATTTCAGTCTTTAACATCTAAACCTTTTACATGCCATACTTCTGTACCTCAACATATCTGTTCTCTCGTCAAAGCACAAGTATCCAAATGGTTACAATGAAACAAAATAATCGCCTCCGATTAGAGTCTCGTTTCCGTGAAATCGGTCCGCGCGGTGCGCACGCGCAGCCGTACATCAACCGTGTCCTTTCCCAGAATAACATTGGTGTTTTAGTGGTCCATTTCTAACAGGAGATAAGCTTTATAATATACAAGACGCTGATATCTGACTTTACCTATGTAGATTTTGTATTTTCATAAGGTTTACCAAAATATATCGATAGGTAGGTATATAAATTTGGGTTATTTCTTTACAAATTAAGATGGTCGCTCTAAATCCGCTTTTTAACTAACAAATTTTCTAAATATACCTCCTTCTGTTATTAAATGCCATCATAGATTTTTATTTCTAATCATAATGTCATTAGTTTGCGTTGATAATATTACTGTACTGTTAATATTTTAAGAATACAATTTCGTTTAAAAATTTAGATCCTATTTCATATATTAATCTTTATTAACATTTTCAGGTAATTTTTCATAGATAGGTACAGTTGCAAAAAATATGTGAAGTTTAAAAATTGTTTTCGGAGAATAACTCTCGAGGTATTTTATAAATTGTATGATGTTGGTGTTTTCGAGAAATTCAGGTAGTGTTTAATATCAAAAGCGTGAGAATATACTTCCGTTAATAATGAAATATTTCACATAAGTAGGTAGGTACCTACCTACATGAGTTAAACAAAACGCATCGGCTTAAATTGATCGCGTCATCGCTTAATAAACATACAATTATTTAATTCGTCGTCCAGACAACAATACATTCTTTACATTGATCAGCCGTGCCACGTGGGAAAGGACTTTTGCTTTTTATGTTCACGAATAAAATATACCTATGTTAATATAACCTTTGAGGTGGATTAATTCTAGTTACAGCAAATACGTATAGTGGTAGGGTGCTTTTTTTTCTCATATTTGTCGGATATAATGAAATAGCCAATTTATATGAAAGACAGTGTCGGTCAGCTATGTGGTTAGTGACCCTGACATTCATGCCACGAGTCGTTGGTTCGAATACTACACAAGACAAACACACAAAGTGCTAAGTATAAGCTCAGCTTATTTAGGAATCAGATTGGTCGTGTGTGACCTTTTTATATCAGACAATATCTTTTATTAATGAGTTAGTAACATGTAGTTCCTGAGTATCGTTTGACATTTATCTCAATCCCACAAATATGATGAAAAGAAAATTTCAGACGGATTGGCAAAATGGTTTAATATTCCGTTATAAACAGACAATCCGTCACAAAACCCTTTATCAATGCCACAAATAAACCTACCATGTCTACCTAGTAATCGCTACCGGAAACGGAAAGTCCGCCATATTGTATGCGAAATCAGCCGCTTGTCAAGCCTTCCGCGCTGTTGCACCTGGCCACACTCATCGTCCATCCACCAATCGGAAAACGAACCTTATCAATAATAACATAAAGTGGAAATTTAACTGGGGGATTTAATCAGAAAATTATCGCTGCTCATTCAAAATTAAATTGTACGTTCTAGTCTTTATAGTCGAATTTAAACTGGTTATTGAATTCAGGTGACAATTGAAATGAGGATGGCTACAGCGAGATCATCTTTTCGGTTACAATTTCTATTTAAACAAAGTTGAACTCTATTCTCGAAGGGTTATGGTTGATATTGTATTGTATTAGGGTTGAATGTAAGTGTAAATCTGCGTGTAAAATCCGCGGACAGGTTCTGGCTGCTGACTATTGTTCTGGTGTCCGAATATGAATTAATAGGGATTTTCAGGTAACGCCGGGGGGCGAGGCAGTGGCGGCGGCAGATTGTGCCTTGGGGGAGTATCGCTATTGTTTTCCAATAGTTTATGTTATTATTACAGTGTGTTGGAGGGCGATATGATACTAGTAAGTACTTACTATATAGATGAACATATACTTAGATATACTAGCCGCGGCTTTGCTCGCAGCATCGATGTCATACATGAACAAATTACATTGGAACCTTCCTCTTGGATCTCTCTCTTGTTGAAAACTGCATTAAAATTTGTGGCGTAGTTTTATATTCAAAACTTGCTTACAAAAAGTTGAGTAGGTATTTCCTATTTGTAATATAATAATCTTAGATGACTAGATAATATGAAAACAAGTAAATAATTAGTATCTTCGACTTACAACCGAAACTGAATAAGTTTTAATTTTTTCATATACACAAATGCGTGTTTCGTCTGTTTTTATCTATCTATCGAATTAGCCTTCACTGACCATAGGCTTTCTTAATCTTTTAAATCAATACATTAGTTTACCTACTACAGATTATCCAAAAATAATTTCATATCCGGGATACTTTCGTAGACCTATAGTGCTACGAATTTCGTAGCTTCGTAGCTTATGACACATATTTCCAGCTCGATGACGTCATCACAAAACCTGCCGCGTCACTGCCAGAACAGTTTCCCGTCATTGTGCACCTGCCAGTGTCGAGGTAATTAATTATGACCCCCACCGACCCCCACCGACCCCCACCAACCCCTGCCGACCCCCAGGGTGGTGCCGTGTTGTGTCAAGGTGATCCTATTGTTTTGGAGTGGTAGGTTTCACTGAGGACAGTTAGCTGTTGATTGTCCGTTAATCTATCACAATTTTTTTTATATAAGTAGGTAGGTATATAATTTTGTCTTTGCCCTGCAGTGAGACAATCCAGGCTTTAAATAATATTTTTTTTATAAATGTTAAAATGCCAAAGGTCTTGTACTAAACTCACAAAATGAAAAAAAAACTAAATTAATAGATATTTAAGACATAATTTTTTTTGTAATTTTATCAATAAAACAACAGTATTTTTGTGTTTACTTATATCTATAAAACTTGTGTCAATAAAGTTCAGTAAATCAGTTCACACTATAAGTTGACTAGTATCCTAGTCCAAAAACACTTCTCACTAACTTATAATCCGCGCTAACTCATTGCTAAACTAACCACCAGTGCAAGCAGCCCTAACTCAAGCAAGGTGAGATTTTGTCGTTGATTAACGATGGCCGAGACGTGTTTATTGTGTCTCCTGCGAAGTCATCCAGTCGCAGAGTCACTAGGAGTCAGAGTCACGAAGATTCTGTGATAGTCATTGTAGCTTTTGATAGTTGAGGAAAATATAATTAGGTCATAAATGATTCTGGTAGTAGATACTGCATGCATTTTTTTATGTTATCTAATTATAATTTAAGAATAAAATGTAGCCTATGATCCGGCAAGTGGGACCGCGGTCCCAGTTTGTTGTGGTCCCAGTCGCCGAAAGCCTCTTTCTTATATTTTAAAACTTTAAGTCATATTTTGTAAAGAGTAATTCCTGAGTAGGTATACTTATTCCTGGCTCTTCCCAGCAAAACCAACGTTCTGAACCGAACATTAGTGTTTCACTATTTTAAGAGCTTTTAAAGGGAATAGCCCTATATTACCTACTATTACTTAGTATTTGAATGTTGTGGATACTCGGAAAGGTCGGTTCTACCTAATCCTATTGACATTTCGAAGTTTTAATTTAAACTACGAAGTCTCGAAGGTTACATCCTTTAAAACCCCAAAAACAAATTACTTATAAATAATATTGAATCAATAAAGCGTCCCACTCACGCCGCGGCACACCCGCCGCCGCTGTCACGCGTGGCGGAGATCGAAACTGTCGTAGTTCACTTGGAGTTAGTTTAATGAGGTAGCTCGCTAGTTGCACAGTTTTGCGGTTGAGACGCGAGCGACGTGTCGCCACCGCCGCCGCGGCGTGAACAGGCACCGTAAAGGTATTTCGGGATAGTTTTATGCATGAACTGATTAAGTCAATTTAACTTGGTAAAGCTTAGATAGGTTAATGGTTATAGTACGTGATCTGCTTAGTTTGGAATTTATGCTGATATGGGCACCTATAACTTTTTAATACATATTTTTAGGGTTCGTAGCCAAATGGCAAAATACGGAACCCTTATAGATTCGTCATGTTTGTCTGTCTGTCTGTCCGTCCATATGTCCGTATGTCACAGCCACTTTTTTCCGAAACTATAAGAGCTAAACTGTTGAAAACTGGCAAGTACCTAAGTAGATGTATTCTGTAAACCGCATTTAGATTTCCAAACGAAAATCAAAAAATACAATTATATTATTAGGTAGGTTACATGACTACAAGACTAACATACATGTTCGTTTATACAAAAAAAATGTGGAAATGGTTGAACCCACGACAAGATAGCTTACAACCGCTTTTAATATTTTATTTAATATGATATTCTAGGCATTTTCAAGCAAAGTACCTATGTACTTAGGTGTAAATTGTGTTACCTAATGTGCAAAGTTGTAATGTCACACCTCTTTGCGTCCACATCCCGAACTAAAGGTTATGACGCAACAATTAAACATTTCTCTGAAACTATGCGAATGTAGGCCGGCCTATGGAGGAGGCTGTTGGGCCATTAGATACGAAGATTTATTAATTTATTAAAAAAAAATGAGTTTGCATGAAGACGAAGATGGATAGTAATTACTGACTTTATTGCCGGCTCTTCTCAGTAAAAAACAACTTTCAGAACCGAGCATTAATAGTGACTATTCATGAGTGCTTGATTGAGGCCCATTTGAATAAAAAAGGTTTTGATATGATTCGATTTGACAGTAGAGGCGCTAGAAAGATTTTAGAGCTGTACTGCAAGGATTGCTAATTGCATCGCTATACCTATGTCAAATATAAGGTTTGTTAGAAAGATATAATAGTTTATGAGTTCAGATGTTACGAGTGATCTCCGTAACTACTCAATCGTAGAAAAAATATTTTATAGATTCAAACTTTATTTTCAAGTCTCCTACGACATCTTTTTATACCCGGAATGTTGGGCTTATGTCATATTATTTAATTATTTTTGCTGTTTGTTTGTCATTTCACTATATATAAAACATGCTAGTCGAATGGCCCCACAACAATCCACCAACTAATATAACTAGTTCTGTAGTCAAGGTATGCGGATGTCCCCAAGGGTTCGCGAGAACTGGCGGTACAAACGTACACACATTTTACTTGATAACTTTCTTGCGTAAGTTGCGTAACCACGTCCATATTATTTAGAGCGGGACGCACTTAGAGGAAGCTTAACGATAGAGAGAGATGGAAGAGATCATAAGCTGACATGAAAAAAAAACATTAATTGCATTAACTTTATCATCTATACCTACTTAAAATTACAAATATGTCTGTCTCGCTTTCACGCTAAAACTACTAAACGGATTTAAATGAAATGTGGTACTTAGATATTACAGAATCTAGGGCCTGAGAAAGGACATAGGCTACTTTTTATCCCGGGAAAATGGAAGATCTCCCGGGTACCGCAAGGAGCGACTACTTTATATTAAAACCTAATTGAGAATAAGATATATTGAAGGATATAGGTATTACATATGGTTTCTCAGCATGTTTTCTATCACGTGATGATATTTCCCATCGGCTCCTAGCTCCTGGTTAATTGAATGTGCATTGAGAAAGGGTTCTACTCTTACTAACCGCTGCGGCCGTATTCTGGTTACTCACTTATGAATTCGATAGTAAAAGTCTCATTAAAGTACCTAGGATTTTATTTATCTTGTAAATAGGTAGTAGAGTACCTATATAACAAACTAGCCGCCCTCGCGCGGTTTTACTCGCGTAGTTCCCGTTTCCGTAAGAATACAGGGATAAAATATAGCCTATGTTACTTGGGGATAATGTAGCTTTCCAAAGGTGAAAGAATTTTAGAAATAGGTCCAGTAGTTTCGGAGCCTATTCATTTTACAAACAAACAAATCTTTCCTCTGTATAATATTAGTATAGATTTCACATACTATTTCAAAACAGTTTTTCGATCGTAGTTACTGTGTAAAGATTCGAATTCCCTTCACTTTAATAAGTCGACGATCAGAATACCACCGCCGCCTGCCGGTGTACCTACTCGAGTGCGTCCCCCGGGGCTCGACTCAATCAATTGTGAACAGACAAAGGATGACGTTTATTATTACATATATTTATATTGATACTTTGCACACTCTATGAGATTCTGCAAGGTTTGTGGTAGAAATTTAGGTTATTTTATTTGGATTACAAAGATTTTTAAGTATCGATTTTCTACCATATAATAAAGTATCCTACGTATGTTGTAATATAATTTATATTTGTAGATACATAAAATTTCATTTAAATTTGTCTAGTCGCTTGAGGCTCGAAAATAAATTGTATTGTAAAGAAAACTGGTTGGTGTCTTGGAAAATAACACCATATTTCATTTTATTCTTAGTATTAGACACATTATGTCACTCGTATTAGAAAAAAAATACTTCAATTGAAAACCTCCTTTTTTGAAGTCGGTTAAAACACAGCTTTTAACATGAACTATGTTTGAAATGACGACTCAAATCTTGCAGTATTAATTTAAGTAATTCTAGTACCACCATTTATTTAGTTCCGACTTAGAATTATACCTAATCGATACACAAAAGCTCAAGTGACTTATGAAAGCTCTACCTATATCTAAGTTATAGTTAAATATATAATGTACCCACATACAGGCCATACCTCGTGACAAACAGACACAATGTCGTACCTGAATTAATAAAGGCTGTTCAAATATGGAAGCCGTGCAGACGGTGCCATAGTAACGGTCTATACGTGTGAACCCGGCCTTATGCCTACCGCTTTACAATGCCCAGGTTAAATTAAACTGATGTAAGAGAAACTGGGTTGAAATTTCAAGAGGTTTTGAATTCTACTTTTACAAACTAGCTTTTGAGCTATTGTTTTTTTTTGCTAGCAAATATATATATATATCTGGTTTGAATTAAGTAACGGGCAAGGCGCAGCTTAAGCTTAAGAGTCCAAAAGAATGATCCCAGTAGTTACATGATCCCATTCTTCTTTCGCAGTCGTATAACAAGATCTGTCACACATAAAAGACATCAAAAAAAATATAGACCGTTACAAAATCCAAATTTGCTAATTAAAACTATTCGAACTAACGATAATTCCACATTCAACCCTTAGCTACCTACCTTCCATTACACGCGACTCAAACACATTGATACAAGATATGTCGACGCGTTCGCTTATACTGCCTACAATAATACTAGCATTATCATGAACGCGGCAATGAATAATTCCACGGCAGAAAGAATCTGGTGGAAGTGGCTTGCTATACCATTTAAAGGCAGGTGTAGACCTAACTATCATAATAAAAACATCTGTTTACCTTATCCAAATGTCATACTAAAAGTCAAGATAAAGTTTTATTAGTCGTGTGACTTGGTTTTATTCCACGATTTTAAAGTCGCTGCTGGTGGATACGACCCCACTAGGGATCAACTAACATTTTTCTGTTTGTCCTATGTGTTATTGTTATATATAGGTGTGTAGGTACGTATATAAAAGAGTACCTACGTAATGATATGTGTATCATCTAGTTATCATACACAAACTCTCCATAATTTTGTAACAGATTGGCTACCTATGGATAAATAATGTTTACTTTTATATTGACAAGACCTACCAGGATAACTTATTAGTGAGGCACCTCCACTAGTTTTTATTCCTCCATGAATAATTCCAATGTTATGGCAGCTCTACCTTTATTATGGTGTTTATTGAAAGGAATAACGTGGATTTATTCGATGCAAATGTAACTCGCTCATGTATGAGGAGGGCGATGATCTTATGTGGGAGGTAAGGTTATTATTATTTGATATGACCTTAGATTTATATTCCTAATATGGTAGTAATAGGTATAGGTATTATTTTTACAGTGATTGTTGTTTTTTTTCTAGAAAATTGGTTGCGTTTTTGACCAGTGTCAATACAATTAGAGTATTTTCATTATTATTGTTATCCATTTTACAACTTTACATGTTATTTTCCTTTTATAACCTACTAGTGGCTCCCCGCGGTTTCACCCGCGTACCCGGGAGGTCTTCCATTTTCCCGGGATAAAAAGTAGCCTATATGTTAATCCAGGTTATAAGCTATCTTTATTCCAAATTTCATTCAAATCCATTCAGTAGTTTTTACGTGAAAGAGTAACAAACATCCATACATCCATACATCCATACTTACAAACTTTCGCCTTTATAATATTAGTAGGATAGGATATATTACGAAATACAAACAAATAACCTTTTTAGTTAGTTTTTTAATTACAGTTAGGTATCTACGTATTTTTTAATATGTTACTATTAGCTACCGCATAAACCGATAAAAAATTGAAATTGTATACTATATTCTATCTCTGTGCCATATTTCATAGCACTCCTTAACTTTTAATTGAGTCAAACATCCACCTACCCAAATTTTAATATAATTTTTTTCATGTATTGGACGACAAACGAGCAGACGTATCGCCTGATGGTAAGCGATTACCGCCGCCCATGGACACCCGCAACACCATATTTATTATATTAGTAACTATGTATTTAACTAACTCTTCTATTCTTAAACGCGAAACAAGTAATACTTTCAAACGTACCACATTCACAACTTAAATATAACTTACACTTATAACATAATAACTCGGACGTACAATATCTCATCTCAATATTCAATTTCATGAAGTACCCTCAACATGTACTCGTGGTACCGCGGGAGACGCTGGGGTAGAGTTATTAGTTTCACCTGGGGCGGGTTGGATGTGTGTTTGCACCTCAAACAATGGATTGTTATTAACCTTCCCTCTATATTTATGGCTAGATATAGTATATAGGTTATGTGCAAATATTGATGTCGATTTTAATTATGATACTTGCTGATTCACATTTCTGGCTTAGGGAGAGTTTAGTACCTACTTGATTGTTATTTTTATCGATATGTTTTTATATTGCATATAATTTCATTGCATACCTGGGTTCTAATTTAGTACGAAAAAACTGTACTGGACAATCATTCAGCGCGTTGATTTGGTAGAGAAAGAGTTACAGCATCCATCCATCTTTATTTAGTAGCATATCAACGAATCTCAAGATTTATTAGTTTTCATGAAAACTGTTACAACGAGCCCCTCGCTGCTACCTGCACAATAAAGCTCCAAATTTTTATTAAAATCCATCCTTCAATATGAATTTTATATCGACTATCTGCTGCGCTCACTGTTTCACCCGCGTAGTTTCCATTCCTATAGCAATACTAGGATAAAATAGCCTATAACATACCGAAATAACGTAGCTTATTATTAGTGAAAGAACTTTCAAAATCGCTACAGTAGATCGAGAGATTACCTCCAACAAACTTTACCTCTTTGTAATATCGATCCCAAAGCAAACTAATAAGCAACCGATTAACCTCATAAAGGATCGATGACGTACGATAATCGAACTTTTGACAGCGTGCAAGCAAGGATTAACCCTCGAAAGCTCGACGCATGTAGCAACCGAAAATTACCTTTAAAACGGGGAGCAAACAAACCCCGGACACTGTACGGTAAGTTATTAAAACATACGTTCGACATGCCGTTAATTACTTAAGCCCAACCCGCTACTGTTTGCGGGAAGACCGGCCGATTAATAAATTTGAACCGCTGCGATGTTTGAGTTAAACAGTTTCATGTAGGTAAATGAAAGCGAAACGGGTCATTGTTGGTTATTTGTGGATTACCGTTGTATGTTGAACGGTTAAGGTTTAACTAATTTGATATGGGATTCAATCTTTACCAATATACCGACAGGAAAGATAAGATTTGATGTGATTGAGTAGGCTCAGAAACTACTGGACCGATCTGAATATTTTTTTTTACATTTTCACAGAAAGCTACATTTTTCAGGTGTAATATAGGCTATGTTTTATCTCCGTATTCTAATGGGGACAGGAACTATGCGGGATATAAACAGTATGTTAGTCATAAATTAAGAAGTTGTAATTTCAGCATACGACTAGTAAATTAGTTATAATTTCTCGACTAAAAATTCAAATGAAATAAAATCGTAGGTAAATACTAAAACTCGAAATACAATTAAAATCAGAAAGAATCCCTATTGTACCCCATGTTATTTTAACGGTGCCTCACCGCAGTGCAGGGTTGTCAGGACACCTGGCGGGCTTCCACACATTGTTGTGTATCAAGTTTCTGGCGCAGATCGGAGCGTTTAACCCTAAGTTTATATGAACTTTAGATAGGTAACTGACAATCAGTTCAGTTTTAGGTATTTAGTAAGGTATCAATAAATTTATTACGTTATTTGTATATAAGTACTTCATATGATTTTTCTTAATACATAGGTATATGAGTTACTCTCATATTCATAATATTAATCAGTAAAGCCACCGAAGCGGTTTTGATGAAATTTTTATTTTGGAGATTTAAAGTAGAGCTTGGGAAAGGACATAGGCTACATTTTATCCCGGGAAAGCTCGCTCGGTAGCCCGGGTGCAAAAGCTAGTTACCAATATCTTCACAGTCAGTCAAAAAAACATAACAAAATTCAAAAACATCCCTCATATTATAAATTTCCCCTCAAATAGCTAGTTGTTATTACCTTGAATTGTTTATTAGCGACAATTGTTCCGAACGTCGAATGCGGGCTTCGTGGAACCTAAACTGTGGTAGAGTTTGGTAGAATGTGGTTGATGTAAGCCGCCAAACGGTAGGCGTGTAGGATTAAGATTGCTTGATGACTGATGACTTATAATAGTCGTTTTGATGATTAAAAGGCGGGTGATGATGTCATTGTGGTTGACATTAAACATTAGGTATTACGGTGTTACCTACTTTAAAAGCAATCTTCCAAACAAAACAATTATAATAACTTTTGATTTCAACAAATGAATTTGCCTAGGCCATCAGTAGGTACTCTATTAGATAACACCTTATCTCATTTATTCAAAGATTATTTCAATTAAATTTAAAAGTAGATAAAAAGTAGCATATCTGTTAATCCAGGTTAAAAACTATCTGTGTTCCAAATTGCATCTAAATCCGTTCCTTAGTTTTTACGTAAAAGAGTCACACATCCATCCATCCATATTCACAAACTTTCGCATTTATAATATTAGATAATAGGATAGTCTGGCCCTTAAAACTGCCAACATACATAGGTACCTAAAAACTGCTTCTTTGAAACGATTTTTAAATCGAGTTAAAAGAAACAAAACGTCCCAGTGTGCGGTTAGGTACAAATTATATAAATCGTTACAGAAGGCCGTGCCCGTAGGTAGTTAGGTACTCAATAAAGCTAACAGGCCAGTAATACGATAAGAGAACGCAGATGTGTCTCAATTGGTTGGTAACTCGGCAACTCGGCATACTCGGCAAGCCAGCACTCGGCATGAAGGTGATCGCCCGCCAGGTGGCCTGTGACTCAATGCTACAATTTAGTTAATAGAGCTCACGTGGGCACACAGCCGTGAGTGGAGACGACATGCTTTAAACATTTCAGTTATATTTTTAGTTCACTTTAAAAACAAAACCATTTTTTTCACCATGGGATCCAGTTGGAAGGGCTGTCCGTTTTGTTAGTTTTCAATTAAGCATGCACGTATAATAAGTGTAGATAGATACTTGGGCGAGATCATAGCTTAACCTTCAACACACTGTCGCCTCTGTATTTCGTATGGTACATGAGATATCTGCTATGGGAAATTTACAAGATCAGGTCCATATTACGAAAAAGACACAAGCTTTTATGTCGTTTATTTATTGACGTCCTAGACCTAGCATATTAATTACCTCGTTGTCAATTCCATTTCTATTGAACTTAATTAAAAATATAGCAGTTATAAGCGACTCCATCGACCTCTGTCCTGATGACCCACATCCCGACCAATTGAGAGTGAGTTTAGGTGATCGACGCAGGTACGGGCGCGTGTAGGTGCCGCACCTAATTTTAATGGTCATTTAGTTTTATTACCTCTATTGTCGTAGTGTGGCATGATAAATTGGTCGGGTTATAGCCAACTGTGAATTAAATGAAATTATTCAATGAAAAATAATTCAAATATGACTATATAACCACTTATGAATGATTACAACGTTCAACTGTGTAGAAAGTTATGTTGCGTTGTAGAAAATTGCTTTTTCTGAGAAAAACAGGCAGTATCGGCAATTGTCCTTTTTAGAACAAACTTAGATTTATTACACTTCGTGAACCAGTCGTTTCTACAGTATTATTATTTGTAAAATTACATTATTAAAATACTTATTAACATCATTCGAGTGTTTATTGGCGATCTCCTCCACATTAAAAATGTCGAAGACTACAGTCAAGATGATCACTAAGATCCTACTAACTTTTAATGTAACAGAGTGTTATATGTATATACTAGCGACCCGTCTCAAGTTCGCACGGGTACAATCACAGAACAGTAAAAGAGGTTAGAAAGGAAATAGTTCCTGATTTGTATTAGAACCAGTGTCGCCGCTTGTCTCCCACTCTTTATCACCACTACAAGCAAGAAGGCAATGCGTACGCGCATTACGCACACAAATTAACCACACTTACTTAGATCGCGAGTTTGCTATTGGTCGTCACACTAGTGCAAACACTGTGCTCGACGTACACTCACACATGCGTAAAAGCAATTTATTTCTCATACATGCTAGGGCGACCAAAAGGTCGATTATTTATATCGATAAGATTACCCATTCAATTCTACCGGTTGCCTCTATCCATAGTTTCCTTGTATCTGGATCTTTTGAAAATCTAAAAATAACATTTAAAGTGTTATTCCATTCCATTAGCGGTTCCATTTACAGTAGAAACTTAATTAACAATAAGGAAATCTGTTTCAATTAATAACCCGCAATAACATTAATCGGTAGTAAAACACAGTTATTTTAATCATAACACATATTACTTATCATATTTTTACTGATATCATTTGGATACATTCACAAATAAAATTACAAATTAATATCGACATTGTTTACAACTCGGTACAACACTATCGATACGTAAAGATTTCGCTGAATACAAGCCATGACTCGTCGCATGCGACGTTCGCAGTGAACGAAATACATTGCGTAATCACCAGTCATTAGAACAAGATGGTACCTACCTATTGCAAGCAATGTATACTTTTGTATCTGCTTGCGATAGTATCATTTTTGTCTACAAACATCATAATACTATTGCAATAATTGCAAATATCACTTGTATTTTAAGGTTTTTGGACTTACCGGTGAAAAGAAATCCCTTCTCGAGTCACACTACACACCTGGCTTCTTTTCCGACATGTTATAATAGCACAAGACGGCATAGTTCTACTTATTTGCGGAGCTCCGTACACTGTCACAATATAAGCACGACTGTTGGACGGTGAATCATATTTTTGTCAGGATATGAGCGTTTGCTCATATGCGAGGCGCGCCTGCCACGCCCACATGGCCCTTCTAACCTCTTTTACTGTTCTGTGGGTACAATGCTTATACATCACATTAGAAAACTTCAAAATTGACAATGTTTCTGTAACATATTATGCATGAATTGTATATAAAAACCTTCCTCTTGAATTACTCTATCTATTAAATCAGATGCGTTGTTTTAAATATTTAAGAAGACATAGGGACAGACAGCGGAAAGAGACTTTGTTTTATAATATGTAGTGATGTGTGATTATGCTCTTTTCTTACAGAACCCCTAACCGTAAATGTGTGGTTAATTAACCAAAAAGGGTTTAACAAAATCCCACAGGAAAACTGAGCTAGTTATCCCTTTGTGAGATCCTTTGTCGCGTAACATAAAACGTAGTGTAAAATTAAATAGAAAGCACTTTGTAAAGGTGTCGCCCGCACGGCTCGCACTAGCGATAGTTAGTATAAAAGTACCCGCATGTGGTGAAGGTTCAAATGTAATTCAACCCTCGGCCAGTTTAGTTTTTAGGATCAAAAGGTAAAAATTGGCCCCCATGACGTGGTATATTGTCGGTAAATTGAAATAATCAACCGTTTATCTGAGATGGTATGTTTTACGGGGGTGTGAACGCTTCCGATATTATTAACAAGGTCGTTATTTATAGCATTTTTTATAGATTTCTGTCATAATAAGTAGTATAGAAGCCTAGTATTAAAGGCTTGACTGATACATATTTAAGCTTAAAGGTGCTATTAGCAAATATTAAAATACTATTCTAAGCTAGCATCCGCCCCGCGTTTCCACTTTACCTTAAACTTTCCCAGGATAAAGGTAGCCTATGTCCTCTCCCAATCTCTAGTCTATATTTTTGAGAAATTTCATGACAATCATAACTGTGGTTTTGACGTGAACGCGTAGGTACAAGACGTTCGCGCGACACACAGAGTTAATTATGAATTTATAGTATTAGTAGGGAAGTAGGAATTAAACGCAGTCTTATGTTAGTCCTAAACATATTCTATCAGTCCGCCCAGTTCCTCTAAATCTCTTCATCTCTTATTTTCTCGGTGTATCCTAACCAACTTTCACATTTAATTACAAAGATTATTATGATTGTACCTACCATAAATTTTTAACAATATCTGATTCATTTATAAAAGGCGTGGGTGAACAGTATAGAGTCTGATTCATCCCAAAAGACCCGTATAAAGGGAAATGCGATTTCTCAGAACATTAAACGTGTGTAGGTATTACTTAGGTAGAACCTCATCAGTCATTCCGTCAAAGACAATCCCTCACAGCTTACCATATTCCCAACACTCATTTATCGTTAAAAAGGTATTCAAAGGTGGCCTCAGTCCCTAACATAAAGGGGGACCTTTTTGTCCGTCCGTCTCAATTGCTCTGAAGGTATTTTTAATAGTCCAAATTAATAATTTCCTCCGTGGGCCCGCATGCTGGTCCGGTCGCCGATTGTTGTGGCGATAGTCTGCCCTTAGCCCTTTTGTCTCGTAATTGGAAGATATTTTCACTTATTATTTAGGGTATTTTTATAACATATCCTGGGTTCTAACGGTTTTATATTTCGGTGTTTGCGTAGCGATTAGTTGCTTATGATATCTTTGATGTGTCGGATATGCAATATTGGTGTTGAATTTATCGTAGAGAAGTATCTAAGCGGTAACCAGAGCTAAACCTTACCTAAGTATTCGACACTTGACAGTTTAAAATGTCTATAAGTGTTGTCAGAAAATACCCTGTGTTACTAAAATTATATTTCTATTATTGCTACAAATTTAAACTCTTACTAAGCAGAAACCAAAACATACTGAATACCTGACAATTATTAGGTATTAATTTCCTGTCAAAATTATTATTTCCAAACAGGCAACTAAAATAAAAATCACTGCAGTTTCCGTGGGATTAGCGAGTAGGGTGACCATGCCGCCGCGAGCGCAGGGGACTGAACAATGGACTCTCACGTGGCGTGTGTCGCGGGCTGGGGGATGCGGGACGGGGGTGCGGGTAATGCAATATTTGCTCGGTGACACACGGGCGACACGCGTTACTCTCTATTGTGTCACCTAGGCAGGGGTTGACAACTATTGATGCTGTTTTTTTTATTATTAAAACCAGAGATAAAACACTTAGGTAGGTATATGGGATTTATTAATTTCATCTTTTGAGAAATGGATTGTTAATGATCGCGTACAGATGTAGAGAGTATTTGAGGTGGTTCGATATTTATGGCTCTAGAATAATTTGTTTATAATATTTTTGGGCACTGATAACGACACATAATACGAAAGTTTAATTAAATTTCTAGATATAGACACCGATATTTTTTAATAAAATTACCAATAGTTTTATAATAATACAAGTGAAATAGTAACAAACCCCTGCCGTACACATTAATCCTTTTGCATGGGGTGCAACGATAAAAAGATAATGCGGGCCGGAGTCGCGTGCGCACAAAAAAACTGCCTTTAATGACGCACCTATAGAAGCGAGCTTATCGCGCCTGCGCGCCACACTGCTCCGTGCAGCTAAAATAACAAATGAGCTTAATTATAATACCTTTCCAAGGGGTGCATACATGTGGCAACACAGGTCATACACAGCTCATGACGTTTATTAAGAGGGACGGTAACATGCGCGGAGAACTGTACACAGGGAGCGACGGTGTGACAAAATAAACATCGTGGCAGGAGGTCTCGACGTGTTTTTATTGGCGATGGGTGCTGAGCAGTCAATGTCGCGAGAGTAATGATGGGAATGGATTCCGTATCCCTCGCCGTTTTGACTGTAATGATGATTTCTTGTCTGTTATTCGTGAATGGGAATGGTGGAAAAAAAACATTCGTGTTATGCCGTATCTGGGAGTCGGTCATGCGTGATCCGATGTCGGGTGCCGTTTATTTACGATGGAAAACAATACGCGAACGGATTTATGATTGTGGTGATTGGTAGCTGTTTGTTATTATAATAATAATGTACCAATAACTTTTTAATATAATTTATATACCATTGTTTTTTAAACTTTCAAAAACTAATTTCATGATTCATATATAGGTATATCGCGACGATTCGAGGTCGAGGTCAAACAAAGTAATACTATATATAAATAGATAAATTTATACACTAGGTCTATAGACTATATACATATCTAACGAGTGTCGCTTAATGCGTTGAAAACTTTAAATACAATAATTGCATTTTTTTTACGAAAGCAACCTTTAAAATTCATCCATCCATAAATTTGCCTCTAACAAAAACCCGGCTACAACAACTCCTCATTTCAGTTAGTAGCTAAACAGCGCCAGTGCCATATGTTCGTACAATAATTACCAATGGAAACAACAGACTCTCACAAGTTCACAACACCCTCAGCACACGGATTTCATAACCGTAACCGGTTGGCTTTGTTCCCGCGCGTGATAAATCACACCAATGTGTCGCACGGGCTAAAAATCATTGGGAACGTAATTTATCGTAGGTGCAGGGGCCAGGGGCGAGGGGCGTGGGGCGAGGGGCCAGGGGGGCTAGGTGAGGGCGACTTTTTGTGAACACTATTGTGTAACGGTCGAAATCCGGTCAGAATTTGGCTTTGTTGGCACCCTACTCGTTGCAGACGTCATTGCGTGTCAAACTATTGTTTGGATGATTCGATGTTTGATGGTGGATTTAAAAAAGTATTGTTATTCTTTTTTTTTATTTAATTATTTTCTGTTAGTAATTTATTTACTCGATGGACTAACCCAGTGTCTCTATGGTATAGTGTAGAAAAGGGATCGACTAGCGACAATTCTATATTCTTGCTGTATAAATTTAACGGTTTTTTTCCTAATTAGAGTATGTATACTTTTTGCCCGATGTCGGTTATATTACTCAATATGTCACAGGGGAAAGTGATAACTGAAGACAAATAATTCTTAATTTAGTCAAGGATTGAATGCTTAAATTTTTTAATTAAAAGATCCATGACAAATCAAATACCTACACATTTATATTATCTGTATTGTTACTTGTATACAAGTAAGTATTAAACGGTGAATATAAATAAAATATAATCACCACAGATAAACAATAAAAGCACATATAATTAAATTTGTCGCCAGTATAAAGGTTTCCTTTTCATATTATTTTTTCATCAGACGCCCAGGTTAGGGCGACAATCTAATAAAGTGTCCCGCGCCCTGCTGAGACCGTCCGATTATGTGCTCCAAATCTTGTTACCCTACACTGATTAATATTATGGCCATCTTTATGACGCTCCCGTATACCGCCATTTTAAATTGGACGTTGTAATTAAATTGTGTGGACCCTGGGGATTAACTAGTGTTAGTACTTTCTTTGTAGACTAAGCTTTTATTTTGAGTCACTTTTATAATATCAATCTGGGAATTGGGTCAGGTTTAGTCAATTTTGTTAAAGAGAGATGAATGACAAGTTAATATTGCTTTTCTTTGTGATTAGCTATATATGTGATAAACTATTAATTACTTAATAGTAGCTTACTTATTTTATTTATTTGTTTTTTATCTCGCGATTTCATTCACGTATCACAAGTTATGAGTAGTTGCTCCTCTACATTAGTCTATGTATCAATATTGTAGATTAAGGAAGGCATAGTAAATATCCTGGGACATTTTTCACACACGGCCAATATGATTCCAAAGTAAGCTTCAAACGAAGCTTGTGTTAAGGTAACCAGATAGCTGATATACTACATATACTACTTTTAAATACATACTTATTAGATATTAACATCCAGACACAGGACAAACAAACATATTCATGCATACAAATGTTTGTCCTGGGTGGGAATCGAACCCACGACCCGCGGCTTGAGAGTCAGGGTCACTAACCACAAAACCAAGCGGACTGTCATAGTGTCGATTTTAATCTGTAATTAAAGTGTTTTTAGATTTAAAAAGAGCACAGTTTTATTCAATTTTGCCGTAGAGAGTCGTCAATGTATTAGTACATATGAAGGCTTATTTCAATTATTATATATTTTCTTGGTTTACCTATATTTATTCCTTTTTTTATGAAAGTCAAATTTACTGCAGTAACCCTTTCTAAAGTCCCTCTCATTGCAAAGATACACCATTGACCATTGTTCATTAAAACAAAACAAAACAATTCAATGTTCGATCACTTTATATTTTAAAATTATAAATGTTTATAAAAGAACACGTCCCCCGTGCGTGCCGAATATTGGCGGAGTGGCGGCGCGGGCGGGGCAAGCGCCGGCCGTCTCCTCGGTCCCGCGCGCCCCGTGCCCCTCGCCTGCCGTATCGTCCTAGCGACGGAGCGCGAACAACCATACCAACTGACATACATTATCTTTAAAATACCTATTATCACGTTAAAATACATACAACCATCGATATATATGTACTACGTACTAGATAGGGCGTTCCGAACACTCGCTTTTGTCAACTCAACTGAACTGCAGTCCCCACACCCGACTTTAGTGTGGCTTCGACATTCATTCAGTGCGGGTGCGCACGGAGCAGCGTTAATAACAACGATAATCCGAATCAAAGTAGACCCTGGACGAAAATAACTAGTCAGTAGTCAACTAAGTAAAATTACTACCTGTTTAAGTGAATTAATAGGTGATAATTTCGTTATTCCAGAGTAGAAAAACAATTTATCTATTTAAATACCACGCCATTCTACAATCATATACTAAAACGTGCAGATGTTCCCTTAAAACTGGTTGTAGGTAAAAATATGTAACTGAACACAGACTTGATATGTTTTTTTAGAAAGGTTTTAATTTGATTAATTGTTAATGAGTTTTTAATTAGTAGTGATAGTTTGATATTTTGAATAATTGTTTTATGTTAATTCAAGCCCTGGCCCGTACCTCTGAGTACTCATTTAAGCCATGTGAAGTCCGCCAATCCGCACTAGGCCCCCCTAATATTAATATAATACATTTTGAAATCGAGTTTTATTCTAATGAAGTTTAGAAGGTAAAAAAGATGTGTCACATCTGCGGTGTGAACTCTATAGGGACGACATCTTAGTGTAGTTAACTGAACGAAACGCGTAAGCGCCATGAAATTTGCGGCGCTTACGACGTTTTGGTCGCGAGAAAACTATACTCTAAGCAATCTAGCGCTGTATCTTTTAAAATAGTTTGGTTAGTTGACACAGCTTTATACAGCGCTGCAGCGAACTTTAGTTCTAACTCTTACCAGTTTTTAAACAAATGTTTTATATGAACGTTCTTGTCTATCGCTATACGTCGATGCATACAACAAACAATAGTAAATAATAGTCGTTTCTACAACTTTTCAGTTGTTTACGGCTCGTAAAAAGGTCGTAAGTGAAAATTTACATGTCACCAATATTTAACCTACACCGATTTATATCATTTTGTAAGGTGGGTGCATACGTACGTGTTTTATGCCTCTGTTAATGTTAGAGTAACCATAGCGCAGACTTTATGACTATAGCTCTCAGCTCTCTACAATGTATTGTTTTATCTATTTCACAGATTCTCGTTGTGAAAAGCTTAGTATTAGGAGCTTCTGCAGCTTTGACCTTCATTACTGGTCTATTAGAACTAAACTGAAAATGATTTTTGTATACAAAAGTAGATACTATCTCGTACTCTATAAGTATTTTTTTTAACTTATATTTTTGATTTTGTTCTAAATAAACAAAATAAATA
Organism: Thyatira batis; assembly: GCA_905147785.2. Lineage (NCBI taxonomy): Eukaryota > Metazoa > Arthropoda > Insecta > Lepidoptera > Drepanidae > Thyatira > Thyatira batis. Next base: position 11,235,641 of record LR990493.1, on the reverse strand, counting down.
TATTATTTGTTTCTACTGAATTTAGGTATTCTCTTTTAATAGTAGAATAATTAATTACGTAAGTAATACTATTACTCTTGCAATTGTTTTGGATGTAGGAATGTAGATATACTTATCGAAAATAATTCAAAAACACTCTAAAATTCATAATTAAATTTCACTCTGCAGCGAATCCACTAAACTTCATCGTAATGGTTGAGCTGAACAAATTATACGCATTTCTATTTACCTACTAAGCCTAACTACTCATTTGAATATCTGTAGTGATGTGACACGCGTATCGATTAAATTATTAATTGAAAACTCTAACGTATTAAAAGATATTTTCTTTATTTGCATTTGTACGTAGAATCCGAAGATACCATGAAACGTTTCTCGATATATGTCTGAGGCAACGGAAAGAGGGAGGAATGGATTTATTCTTTATAAATATACCCTTACTTGATATTTACTTCGGTGGGTAGATATAGTAAGCTAACCAACTGTTTTATGTGTTTATTATTATTTTAAATCAGTTAATTAAATATTTTTATACATGATTGATTTACGAATTATTCTTTGATTTTTAAATTACATACGACACTATTTCAGCTGTTTTAGAATTAGTAGCTTAATTATATTCAGTGGTATTAACCACATATTAATTCAATATGTAACTTCAAAATTACCAACATTTATTTATTTATGAAACATTTTCGGTAAGGTGCTAAAAAATAATCAAAGCATATCACCAACGGCTCAAAATATCGATGGAACACAAATTTTAATTGTATCGATATCACACGTACATAACTACGCCGGTAAAGGAGTGTGTCGGCGGCAGCGGCAGTAGAGTTAGCATAAAATCGTCATTTGTCACGGGACTAATGCACGCGTCCACGGCAGCGTCTCCCCCCCTCACCCCCCCCCCCCCCCCCCTCGCTGATGTTATGACGGAAGGACGTCACGGGAGCAGTATGATGCTTACCCGTAAATAATGACTGGCTGGCTGAGACGTGTGCCTGCTGCAAGGGGTTTGTGGTGACTTTAAGAACTAGTGATGAGATATTGTACCTATCTACTAAAGCTTTTGAACTGTCTGACGAATAGATCATCATTTTAATACCATGTACCTAATCAATATACCTACTTAGTTTTTTTTTTATTTAGAAAAGAAAATATCGTTGACAACCAGACAGAAGGCGAATTCGTAATGCTAGGTTCTTGTCTTTAGATGCCAATTATATTGTGCTCGTGTTATAAAAAGCTCATATAAACTAATTAAGAACTTCAACAAAGGTATATAGCCGATTTTAGTATTCCAACACAAATAATATTACCTGACTCATAACTGATAATAAAAACCATTAAAAAACCCGTCGGCCATTAGCAAGGCGACGCATATTCATCTCGAGGCAATCCATTAAACATAATGTTGAGGCGCGACTTTGAAGCCGATCTCCACATAAACACTTCAATAAAGGCACATTAAAAGATATGTCTCCAATTTAACTTGAATTTATGGTCACCATAACCTATCGCCATCGTCTGTTGCGACCCTAATGCGACTGATTACGCATGTTTGTAGTACATTGACGGGCTTATTTAGTAGTCACTACCTATACTTATTAAATATTTCCTTTAAATATAGCTGCGACAAAAATTTACAGAGTCAGGGAATAGACTAATTAAATAATGCAAAAGAAAAAGAAGTTTCACCGTATTTATAAACGCCTCTGGTTTTAAAAGACTGCACCTTCTCCAGTGCGTTATATTCATTTTAATAGAAGGTCTAAATAGTAAGCGATCATAACTAATACAAGATCCCTTATATCTTAAGTAGGTCACAAGTCTTCGTCGTTAGTCTGGAGACAGAATCAAATTAACTGACTTCCAACATCGTTAGTTCCCCAACATACACATTGTAAAAATGTTGCCCTAGTATTCTCCCCAGTGGCATCCTCGCTTTCGTTCAAATGAGGAACCGTACCTAAAGATGCAACAGAACAATTTTACCGAAGATGTCGCCAAGTTTTCCACCACTTACATAATACGGGGGTAAAGTTTAGGTACTCAGTCCCCTGCGAGTGCTTGCCCCATAAAGTTTTTGAAATGCCCCGTTTATACTTCATAAAATTTATATGCACTTTTATTCCGTCAATAAAGTTCGATTTGACTATTTTGTTTGTTGCACTTTACTTAGTTGGCGATGGCGGATTGAATTGATATCCTACCTATCAATTCAATCCGCCATCGCTACAACCCTATTTCTTGTTAATTAATTAAACCACTAATAGTTACAGGACAATTTCCTGTTAAATCTATGTGTCTAAGAAGAAGTTGTGTGATTTTTTAACTCAATCAAAGAGACCTCTTTTAGAACGTACAATACAAAATTATAGTACTTATATTTTACGATATGAAATTTAAGATTCCTATCTATAGAATCTTGTTATATTGTTATTCAGTTAAAAAAATACAGATGCATGTATCAAAATGCCCTAGTTATATCTCTATCCTATCTATAGCTAATAGTTCTATCCTATCTTGCCCTTAGATACTACTTAGGTATTATACAAAAAAAAACTATCTCCCTACACAGTCCTGTTTTAGGAACTATTTTCTAATCTTCGAAAAAACGCTGTGTGCTGAAAAGGTCACTTTATTTCAATCGATTTCACCGGCCCATATTTTAGCACACCTCTTAATAATCAGTATGGCCATAAAACGCGAGTAATACACGAGGCTTTATTATGTAACAAAACGGCCACTCACGAGTTAACGACACTGTTTGTGTACCTTATAATATTGAAATTTCATGTCACCACAAAAACGCGTGTTTAGTGGCCCATGAAATGTTTTATTAATCGTACTCTGATGATAATAATCGTTAAGGATATAATGTATACCTATGTACTTACTTAGAGATACAGGATATATGTAAATTATATATTAATGCTGATGCTTAAATAAATAGGTAGGTGTATAAAGATTTGTAAGCCCCCGAGAACAATTTTGTGGAGTATATTAAGTATGTTTTTATAAAATTAAAAATGTCAGGTATTTATAAAAATGGTGCTTCTTGCTGGCTCTTCTCAGTAGCTTTGAACATAAACTTCATAACTTACCTTATTAGGGCTTAAAGGAGATGGTAAAATTGGCAATAATATTACTTCTAATATCTTTAATTTAATAAGTTCAATTACTGTATAAATATATGATAAAATGAGATAACCTTGAACTAACCTAACCAAAATATTTTGCCAAAACATTCAAAGTAAATAAATATACAGCCCCAAAAGCCCATCAAAATTCAATCACCTTTCAGTTGAATAAACACAAAGGTACACCTTCAACAGTATTCAATCCTTCGAATATTCCTCACAAGATAAAGACTAACGCACTAACGAAATCACGATTCGCAGTAAGGGGTGGAAATTCTCAAATTAACGATTTCCAAAACATAGATTTGTCTTCTCGATTTGATTCGGCGACGCTCGGAGCTCGCAGCTCGCTTGTTGCCGTTAATTTAATATTGGGGGGTTATGTAGGGTTAATGGTAGGTACAGTGCGGTAGTGTAGGCTGAGCTTTATTTTTGAATAAAGAAAAATATCTATGGTAGATCGATGTAGGTGTGGTAAGTCAGAATTATTGAATTTAAAAAAGCTACTGATTTTTACTAAGTATTTTTATTATCACTTTACTTGGGAATATAAATTTTCATTTTCCAGTATCCAATGGTAACAGCAGCTATAATACCGAATATATATTTTCTGATTAATAAAATCACAGATTTTAAATAAGCTGTATGCAATAGTTATTATATTTAAATTGTATAGGATAGGAACATCCTTTTTCACCTTTTTTGTCGTAATGGAAGTATATAAAATGTATAATATAAATTGTACTAAGTTATATTATTAACGCGAGAGTTTGTATGTATGGATGTTTGGTCCTCTCCTACGCAAAAACTATAAACCGATTTGAATGAAATTTGGAACACAGAAAGTTTACAACCTGGAGTAACATAAACAATATTCACGTCACAATTTAATATATTTAAGAAAATCATTATTCATCTTATGTACCTTTTTATACTCGCATTAAAATTAAATAAACAAACATGACAGTAGTTTATTGAGTGCATTATGTTAGTTATAACCCCTCGTATAGGTTATACTGACATATAATTTAATAATAGCAACATTACAATATATTCAGAGACACCGCTGAGTCGAAATGAAAATTTATGGTCTGAATTTAATTATAGACGTAAAAATGTATGCCATACTGCCTGGGGTGACCCTAGCCTATCTTACTACATAAATAGTAAAACCTAGGTGAATAAAGTAGGTACTTTTGAAGGTATAGTTTTTTTACCTATGAAACAGACCTAAAGATTATCACTACACACTTAGTATATCTAAAACAAAGTCGCTATCCGCCGTCTGTCTGTCCCTATGTATGCTTAGATCTTTAAAGCTAGACAACGGATTTTGATGTGGTTTTTTTTAATAGATAGAGTGATTCTTAAGGAAAGTTTTGATGCTATATGATGATAAATCATTACACTATGGCGAATAGGAGCGGAGCATCACACTGTTGCAAAAACGGGCGAGTGACGCTAACGAAGTTGCGCGGTATCTAACGTTGCAAAAACGGGTAAGTGACGCTAACGAAGATGCGCGGGTCAACTAGTCTATACTCTATACTAATATTATAAAGAGGAAAGATTTGTTTGTTTGTTTGTTTGTTTGTTTGTTTGTAATGAATAGGCTCCGAAACTACTGGACCGATTTCAAAAATTCTTTCACCTTTGGAAAGCTACATTATCCCCGAGTAACATAGGCTATATTTTATCCCTGTATTCCCACGGAAACGGGAACTACGCGGGTAACACCGCGGGGAGGCAGCTATGTCTTATAAAATTTATTTATCATAATAAAATTATAATAAGAAATAGATTATTCTAGTGATCTTTTTAGGCCATAGCTCTAGTGCCTATTCACAACTGCAGTGGACTATCACTGCCACCCGTCCCTTCGTGACGCACCCTTCTGACACGAAGCACGAATTACTGACGTAGGCGAGGGTAGTTGTCTACTCAGATTTCAGTTGAGTTTTGGCACTCATTATATCATGTAGGTAGGTTTACGGGTAGGTTTATTTCTAGGAATTTGTGTGTAGGTTCTAAGGTATATTATACAGAATATAAAAAATGTATATTATATAAAATTATTTAGCATCATTCAATTTCAATCTGATCGTAATCAGAATATAGTAATTTAATGATACAGCATTATTAGATAACCAAAAAAAGTAATTTATTATTATGATAATAATATCATGTTCTGCTAATTTTTTTTTTTTTTTTTTTGTATCCTGCTCATCACAGCAATCTGTCATGGACATTTAGCTGCTCTTTTATTTGAATTTCTTCTGCATACATTTGGTCTTTGCAGCACTGTGGAATAGTCCGCTGACCATTCCACTCATTCTGCTGGGAATCTTTTTATTAAACTTGGAATACTGTTCCTCTTAAGTCTTGTGTATACAATACTTCCGGACCCTGATAAATCAGCAGCCAGTGAGTTGACGTGTTTGGTGAGCTTTTTTTGGTAATTTGTGCTACGGGCAGCGATCTCTTGCCTTATAGTTTTAAGCTTCAGATCTTGCAGGATGTATTTATTGTGTATGCATTTAGGGATGTTGAACATGAATCTCAAAGCCTTAGTCTGAAACCTTTCCAGGATGTCAATATTGCTGTTGCTTGCTGTTCCCCAGAGCTCTATTCCATACGTCCAAACCGGCTTCAATACGGTTTTGTATATCAGCATTTTGCTTTCATTGGTTAACTGAGACTTTTTACCAATCAGCCAGTACATGTTTCTCAGCTTTGTGTCTAGGGTTTTCCTTTTATTCCAGATATGTTTCTGCCAAGTCAACCTTCTATCCAGGTGCATGCCAAGGTATTTTGCACTATCTTCGTGTGGGATTTGTTCACCGTTTAGTGTGATTGGTGGACAGTTTCCTTTCCTTAGAGTAAAGGTGACTTGCACAGATTTGTTCTCATTCGCCTTTATACGCCATGTCTTTAGCCATTTCTCAATTTCACATATGTGTTTCTGAAGGGTCGCTGATGCAACAACTGTATTGGTGTGTACTGACAGTATTGCCGTGTCGTCAGCATATGTGGCGATGAAGGTGTCATCATCTGTTGGTATGTCGGCTGTAAATACGAGGTAAAGTAAGGGCCCCAAGATGCTCCCCTGTGGAACGCCAGACTTGATTTCATACAAATCTGAAGTGATATTGTGCAATTTTACCTCGAAACAACGCTTGTCTAGGTAACTTTTCAGTATGAAAAAGAAAGAATGGGGCAGATATTTTTTTAACTTAAACAGGAGTCCAGCATGCCAGACCCTGTCAAAGGCCTGACTGATGTCCAGGAAGACAGACGAACAATATTTTTTGTTTTCCAGTGTATTGCTGATGGTATTTGTCAACCTATGTATCTGCTCAATGGTGCCGTGCTGCTGTCGAAATCCAAATTGATGTCCAGGAAGAATGGTATTTAGATGAGGACGCATTCTATTGAGGATAATTTTTTCAAACAACTTGCCAACCAATGGCAGGAGGCTAATTGGTCTATAGGACGAGGGTTCTTCTGGCGGTTTACCAGGTTTAAGTATCATGACAACCTGAGCAAGTTTCCAATGGAATGGGTAGTGGGAGAGTCTCAGGCAGGCATTGAAGATCATCACCAAGTACATTAAACCTTTTTTAGGGAGGTTGTTTAGCAATACGGAGTCTAATAGGTCATAGCCCGGTGCTTTCTTTGATGGAAGAGCTTTAATCTCACTCATTAATTCAGTAGGGCTAACTGCCTTTAGGGGGAAACATAATTGATTTGGCGACTGGAGGTAATCTATTATTTCCTCGTCTCTATTGTTGTCCGTGCAAGGTAGCGGAGTAAAAACCTTTTCCAGGTGTTCGGCAAATGCAGTGGCTTTTTCAGTTTCAGATCTAGCCCAAGTTCTGTCCTGTCTTCGCAATGGTGGGATGTGTTCTTTTGGTCGCTTAAGTTTCTTGGTAACACGCCATAACGAGTAATTAGTATCCTTATGTGGGGTCAGGTACGATAAGTGTCTTTGTAGGCAAAGGTTCTCGTATTCTTTTATTATTTCTTTCAGCTCTTTTGTTGCTTTGTTAAACTTAGTTTTGTCGGTAGGATATCTAGTTCTGTGCCATTCTTTCCTCATTTCTCGCCGTTCGTTAACCTTTTCCATGATGTTCCTAGGAAGTTTCGTTTCTCTGGTCTTGGTTTTTCTATTTTTTGGTGTAGATTCGTTGGCCGCCAGGTGAATTGTGCTGTTGAACATTTCGATACTAGTATTGATGTCTTCAACTGTTTTCAATTTGTAGTTTAGGATTAAATTACTTGTTACAATTTTTCTATATACGTCCCAGTTAGTGTTATTGCTGTGGATATAATGGGGTGATTCTAGTGGAACAACTTGTTTGAATACATTCAAAATGACTGGAGTATGGTCTGACGACAGATCCTCACATTTTTCAATCCGTAAGTAGTTACGGCTAAAGTTCTTTGTTATGTAGAAATCTAGCAGATCTGGTATTTTATTGCTATCTGTGGGCCAGTATGTTGGCTCTCCATGAGAGACGCATTCTAGATTAAGGTCTAGTGTGGCTTTATATAGTTGTCTGCCCCTTGGGTTAATTAATCTAGATCCCCAATATGTGTGTTTAGAATTCCAGTCTCCTCCGCAGATAAAAACCGGGCCCAGTTCATTGAAAAATTGCCTGAAAACGTCAGCTCCTATCGTATGTCTAGGTGGGCAGTAGATTGCTGAGAGTGTTGTGTCATTGTTTTTATGTTGTATCTTAATTGATGTAGCCTGTATTTCCTTCCTTTTGTAAGGTTCAAGCGGATAATGTTTGATGTTATTTTTGACGATGACAGCAGTCCCGCCGTGGGAGTTACCAGAGGGGTGGTCTGTTCTGTAGATAATGTAATTTTCAAATTTTACGTGTGATCTTTGAGTGAGTCTTGTTTCCGATATAAGTGCGATATCGATTTTCTCAATTTTCATGAACAACTCAAGCTCTAGCCGTCGGTCGGTCAGCCCATTGGCGTTCCAGGTTATGACCTCTTTGCTTTCCAAACTAAGCAAGTAAGCAATGTAATTACAGTAACTTGATGCAAAAAATTAGTAAAAACGTATTCTGTACCTACTAAGAAAAAAGACTGAATAATATTAAAATCATTAAGGTCTCTTCATTGATACTAGATTGGCTTTTCACCCTGTACATTATCATTTATCCAATCAATACAAACGGTTGAATTCTATACAATACACTCTCACCTCTGAATACCGCATAAAACTGTGGGGGTTCGTACAAAAGCAAGGTGTACACTGTGCGACGTACACACGCGTCAGAACCCACGCATCCGATCGGCCGCGTCAAATCTCAGCCATTGTCTGTCCCCATCGCACGGTACGGCACACGACGAGACGGTTAAATATTATTATTAGATGATTTATCGCGTGGAAAATTGCACTTATTGTCGTTAGTTGCGACTGCAATATATTATATGATCACTATGAATTATGCTTATGTTAATTATACGGGGTTGTGTAGTGATGTAACGGTCGTTTTTGCTATTATTTTTTTAAATAAAAATGAGTTGATAGTAATTTTGTAACGCTTTTCCAGAATTAAATGGGCGATAGGTGAAAATTTGGATAGATCCTACTAATATTATAAATCCGAAACTTTGTTACTGTTTCACACAAAAACTACATAACATATTTGGATGAAATTTGGAACACAGATAGTTTACAAGCAAGTTTAACAATAGGCTACTTTTTGTCCCAGAAATATTAAAGATCCCCAGCAACGCGGGTGAATCCGCGGGGAGACACTCGTACTTAATGAACAAATATTAGATACTCATACTTAAACAGCTGCTTGTTCTGTGTAGTTTGCATCATCATATTTTCTTCCCCGTTTACCTTTCATGCGAGTTCTGACTGCACATCAATTTTGCATATATTAAAACTAAATTCTCTTTTAAATTGCAACCCTTTGTGATAACATTTTTTTAACCGTTCACAAAATGTTAACTCGGCTCAGCTTAGTCCACCGCGGCCCCACGGCCCTACGTCCCTAACAATGCATTAACTAAATACCTTCTACAATGGCATCTGACGCGCGAATTGACATGCACCAACGCGTAATGCAATAGTGTAGCCCTAGCTTTAGGATTCAGGAGGTATTACTAATTTAAACATTTTTGATAATAACAAAAAAAAAGAAAAACATAGTTTTACCGTTATTTTCTCTCAAGTCCCTTACTGAGGTCTTTACGACAAATTAAAATTATTGATGATCACGAAACAATGTTGTCAACCCGTACGCGTAGTAAAAATATGAGTAGATACCTACCTATCTACTAATTTGTCGTATTTCTTCCGAAACTTACAAAAAATAATATTAATTGCAATATTTTAGTGTAATCCAATAAGCACGGATAGTGCGTGGACGCAGAATCCCGTGGTCCCGCAGTCCCGCGATCCCGGGATCCCGGTACAAACAATAGGTGAGCGGGCCCGTGCCGGAGGGTGGCACCGCCGTCAGTAATCGCCTTTTCATCTGCGCACAATCGACGAATTATGCACGCTTTTATTAATACTCCCGTGAAGTCCCGCGCTACTTTTTCACATGGCTTCCATTTGTGTAGCCAATAAGTGCTGTGTATATTTTGTTTCGTTCCAATGGAGATGTTATAATAATAATAATATGTTATATTTTAACGTATTTTTTGTTGGTTATTTTTAGTAATTACAGGTTTTTGTGACTTTTTTGTTATTTTGACGTTACTAGATGCATGCAAAGGTGTTACATTACTAGCGACCTATCCCGGCTTCACATGATCAGCAAAGTACCTTTCACAAAATTTAAGGTATTAATTGTTGAAAACCGCATTAAAATCCGTATTTTTTTTTACTTTAAGATACTGTGTAATGTAGATTAAAGTGCATAGTTTTATATTGTAACGGTTTTCTGTATGGTGCAGATAATAACTTCTTAATTAATTTAAATTAAATCCATATAGCGCTTCTAATACTTTTGGTCCTTCATCATTTAGTTCTAGTCCCCGTCAGCTAAAAACAGTTAATTTATTCCTTAAAATCCCTATACAATAAATACATAAACCTAAACCCCAAATTAAAAGTAGTGGATACGAGATAAAGATCAGTAATCTTCAAAGAAAATTAAAAAGTCTATAAAAGTAACTATCTAAAAGCAATCCCTTTCCAATTACGGTACAATCGGTCCGTACATCTGTCAACCGCATCGTGGACGTCGCAGTGATGTGATACCAATCAATGTCCCGGGTCCCGTGGTCTGTCCCGTTTCCCGTGTCCCGCGCAGTTCCCGGGACGGTGCGCCCTATCGCCGGCTCGGGATCTTTTCATTAAGGTTATCTGATGGTCGGATCTTAAAAACGACACGTGGACTACATATTGATATGCTGGAGTGTTCTGCTCTCTGAAGGGTGGTTTTGATAGAAATTGCTATGGGAATATTTAATCTAAAAATATATTTAGTCTTTTTGAGTGGTGTGTTTTGAATTTGAAATAATAACGTAGAATTTAAATAATTTTATGTTGCTTATTCTGGTAATCCAACTTACGTCAAAACTTTTGGTCTATGACCAATCATTTAGTCTAAGCGTAAACTTGTGAAATTAATGTCTTTTAGATGAATATATATATGAAATAGGTTTGGAATTGCGTTGAAACGAAACTTCATAAAAGATATGTCCGACAATTTTTTTTTTTTAAATCGCCTTATCTCACTTTATCTCAACAGTTTTAAAACATCAATCTATATTAAGCAATTATAAATCCATTGAACAGTAAGAAGTACTTAACAATAAACGTTAATTGCGGCTCAGTTCTCACGGGGCAGGGAGGGCAGGGTGAGAGCGCCGGTCGTCGGCCTCTAGGTAATTAATAATCGCTCTCGCGGCAGAAAGGTTTTTAATTTGCAATACACGTGCATGTCGAATGGCGACGCGTGCACCGCCGCCGCAGTGTACACGGGGGATCCTCTATGTAGTAGATGAACGACGCATTTACCGGCAAGTGATTCTACATAAGTACCCATTGAGATTTAGAATGATTTTTAATACAGTTGAGAGGCTTTTTACGTATTTAAAAATACTGTAATAACTAATAAAAGCCATTGAGAAAATACAAAAATTAAGAATGTATGTTAATTAGAAGGACAATAAAACGTTTGAAATAGCAACACTAGATAGAACGCGTGTCGACACGAGCGCGATAACAAAAGATAAATCCATTTAGCGGCGAGCGGCGACGCGGCGTTTACATAAAAATGCGACATTCGAACGCCGACCGACTGTCGATGCGACGAACACTTTTATCAATGTTCGCTTTTCAATAAACCCCTAACAAACTGGCCAGTTGATTCTCGCAGCTTTTTTCCGTCATTCCGCCAATAGAGTTGTTTCCGCCGCTGAGCGGAAGTGGCCCGATGCCGCAATGTGCGAGCGGCCCACAACAGGAGCGCTTACCTTAGTTTTTTATTTGTGCCGCCCTGATTTATGGTTGTTTTGAATTTGTTCGGGCCGCTGTGTCCGCGCCAAAATGCTTTCGACACTCGCAGGAAACCTAGCTGTGCTTTTTTGGCAGCTTTTTTTCAATAGTCCCGACTCGGGAAATAGGCGGACAAGTTTGAAAATTTTCAGAGTAAGTTGGAATTTAGTTTTGTTGGAACAGGAACTGTCCTCCGACGGGTTTGCTCCTGTCCGCCTTTTTGGGGATCCACTGTCCTTGTGAGGAATACTCTCTTTGTTGATTAATGGGACTAATAAGACGACAAGTTTATAGCTCTATTATAAGCATATAATGTCGTAATTGATAGATTAGGGTCAGACATAAAAAATGAGCCTTGTATAAAGATACAAGGCTCATTTTTTCAAATTCAAATTTCAAAGGAAATGCTTTAATTGTTAATTAAGTGTAATGAATATGATTTTCAAGTGTACCTATGATACCTACTTTATTAGCATGTATAATGTCGAAAAGAACTCTATCTATTATCTACAGAAATTATGCATGTAAGTACATATTGCGTAAACAATTCTTGGCTGACTTTATAAATAAATAAATATATTTAAAATACGAGTGTTATAAAACAAAAGTTTTAAAACACCCGAATCGATAAGCAATCTGTTAATAACCTTAAAACACTCACTACGTCATCTAAAAAAACCTTCAATCAAAATCGGTCCACAAATTTAGAAGCTAAAAAGACACGTCAATATACACTCTTTTTTGCGACAGTTAATAAAATTCCAAATACAAAAGCGACCCAAATATAAATGCTTACTTATTCACACCACAGCAATATCTCTCGGTGACCGCGATTTAATACCAACACAAAGACACAGGCGACACTTTAAAAAGGACAACAACGAAATATTTTTCATTAGAGCAAACAAACAAACAAACAAACAAACAATGACAATTGGATCGTGAGTACCTACCTTGCGGGATTACTGCGGACTTATTGCGACTCGACAATAACCCACAACTCCGTTCAAAAGAATAATATGTCTTTATAAAGGATCCCAGGCTTTCCCTGCCTTACTTCTTACACATTTTTCAGTGAAATACGAGAACTCCTTTTATTTCCCTCGATTGTATGCCTTTTTCACACGGCATAAGGTTTTAAATTCTTTGGAGCGTATGTTTTGAGAATAGATTGCATTGTCTTCCCATGTAAATCGTTTTGATATAAAGCGTTTAAGTTTAGACAATAGAATTTGTGCTTTAAACGCATGGAGTAAGGTTGATATTTGATATGTAAATGTGTAAGTTATGATGTTTTTGGCACGTAATAGGGCTTCACGTGGTAAAAGGTCACTTTACCCGTGACGGAAGAATTAAATTTATGAAATGAAAGAAAGTTCCGTGATACATTGTTTTAACATATTTTATAAGTAATTTAATATTAAACGGTATAACCGGTATAGCAGTTAGATTTTTTCTGTACAAATTAGTTTGGTAATTACAACTTAAAGCCTAGGCTTCTTTAGGTATGTCAAAACTTATACAATTAGTGAAAACGAATGACTACTTATTGGTAAATGGTTACTACTTTATATTTTAAACCTTTGTCGATTTTGATTTTCTAATTGACGTTTTACATAACTAGTGTAAATCCCGTTCCTGTAGAAATACGAGGATAAAACATAGTCTAAGTCAGTTTCTAATAATCTTAGCTTGCCATTGGTGAGTTTTTCAGATCAATCCAGTTATTTCGGAGCCATTCAATACAAACAAACCAACAAAAAATCCAATATTAATAAGTGTAAAAATATAACTAGAAAATTTTACCATATTTTTTTCTAGTTGCCGTTATTTTTACTTAAAGCACATTTACTAACAAAAGGAATGCGGGACCGTACCCGGGCATGAGGCGGACAATAAAACCGAATCAGAAGTTATCCCGGGCGGGGAATAAAAACGGGAATTTTATTAAGGCTTCCACTGAACACCTTAACTCGATAAACATAATCTTTCATTTGCCAAATTGTTTACGGTATCTGCCCTATTTATCTTCTATCTCTTTTACACATATACAGTTTTTATAGTTACGTCTCTTTTCTAGTCAAGGTGGGTACCGATGTGTGGTTTCTATTTTGTTTTTGGTGACCCTTTATATGTTTTTAGTTTATCCGATACGATTTTGGATGAATTGGTTTTCGACGCATTTCTTACTCTCCGCTAGTTTTTCACATTCATTTTAAGCAAATAACTATTAACTCAATTCAATATTTAACTATACAAATAAGCTTTGCTGAAAACAATCCAGTACCGACGGTGAAAAGCAGATTATTTTATGCTATGTAAAGATGTTCAAACACCCCATATGTAGTCTCATTTTTCTATATATAGAGTAACGTTTAATATTAAAGTCTTCTACCAAACTATAAAACATTTATATTTGTCGATAAAATGTTCGATATTTATATTTGTCATCATTTAAAAGTCGCGTCTACCATTCCAGTCGTGTCGTATAGTATAAAAGCATAGTACATAATGATGATTGGTCCTGCGAAGGTGGCGTAGTGCGTACACACGATTTCACTTAGACCACCGACCTACCGTCACTCACGGTTATGTGGGTAGTTGACTATAATAAATGTTGGACACGGGTCCCGGGATTTCTATTTATAATTTCCTTTTTTGTGTTAGTTGGGGGATCTGACAGAGCCTTAAATACAATTTTGGTGTTAAAAACAAAATCTATAATTGATAGGTATCTTTCTACTTCTTTGAAGTCAGCTTTTACAAAACTAGCTGCCTCCGCGCGGTTTTACCCGCGTAGTTCCCGTTCCCGTGGGAATACAGGGATAAAATATAGCCTATGTTACTTGTAGATAATGTAGCTTTCGAATGGTGAAAGAATTATTAAAATCGGTCTTGTACTTTTTGAGTTTATTCGTTACATAAAAAAATACAAAACTTTCCTCTTTATAATATTAGTAAAGAAGTATAGATATAGATTATATCTACAATTACAACGATGCTCCACTTCTATTGGTCGTAGCGTGATTTTATATAGCTCATACCCTTCCTCTATAAATGGTAATTTATTTTCGACCATATTTCAACTTAGGGTAAATAAAGACAAAGGTATACTTTACTTTTACGACCAAGTAATACATGTAGGATGTATACATGCAAATCAATCTCTCCATACAATCCCTTCAATACAGACAGACGGATGTACGTACAATTTGCAACCCTCTACATATGTTTTTATAGGCATTAGTACAAAACTTGATGAATATTTATTATAATGCCCCTCCATTCCGTACGCACTAATAGCTCGTATTGATTTAAAGCACATATTTACGGACTTGTGCGTGCAAAAGTACCTATGTTACTTTCGATTTTGTATGCAGTTTTAATGCTTAGATATCCATATATTCTACAGAGGAAATATTTGAAATATTTTCGTTAGCTAATTTATTGTGTGAATAGGCTCCGAATCTACAGTCCTTTTTCCAATAAAAAGCTAAGTACGTTACTTGTGAGTGTTATAGGCTATTTTATTCCTGTATTCCTATTGAAACGAGAACTACGCGGGTGAAACCGCGCGGAGGTAGCTCATTATGTGATAAATGGAATTAAAGACACACACAATTTGATTTTCGACAATTATAAGTATTCATATTTACATATTCTGGGTATTTTTAGGTAAAATCATGTTTTTCGCGTCTCCGGTAAAATGCGTAAAATACACATACAGACTTTTGCACGCCCAACAACCGTTATTCGCGATGCGATATTCTTCACGAATCTGCTTCATTACCTTCGTATAGGCGTTTTCTTGAAAGAATATTTATATTTTTACATTCAATTGCTCGAAGAAAATAGGCCTTTTGTATCGAGATGTGCGCTTAACTTGTGACATACGATTATGTTTATTTTACTTGAGGATATAGATTTCCTACAAGATTCAGTATGTTACCTACTAATTGTTTTGAGACGAATATTTTTTTACTTGTGCTACTATTGTGGGACAACGCAGGCTTTAAATAAAATTATAATAGGTAGATACTATTATTATAAAAGTGAAAGTTTGGATGAGAGAAGGCATGTTTTGATATTTGGTAACTCTTCACCGTTCATAGTTTTTCTGAATGTAATGGCAGAACAACATTTGCTGAGTCTGCTAGGCTATCCTTCATACTCCAAATTTTTATCCATAGGTAGGTAAACCTGATTAGGTAGCTAACTACTTTTTTTAGCTATATACTCTCATAGCGTACCTATAAAAGAGACGGAAACATATACACCTCTCTTTCTAATTCTCACAGAAATTCTCACAGTAAAAGTTGAACAATTAATTGTGCCAATTCGTTTCCACTCGAACGGTGAAAGGGTGTTTCATACGCACGAGGCGGACGGTCGCCGCAGTCGTTCGGTGAATGGCGAGCCTAATTGCAACTATCGCGAGGCACGCGACCAGTGTGCGATGCGCCTTACTCACATGTGGCTTTTTCGAAAAACTGTCCGCGTATGTGGGTCATTCGAATTAGTGCTCTATTTGTGTTAGTTTTTGAAGTTCTTTTTGAATGTTTATGTTGTTTGTTGCTTTTATTTGTAATTTGAATGTCTTTTTTGTCTTTGAAAGTATTTAACTATCTATTATAAGTTTTATGGCCTTTTGCCATAAAAACTTATAATAGAGTTTGATGAAAGAAAGTACTTAGGTATTGATTGTGTGAAAGGTGATATTTATTAATTTGTTGGAAGACTAACAGCTATATTCTTCTTCTCAGTCGTACACTCCTGGCGGAGTGGTCGTGGTTATATACCTAACGCTAAATTAAATTTGAAAGTTTGAAAAGCAGGAAGCGAATGACAGGTCTTCGCGGATAGGTTTTATATTAGGTAGGTAGATAAACTCTATAACTGTGATAATAACTTGAAATTAATGATACATAATAACTAATAATGATTTACGCCCGATGTTAATAATCTATCTCCAATCCGTAATTAAAACCAACGAGTTGTCAAAACGGACAGCTTATTGGCAAGCAAAAACTATCATTTTCGAACAGATTCGATCGATCGTAGATCGAAGATAGATTGATTTTAAAGCTTCACCAGAAGCAGAAAATGGATTGATATATCAATCTTAGATAGCAAAAAATGGATCAGGATTGATTATTGACATCGGGCATAAGAAGAGAGTGATGACTGAAATGACGGCTGACAGACAGGAATGGAAGAAAAACACATATTGTGCCGACCCTGTTTAGACGGGATAAGGGCAAGAAGAAGATGAAGAGCTTCCACAGACCTTTAACTTTCCCGGGATAAAAGGTAGCCTGTGTCTTTTCCCAAGCTCTAGTCTATCTTTGTACCAAATTTCATTAAATCCTTTCTGTGGTTCTGGCGTGACAGCGTAACAGAAAGACTGAGTTACTCTCGCATTCATATGTTAGTAGGGATTGCAAAAAGTTTATAAAACACTAGTGGCTCCCCGCGGCTTCGTCCCCGAGGGATCTTCAATTTTCCCGGGATAAAAAGTTGCCTATGTCCTTTCCCAAGTTCCGGTCTATCTTTGTACCAAATTTCATAAAATCCATTATGTGGTTTTGAAGTGAAAGCGTTATATAAAAACTGAGTTACTTTTGCATTTAGGTATAATATTACTTATTAGTAGGGATTGCAAAAGGTTTGTTAAACATATGTGCCTTAACATAATATTTACCTGTTCACGAACACATCCGCATCTACGAAGCATTATACACACGCTTTAAAAAAGGAATCTCTGTCATATAAAACCTTTTCAGGGTTTTCATATCATCATTAAACTCCAATGCATTTTCAACCTTATGTTCTAGGATTTAAGTTTCATTAAAAATTGAATTATCATATTCTATGCTCAATATTATAGTTAGGTGAAATTTAAATTGTATGTTAGAAGGAATAGAGTTTAAATTTGCTTGAAAAATATATTAGGCTAGCAAAATGAACTGCGGAAGATGTATGAGGCGGCGGATTAAAAATATTTGTACGCTCCATTATACAGGGTGTAATGAAATACCCTAAACGTGCCTCTTTATTACTATACAGGGTGTTAATTGAAGCTTGGGTATTGAAAAGATGGGGTTTTGACGTGACGTCGGTCGACGGAGATAATGTATAGATCAAAAGATTGCTTTTAAAATTTGTGGTGATATTGTGTGTGTGGTAATCCTGTCTTAGGCTATGTATAAGTGTAAAGAACCGGTCCCAACGGAAGACCAGCGCTGACTAACAATCGGTATCATGCTGAGTTGGGTGGGACCTTCTTGTGGTAAATTCTACTGTAGGATATCTTTTTGCCACAAATAAATGTATTTTGTTTCTTTCTTTCTTTCTTTCTTTCTATATAGGTAAGTATAATGTGGTTATAAAAAAGCGTGTATAATATATCTAATCATCAATTTATGGTCCCTATTAGTAACTTAGTCTAGCTTTTACATTTTCACGTCTAAGCTACAAAACTGATTTCGATGAAATTTGCTACAGGGTAAGACTAGAACTTGAAATAGAACATAGGCTACCTTTTATTCCGGGAATGTTAGAGATCCCCGGGACGGGAAGTTAGTTGTAAATATTTGGATAAAAATATCCCAGAACATTAAACACGACCAATTCTGATTTTGAATCCTTAATCCCAAATTTACAGTCACACAAAATCGAACCCACACTTACTCAACATCCAAACCATTCAGGCAATCGCAACTATATATGTAGGTACCTAGTATATAACTAGTGATAGTCCGCCCATTATAACACTCTCGTCTTTTATGTTTCTTGCTATTTAAGTTTATCTATGATATAACAATAAAGAATTATCTATCCATCTATATATATACCACAGAACATCATCCTACATCCTATATAACATCCATATACAGGTTGTTATGATAACGGCACGTTTACACCCTGTATAGCGGCGGCGTGCGCGGGCATTCATTACGGCGGCGTAATGAGTCGCTCACACACAGACAAACACACACGTATTATATATACAGACTGGACATACTAACTAATATTAGATATACCTAAGTAAATGCGAAAGTATCTCTGTCTGTCTATCTCGATTTCACGCTAAAACTGTAGAAAGAAAGAAAGAAAAAACATTTATTAACACACGCAAAAGAATATACCTACACAAATGTATCAAAAAAAAAATTAATGAAATTTGGTACTCAGCTAGTGTAGCCTGAGATAGGACATACCTTTAAATATCCTAGGATATTTACGAGTAGGTATTTAAGTCTTTGTGAAAGGTATTTTATTATTATTTATTTTAAGAAGTGAGACTTAAGATCAATGTATTTTTTAGCATAGATAAACATGATTTTTTTAACCTATGTCAGTGCCTACCTAATAAAACTTAGGTACCTAACCCAAAAGTAAAATTTACTCATAAATCTAATAAAACACGCTTCAATAGACTACCTATACTTACTTAGGTACCTACCTAACCAAACTGTTGAACCATAAAATAAACCAACAAGTAAAGTATCTACATATATCAATAACTTATATCGAGTGTCCATTCTATATAACTAATCTATATCGCTATTCAGTACATCGGCACCTTTTAAGGCTTTAAAAGGCTCTCAGGGCTAATCAACAGCCCGCGGCGGCCCCAAGTGATAATCCTGGGGCCGCCGCGGGCCGCCCTGGGCCGTATGAGTTCTGTTTTCTATACTAATATTAAAAAGAGGAAAGATTTCATTGTTTGTAACGTATAGGCTCCGAAACTACTCAACCGATCTGCACAATTCTTTCACCAATAGAAAGCTACGTTATTCATAAATGATATAGGCTATATTTCATCCCCGTATTTCTACGGGGACGGGAACTACGCGGGTAAAACCGCGCGACGGTGCGCGGCGGCTAGTCATTTAATAGTACAGCTAGTGTCTCCCCGCGGTTTTCCGCGTTGGGGGAGATCTTCAATTTTCCCGGGATAAAAATCAATATCCTGAGACACTTTTCACACACGGCCAATCTGATTCTAAACTAAGCAGAGCATGTGATATGGTAACCAAATACGTAATATGCATACCTACTACATATACTACCTACTTATAAATACAGACACATAGAGAATTACATCCAAAATAGGTACCTACTCTATGTGTTAATTTAGGATGTCAGCTAATTCCATACCAAATTTTATTGAAATCGCTCTAGCCGTTAAGACGTGAAAGAGTAACAAACATACACACTCACAAACATTCACATATATTCGAAATATATACACAAACAAATATAATATTTAATCTTAATAATAGGAAACAGTAAAAAAACATATATTCTGCCTATCTGTTAACCTTCTAAAATGAAAAATACTTTATCAAAATTATTTATATTCAAATAGGTTATGATAATGTTTGTTCATAATTAATAATGTGAACAGATTGTTTCCTCTCCTTTAAGTTAATAAAGAATAATGTCAGGTGTCTGTTTGTCTTGATAAAATTATGTAGGGTAAACATGGGATAGATGCCCCACTTTTTGTAAACTGACTATAACTTTTTTTTTAAAAGCACTATTCGAGTGAGTTAACTATTTGTAACAACTATAGTCCTTATACTTACTATCTACTCATATCATTATTCAATGCATACCGTAGATTTGTAGATATTCGGCTCTAAAAAAGACTAATTGTTTGAGGATAGACGCCTACTGTATGGGGTAGTTGCCCCTGGCAAAATTTTGACATGAGTATAGATGCCCTACAATGGGATAGATGCCTCCGTAATAATAAAAAAAATCGTAGAAAATTAAATAAAATGTTTATTTGCTTTCTTAGTTGCAATAATATATTATAAGGTTTTCTTATCCTTCTTGTGTCTTCTTACATCCTGTCGTGTTGTGGGAAATCCTGCCTTTTCTAATTTTTGTATGTGCGCTACGAGACGTTTCTCGTTGTCGTCCAGTGTGGGATGTTTTCCTAAAAAAGAAGAAATTAATAGGTACAGAAAAAAAACTGAGGATTCAAAAAGGACAAGTATGAAAAAACAAACTAAGAAGACAGTGCCTAAATTGAATTTGATTATGGCAATTAATTCCTCTATTACTTACCCAAAGTAAGTTTTTTACAAGTACAGTGAAGTACGACATGTAAAGGCATAAACAGCTCATAAATAAACTGGAAAGTCAATTTTCCTACTAAGTTGCATATTAACTAGATAGTTACGTTATTTAAAAAAATGTTACCTATAGCCTAAGTACCTGTGAATAAGTCATAGAGGATATATGCCTCTAAGGGCGTCTATACTCAGTCAATAGTGGGGCCTCTATCCTTTTTAGTAGGGATAGACGCCACAGCAAATAAATAAAAATACTAAAATAATTTCGTAATTTTATAAACACACCATAAATATAAATGATACATACTATTTAAATAACAATACACACTTATAACTTACCTTCGAAAACGAAAGTTTTGAACACGTCAAAATGTCACTGTCACAAGAATCAAGCAAGCGCGATAAAATTTTGCAACATTTTTTTAACTCAAGCGGCGATACGTGCAGTCCTGTCGAAGCGCGTGCATGGACTGAGCTGTGCGGGGCCAGATCTGTCTGAGGAACATGGTACTAGAGCGTGAACTTGGTTGTAAATTCTCTTTTTTAAGGTGCGGCGTCTATCCTCCAGGGGCATCTATCCCATGTTTACCCTATATAACAGCTGTAACTACTATCTTTCATGGTTCGTAGGATTGTCTGAATTGAGATATCCGTTATAGTATATAATGATGCAGTATGTAAACTATGGACATTTGGATGATTTTTGTAATAAAAAATACTAAAGGTAAACCATTTTAATTCATCTTATGAATATTAGTTCTTCAAGAAGGGAGTAAAGAGATTTTTACAGTGTCGGCAACGCGTGAGTAACGCCCCTAGTGTTGCAAGCGTCCATAGGCTACAGTAACCGCTTCCTATCAGGCGGACTGTATGCCTGTTTGCCACCTTTGTGGTATAAAATTAAATTACGTGTATTTACTGGACACGTTTTCGTTAATGAAAAAAAAAAATTATGTTTTAAACTAGGGACCCGCTACGTAAATAAGTCAATAATTTCGTCGATAAAACCGTATTAAAATCAGTTGCGTGGCTTAGAAGCAGTCCTTTTGGTTTTCGTAGTAATTTCAAATATTATCTACTCTTTATATAAAATAGGTATTAAACAAAATGCATAGCTGATAAATAGACGGTATATACCTACTTATAATAAAATAAAATTATAAGTACCTAAACCAAAATTACCTACGTACCTATATTCGATGATGTTTTCAAACTTGTGTTAGGTACTGTGTCGAGCACTGTGTACGCATCGTCTAGTTTGATATAAACAAAATTATATTTAAAGAGAAAATATTATTAAAACGAGGCAATATTATTTAGGCTAATTTCAATTTATTAACCGGTGACATTATTTATTTTAAAATTATTACGTGAACATTTATTACGATGGCATAAAGAGGTTATGGCATTCAGACATTTCATTTCATTTCATTTCATTTCATTTCATTTCATTTCATTTCATTTCATTTCATTTCATTTCATTTCATTTCATTTCATTTCATTTCATTTCATTTCATTTCATTTCATTATTTCATTTCATTTCATTAACATATAGGCTACTTTTTATCCCGGGAAAATGGAAGACCTCCCGGGTACGCGGGTGAAACCGCGGGGAGCCACTAGTACTTAATATAAATGCGAAAATATGAATGAATGAATCCTGGTGTAGTTAGCTAGGACTAGAGAAGCCCTATATATAAACGATAACTATAGATATCTAAAAAGAAAGAAAGAAAAATAGTTTTATTTCTTCGTAAACACACAGATATACATATTGAGACAGAACTATATTATAATATTCAATGCGATATAACTCCAATATAACTTATATCTCTAGGTATTAGTACGCAAATTGAAATTAAAAATGGTAGATTTTTTTTTTTTAATTCACATACCTATATGAATGTGAATTTCTTCTCTCATATCTGGTATTTAATTAAAACTTACCGAAATAAAATCAGGTGAACTCGAAAAGCAGAAACGACAACTAAACTAACTCAAACATTTTTAAATCTCAGCGCCACTCCAACATAATTTATATGTATTATAAATAATTATATAAAATACGTTTTTCACGAATCACACCTAAGTGTCCGATCAAAGTGCAGGATGTGATATTTCACGTGTGACGCGGACATTCGGACACTCGGACACACGGACAAAAAATTATTTTGTGTTAAATTATTCGCCGGAAACAGCTGATAGTAAATTCATATCGTAACCTTGCGACTAAAATGTTATTTTTTCTAATTTATTGATACACATTATCATTACCTGAGATCGTGTGTTTTTATGCGAGACATATATTGTAATATTTTATGAATTATATTGGGTCGTGTTGAAATGAAATGGTGTAGGCTGGCTTATAAACAAATTTTATTGGAATTTTGCTTCATCTACTTATAGGTAACTATGGTAACAAACCTTTAGAAATAGCAACAGTTAATTACAGGAATTGATGATATGTCAAACTATTTTCTAGTCAATAAAGTCGTAAACTAAGTACATAAGAAATTGTTAACAGCTCTTCTCTTCGAGTATTTAGAGTAAACAGACATTACTGATGAACAGTAGCAAAAAAATACATATTCTAAATCTGCTCGATCCTAAAAATAAAGTAACTTGTAATACAGTACGGTTCTAAAAGGATAAAAACGTGTCCCGTACCCGTGCCCGTTGCCATCCAATATATCGTCCGAAGGTAGAATATTGCATACTCCGCAGACATTTATTCGGTAAAAAACGAGTTATTACGTATCGTAAAAGCGGACATTACGGTGGTTCGCAAAAACCGTGGACATATTGAGAGGTCGGAATGTAATAAAGGGAAGGTAGTGCCGTCCGGTGCCGGGTGCCGGACGCCGGTTTTTGTTCCAGACTCGGAACCGGAGCGGCGTACCTTGGAAATTTACCCTTTTTTTGGATAGCATGATTGTATTGTTTGCTCGTTGTGAGGTGATATAGGTATAATTGTTTAGAAAATTTCAGCCGAACGGTACATAGATTGTTTTTAATCTTATCCATATTTACCTTTGTGCCAATTTTGTTTGAAATTCATCAGTCGTTATGAAATTAAATGACAATAAACATAGACGTTAATAATTGACAAAATTACTTATACAACCTTAATTGTATAAGTAGATATTTTCTAAGTAATTACCTTGACCAAATAATCTCGAAAGCTCCCATAAAAACTACAGACAGATTCATCCAAAACTCGTAGATTATACAGCTACTTAGACACAATCTAGCTCTTGAAACGGTATATATTCTCTCAACACTTAGTCTCTGTACAGTCCAGTAGCTGTTACACTAATTGTAGCGTATAATAATACTATAATCGAGACATTTTTCCAACTCGAGTGTCCGCTAATGTTGCAAGCATTAACATTAATCGCGAGCCCTTTTGTAAGTGAGATTATTACAGAACATTATCATTTATATTGTTGCTTCTCTAAAACGTATTTATAATGATTACTGAGGTACAATTTGAGATATATTTTTCACTATAAGGACTATGCATGGGTTTTAAACAAGGGTAAATTACGTTGGTACCTTCCTACTAAAGAAATTACAGGTATAAAATATGAATGAATGAAGTTTTGTATTTGTCTTACATACTCAATATATTAGGTTCTTCCCTATATGTTAGCTCTTACTAAAACTTATCTTTACCCACGACGGAACAAAGATGATATCTATATGCGTTTGGGATGAAAGGATGTTTGTTTGTGCCATCATGGTTTGTGCAAATCGATATTGCTATTATTCATCCTTCAAAAATAATAACACATGAGTAAGTTAGTCCACCAATTGCAGTAGGTACTGATATAAAAAGACAATTATCATGTATCTATAGGCTGAATAATACGAAGTCAATGCTCAAAGATGAAATGTATCTAGTTACCGTTGCCTAAAAAAGGTAGGCACCTACTATAGTTATGTTAAACAAAAAGTTGTCAACCTCCTCCAATTTTGAACCTTAACAACAATGAAAACTTCCCATATTTTCCCCAACATTTTACTCATAATTTTCTCACTTAAATTTAGCGCTATTATCCCATTCAAACAGCTCCATCCGTATGCACTCGTTTTTATTTTATGGGTCAGCGTAAAGTGGTCAATGCAAACATTTTAACTGCGCAAACATGTGGCGTTGACCTGCAAACATTTGAGTGAAAGACAAACAAACAACAGTGCAGTGCACCTAGTGGAGTGGACGAGGTGGCGCGTCCTTATAACACTGTCAACACTAGCTGTGTTTACCGGTTTTATTAGACATTATCCTTTAGATTTTTATATATTACTTTTGGGTTTATTTGAAAATTTGTGGGACAATTTTTTTTATGCAAAAGCTGAGCTAGATTTTTTTTTATTTTTGATTGTTTCGATGTTATTTACTTTGTATATGTACTAATGGAAATGGAAACTATATGGTTACAAAAATGGAAATAATTTGATCTACAAAAGTCCGTCTCCAGTTTCAAAGCTACCTCCCCACCAATAAGAGTAAGCCGGTATGCAACTCATTCCAGTTTCGTAACTACCAAAAATTTACAAAAGTGAAATAATAATTATTCTCTCACAACTAGTTACGAAACAGCGAAAAAAATTCTTCTCTTGTACCTAACTGGTTACAACATAGGCTATATTTTATCCCTGTATTCCCACGACAACGGGAACTACGCGGGTAAAACCGCGCGGATGCAGCTAATTGTTGAAATAAAGTAATAAACCAATCCCGAATTTCTAAAAAAACTTTAATTTCTAATAAAAATGTTTAAAGCTTTAAAAAAACCTTTAAACATTTTTCAGCCTATACCTATCTACCTAGTAGGCACTTAAAAATAGTGATCATTGTCGTCATTGCTAGGTACCTACCTACCCATATAATAATAAAATAAGCTAAAACTATTACATGACTCCCTGACGTGTCCGGGGCTAGGGGAGGGGGGCGGCGCAGGCGTCGGCGTCGTGCGTGTATTCCGCAAATTGAACAGTATTCACTGGTGTAAACTGAGTTAGTGAGTTGGTGTCGCTACTTGATTGGTATGCGGTTATAGTTGTAAGCGATAGCGGGGAGTGATCTTGGTATGATTAGAAGAAAAATATGAAAATGTTGAGAGTTGCTCACGAAAAGCCAAACGGTCAATTAGTTTTTACTTAGGTACCTACCTACCTACCTCCTTCATATTTTCATTTTAGTATTCCAAAAACATGTTTACCAATAGCTATGTCTAAAGTGCCTTTTGAGGCTACCTATAAAGTAAATTCCTAGTACCTACTAAGTGCTCTACCTAATTAAATATGTCAAAAAAGTCGAATATATTTGATAATCGTTTTATACTTATCTTAGTTTATGAATCATCTCAATTTTACTGTTACCTACTCCTAAGAAAATCTATTTCCTACTTATTGTTACGCATAACATTTTCTACTTAACAGTGAGTGACCTGGCTTACTTGCTTTACAAACAAACCACATTTTATTTTATGTATGCAACACACCTACCTACCTATAGGTACCTACCTACCTACCTATCTAGGTACCTACACCAAAATCGGAACCCTCATAAGCTGACTCACTCGCTAATCGCTTCCGCTCCTCCTACCACTATAAACCCAACATTACAATGTAGTTTTATGATCTACCGTGCCAGTAAATAGCGTGGGTTGGAAAGAGTTGCCTTACGACGTAGGTGTATCTGTCTGTCTGTCTATATATGTTATGTTATGAAGCCACTGTGCTTGGATTGCATCGTTTCATTTATACGAGTAGAGCAAGATGCGTTTCACAATTTCAATTCGGTTTCCAACGGATTTAAAAGCTCATACAAAGTTTGATTGTGCTTTATGTTAAGTAAATTCAATTTGAGTGAATGCCTAAGGGAAAAAAATGCTGTTGAGAAACAAAATGGTTACTTTTAATGTTAGACGTATTAATAAAGGTACTGGAAAGATTTGAGGAAGGTTAATATACTTTCGTTTAAGTAGACCCAAAACTTTATCTAATAAATTAATTACTCATACCTAGATGTTTGTTACTCTTTCACGCTTAAACTACTAAACGGATTTAGATGAAAATTGGAACACAAATAGTTGAATACCTAAATTAGCACATAGGCTACTTTTCATTACGAGAAGATTGAAGACCCCGGGAACGCGGGTGAAAACGTGGAGAGCTTTATTAACTATTTAAAAGTGAAAAGGCACTTTTTCAATCTACGAGAAGACTGCTAACTTATCTTAGTAGGTAGGTAGGCTTTCCTGGGACAAATAAATAAATAAATATCCTGGGACATTTTTCACACACGGCCTTCATCTTTCCTTTTCAAAGAGCTTGTGATATGGTACCCAGATAGCTGATATACTACATAATATACCTTTAAATACATATCTACTTATATAGATATTTACATCCAGATACTGCACGCTACGCTAGATATACCTTAATTAGGTAGGTAAACAAGTGCTCTGATATTACCTATTCATAAAAAACATACCTACTTATCCTACTATATTCATAAGAACTGCGAGACATGGAAGAGAGAAACACGTGATGTCTGAAAACATTTAAAACACACCTAAGGTAATCACTTTGATAGAATTTCAATATTAAATACGATTTAATTAGGATTAAATACTACCAAAATATCATTAGGACCATGTCCAATCTTATGTTCATATAAATAAAGACCATATTTCATTAACCATTAAACCAAATACCCATCATTGTCATACTATGAGTAGAAAATAAACATAATATTGTCTACAAAATCGCTCACAATGGCACTGGAAATTCCCATCCCACGCAACTGGCATTATATTACCACTCAATCTTCTTTCATAATTAAAGTGGCTTTTACCTCAGAGCCTCCCCCACGGCCCTCCCGCCGGGAGGTCCTTTGAGCTCGCCTCATTACCTAGGACCATCGAGCATGTAACCAATAGAGTAGCAATAGTGAGCCATTTGCTTAGCAACGCATCAATGATTTGTCACGTATAACTGGTATAACTAACAAACCACGCTCGAACTAAAACAGTACCCGACCAATAAGAGACCTGTGTGTACGACTTGACCTTGAGTCGGCCAATCAGAACGCAGGGGCCGGCGCAGCGTTTTGGCGTATTTTGTTTTCTAACAAAACTGTTAACAGTTCCACTCTATTGGTTACATGCTCGATGCCTAGGACTTAGGTAGTCTAGGGGGCACTAGAGTTTTAGCGCTGGTAATTATATGATGCTGGTATATGCGTTCAGTCATAGTCTAAGATTTTAGGTAGTTGGGTATTTAAATAATAGGTTTGTGTTTATATGTTTTTGTTTTATGGTAGGATTTTTTTTTGGGCAACACTTTTTGATGTTAAAACACCTACCTAAATTTACTTCCTTCAAGATACCTAGTGGAAATTATCAATCATACATTTTATATAGGTATCTTCTCAGTAAAAACTACTATCAGAACCGAGCATTAATAGTGACTATTCATAAGTGCTTTATTGAGTCCTATTTGAATAAAAAAAGATTTTGATTTTGATTTTATAGGTAGGTAGGTACTTAGTTACCTACCTAGATTAAAAAACAATCTTTTTTTTAATGTAGTATTTGTATCAATAATATAGCTGATATATAACTCATGTACTTAATAGAACCTTCACCTACCTCCACCACCCTGTAACCTTCGACAAGGACGCGCCGCGCCCACCTACAACGCTAAATTTAGCACACCTCAAGGAAACATCAATTCCACAACACATGCGCACAATTTTATCCAACCACACCTCACTGTAACCACTAAGACAACCGCCACCACACTACGGTAACCGTCACACGACTGACGACTTATTCAAATAGGTACAGGTAGGTTATTCAGGTAGGTACCTGACCGCACCTTGCGACCAATCACCGCGCAGTTCACCTGCGCAGCTCGATAAAATGGGCGTGCCTCGACGGAGGCGTCGTACCTGGTCGCACCTGCGGATTGAGGACAGGTACGGTTGGTGTTCTATCTGCCAATGGTAACGCCTGATGCCTTTTACCTGTGAGGTGTGTAGGTATACCAACAGGTATTGGACGGTAGATGTAGGTCACGCTAACTAGGTCACGGAGTACGTTGACTCGAGCTATGTAACAGTTTTATGTACTCGCCGTATGTTCTGTGAGTGTTTTAAAATGAGAATGTTTTCTTTGTGGTCGCTATTGTAGATATGTATAGATGGAATGCAGTTGTGATTTTTAACTTGGTTTGTGATGGTTGTTGTGTTCAGAATGTTGCTGTAAGTGAAGTTTATTTAATAAGCTTGGCTAACCTATATAGATATGTCGGTAAATGTCGACCATAAGTACCTACTTACCTAATTAATCCAATCTTTAACTAAATAAAATGTTCTTTAATCTGTGTGTACCTACCTACTCATCATCATCTACCTACGCCATATGCATTGTTCCTCGCGATTCTTCTCACAGTTTTTAATTGAAAAAAACCTCCCAGTACAAGATAGGTAACCACCAAACCACCTTCAGGCCACAGCGCTATCACCTAAGGCTGTATATAAGCGAGGGGGCGCATGATTACCCCCCCCCCCTTTTTCCCCCAGTAAGGGAGGTCGAGGCAAGTTTGAAGACAAATTGTGTAGCCAGGCTGGGGGTGGGGGGGGGGGGAGGTGGAAAAAATGGCGGCGATGACGTCTCAGGTCAAGTCGGTTTAAAAATAAATAATGGAAGACGGATCAGTTATGTTCGGTTGTTTCGGAATTGTTTTTGCTTTTTTTTCCATTGTTCGAGACCTGTTGTTGTAAGGGAATGTTGTTGGTTTTTTGGGTCAAAGGGAGGTTGTTCTATCACAGAAATATAGGTAGATAGGTACCTACTCTAACTGGTTTATTTTAATTATTTTTGAAACCGGATAAAAATACTTGATTGGTTTGACAGGGTAATATTGCTAACCGGTAAAAAAATGGCCTTGCTTATCTATATTAATTTACGATTTTGACAGAACTATGTTCTCTTCTCTCTCTTCTAATATTGACAAGTAGGTAGGTACTCGTACTTTCCTAGGTAACCCGTTTTTGAAAAATATTAGGTAAATCTTATAAAAGCTAATATTCAAACTTACATTTTGAATGACACGTTATTAATAAATTAGAACCTATCTTGATAACGTAAACAGCATTAATTAAGTATTTCATAGTAAATCTCATTAAAATCCCTTCCTTCATTGTTTTTTATCCGGTTTTTAAAAAATATTTTACAAAGTAACCGTGTATTTTCATCCTTACAACCATAACAACCCGGTGAAAAACTTTCCAAAGAAGCACCGGCAACTGGAGCTCAAAATCCCAGCCGGGTACTCACGTAACTACCGGGCACCGTACTACCGGTTACCCGGTTTCCCCCCTCCCCTCTCCCCGGATCGTTTTATTTCGCATCGCCTCATCGTTATAAGTTCCGTGAGCTTCCTGTTAGCTCTATGCTTGAACGCTTGTTATGTTTACCTTCTATGTTGTTATAATAAGGTTTTGTTATAGGTAATTCTCGTGTTTCTCTCACTAATATTACCTATACATAGGTATCGCATATAGGTGCTATAACGTCACTTATGCAAATGATGAAGGTGCCTAGGTATATTTCAGGAGAATAAGTATATTTTCTTTTTGCTATTATCTAATCTTGATCTGTTATCCATTACTTTACCTTATTACTCAAATGAGTACCTACCTACTTACCTCCATAAATACCTATTCACGGAGATGGAGCGTTATTCTAATATGATTTTATTCTAATTCGTAATAACGTTTTCAAAATCACGTTTTTTTAACACTATCGTAACTTTTAACGAGTAACATTCAAAGCCGTTAATTAAATTTGTACCCTAAAAACATAAGCATTAGAAGTCTATTCGTAATTACTTTTGGCGGACTATTTGAATGAAAAATATAAATTGATTTAAAAGGGCACTTATGAAGGTCAAAGTTGCTAACTGTTCGGAAGTCTTTAACTGAGAAGAACCGTAAAGTATTTTTATATTGCTGTCAAAATATTAAAGACACTCAGGTCTTACCTTCCTTTTAGATGTTACAAATCATAAGGAACCCTAAAAAACAAGAGGCACAGACAAACAAGGTTTGTTTCCACACACTTGTTGTGTTGACTGTTGTCATAATGGCGTCGAGACGGCGATAACACATTTGCATAAAACAATATCCTAAGTGTTACTTAGCTATATGCCTGTGATTATTAGGTACTAGCTCTGATGAGCCTGTGATTAGGTAGGTAGGGAGGTACCTACTAGCTTCCATTGCTAAAATTTAAATAGCTAAAAACTGTATTATTTAATTACAATAATAATAAATATAATTTATCGATTATATACAACATAAAACTAGAGAAATATATTAACATTATATAGGTAATTAAAAAAATATCTGATAGGCTAGAAAAGTGAAAGGGAATAAAGGAAAATACCTAAGTCGTTACATATTTTCCTAAGCTCCATTTTATAAATAAAAAATGTAGCTTAGGTCGCTGCCTGTGGGTAAGGTGCCCAGAATGCTGGTTGCATTACCAACCAGCATTAATAATAAATATCCTGTGACATTTTTTACACACGGCCAATCGGATTCCAAAGTAAGCATCAAAGTGAGCTTTTTTTGTTTCACTTGCACGGAATATTTAATGTAGATGATAAAAAACAATTATCTACCTAATTGATCATGACTTCTCGATATAAATTCTCGATTAAACTGGAAACAATACAATATCTGATGTTACCACTATAACCTTATGTCTGCCTGAAATTTGACGATTATTAGGTATCGAATTATCTAAAAAGTTCGTTTTGTCATATACCTATCTATATATCCAAATATGGGTACCTAATCCATATTAAGAAATTTTCGACGCTTCATACTCCATTTAAAACAACCCTATCGTTTAATACCATCAAGTGTCCCCAGATAGGTACCTATAGGTATGCAACTATCTACTCACTTATATGTACCTCTTTACGTCATAACCTCCGGAGTGCCGTTACGGCTTGTTACGGTGAAACAAGACACGTCATTAGCCTAGCTTTGATGACGTCACGCCGCGTTACCCCACTGCCTGGCTCTCAGCTGAAACTGTCACTGGCTATCTAGGTCATGCAAGGTCAGTTGTAAGTGTATAGATATAGAGGTATAGAGCTCTGTTGGTAATGGATGTTGTTGTTAAAATGTAGTTTAGGGGAACTAAGAGCATTTTTAAGTAGGTATTAGTATGTAGGTAGATTTCCAAATTAAAATTGCTATATAGATTAAAATATTGATTTAAATTTTATCTAGAAAAGTGTACCTATATCTATTAGATTTTAATTGTAATACAAAATAAAATTTAGATACGATTTAAGTCCCAAAAAAAAGGTTATTTTCTTAATTGCTACTTCGTAGCTATGACAAAACTTGTAGGTAATCAATGAGATAATAAACAACATTTCTACAAGGTTGTACGTCTTCATTACCCATGAATTTCACCTTATAAAGCCTTCACTATAAAAAAACTACAAAGAAAAAGCCAACGAAACTAACCAAATATTCAAATGACAGTTCCAAACTGAGTCGCAACCGTCCGCGTCCGCGGGCACCTCGCATAAACAAGCCCCGACATCCGCGTCACCTCACATTTTTTTACCCAAAACTCCCAAACAGTTTTTTTACCCACGATCCTGTAGCTGGACAGTTTTTTTACCCGCGGCTCGCACAGTTTTTTACCCGCGGCCGCCGCGTGCGTGAATTCATTTCAACTTGCTACCAAAACTCGGTTGGACACCTTTTTTCACAAACCAAACTGAATATGAAATCCCCGAGGAAGTTATGGGAATACACGGGACGCGTTACTGTTGGCTTTTGTGTCCTTTTTGCTCTCGTGCTTATGTAATTTTTATGTATGCAATTCTATGTTAACGCATTCGTTTGAGAGACAAATGGGAGCTATGATTTTTTGGGATAGAAATAAGATTTGGTTGTACTTAAATATCATTATTTATTAAATACATAAATGACTATGGATGACAAAGTAAAGCTACTAGTCTTATAATGAATAACTAATGAGCTCTATACATATTTTATTTATTTGTCTAGGTTTTTAGTTGTGACATAAATTTCGACCAAACCCCTCGATGTTAGGGGAGGCTCGAGCTTCTCTGTGGAGACGAAAGTAGATGAGCTGATGACATAGTTTTTAGTTTTATAAAGTCTAGTGGTAAATATGAGCTCTTTGAATTATAAATCCTAGCTTAGGTAACAAAACGAAACAAAATGCACATAAAACGAACGCAAACCCATAAAACCAAAAGAAGCAATGACAAAATAATTCCTCCAACAGTAAAATAAGAATGTATTTTTCTAGTAAACTCATTGAAATTGTAAATAGTAATACATTCACATCACTTGCAAAAAGCCATGCAGTGCGAGTGCATGCGGGGAGCAGCTTATTAAAACATGTCGGGGCGGTGCGAGCTATGTCTAATTTTCCGGTTTTGCCCGCGTAGATTGCTCGCGACCCGCGGGACGGGTGGGCGGGTATAGACCATAGATTTGAATAGACGTCGCATGAGTTGTTTTTATGTGACGGGTATGTTATAGGTGTTTAAATCTCGAATGCCTTCGCAAGTCAAATTATTCATTAGTAGGTAGATCTGACCTAGCAAATATTCTAGCATAGAAAATAATGATTTTCAGACCTATCAAATATAGATAAATTCATAAAAATTGGTCAAGTTTCGGAGGTCTTCAATAATAGACACTATGACTCGAGACTTAATACATTTTAAATTAGATAAGGTCCTACCTAGGATTAAATTGATATAATTCATAGGTAAAATTGAAAGGTAAATTAAGCTATTATAAATACTTAATACTTTTAAATACATAATGTTTGACTTAAATGGAACACAGAAGGAGGTGTCTAGTTGAATCTGTTCTATGGTACCTCGTTTACTGCGACTGGGTTTCTTTGTGCCTACATTTATGTAAAAGCTTCTATTTTATATACCTTGGTCTTTTAAATTACTTTATTTCTTATCTAAAGGAGATAAAAGTGAATTTTTAGATCTCTTTGATTAACTCGACTATAGTGTACCTAGTCCACAAAAATATTGATATCTAGTTTCTTATTTTATTCTATTAAAATACAATGAAATGTTACATCGATCGAAAGTATGGAACCGTGAATATTTATCATCCGCGTTCTAAGTAACTAGTCTTAAAATTTTCCGGATAAAATATAGACTATGTTTTAGAACATATTTTAGGTAACTCTGTGCTAATTTTCATAGCGATCCCTTCAACCGTTGTTGCGTGAGATAGAAATGAATATCCATACACACATTTTCACAAATTTTGAGATTTATAAAATGAATAAGATACAGCTTAAAAAACGCTTGATATGACGAAAACTGAAGCGCAAAATTGGTATACATCTATTCAATATTCCGGGATATTTTACGAGCGAGGAGTGCGTTGTGGCAAAACTTTCTCTAGGTGACATTGTGGTACCACGGCTGAGTTATTTTATTTTCTATGTTCGATGTAAGATTGCAGAGTGCAGTAAAATAGTTAGAAAATAATATGACAGTGTCGGGGCGTGAGATTGGAAAAGTTGGTCCGACTGAGATCCGTTTATGGCTTGCGGAAGTTCGGAAGTGGTCGGCTTCCCCACCTACGCGACGGCCGCGGTAATGATCGGCATGTTTTATGTGAAACTTTACCCGAATTATATATTGGGAATTTCATAATTTGCAATGTCTTTTTGGCAAGTTTTGTATGGTTTAAATTAGAGGTAACTGCTAAACTAAATTGGAAACTATTCATGAGATTACATGAGTTATTTAAAAAAAATTGGTAGTTTTATAGCGTGTGGAAGGTGGAAGTAGGTATGTTTTAAGGTAGAAATGAATAATCATGGAATAAATATAGGTTCTAGGTACTTTATTACAAGTAGGTATGTCCTGCTGCTCTCTAAATTAACTTGTTTTCCAATTGGAGCTATAAGTGAAAAATACTTCTTACCTATCTATTTTCTTTATATTCTTTTGCAATAGTATTTTATACCCTACTTTTCTTGAAAAGTTAAAAGATCCACGCGGCCAAAACGAAATACCCATTTATTTCCTAAGCACTAATTTCATTCAAAAACCCATCGTCTTAAATGATACCTAGATATAGGTAGGCATACATACCTACATACTATGTAAACCGTTATCCTTCTAAATTAAAACGTCTCATATTAATATATGAATGATATATAAATAAGTGGTATCGTATTGGTCAGGCAGGACTCGGCTCTCGGCTCTCGGCGAGGTATGGCGGCCACGTGTGTGCGCACAAAAAACGCGCCTTAATAAAACGAGGTGCCGCGGGGGTCGCTTGTAGGGATGGGTATAGCGATACGGTATGTGTTTATCGATAAATCTTAGGAATTAATGTGTTATAGAAATCTGTACACGATAGCAGGTACATATGGAGAAGAGATAATTTGTTCTAAATCGTTTTTCACCATATTTCTGGAAAAAAATGTCTGAGCAAGAACAAATTATTACTGTACAATCTCTGCTTTGGTTAGAATTGGGTTATCAATGTTTTAGTATTTATTGTTTAATTTTAAATGTTAGGTACTTCTCTATGGTAGGTACAAAGCTAAAACACGTTTTATCCCTATAAATAGAGTGTAAACTTAAACTTTTAAAGCAAAGCAACAGTTATTTCTTATTTCTACTTTATCCCTCAGTAGATAATTGCATGTAAGTTACAAATTGAAATGAGAGTACATTACGTTAAATAAGATTTTTCACTGTATTTAATGTCCAATCGTATTGATTGAATAAATATTGATAAAGTGAAACCTATGACAACATTGTATGATTGTAGATATTTTATTTTACAAACAGGTCAAATAGTACAGTCATTTGGTCGAGAAAATAGAGGTTACCTGGAAAGTTTTCCGGGAGTTTTGAAATTTGGCAATTTTATAGATTTTGGTAAGCTCTTGCCAAATTTCAACTTTGCCACCTCGTATGGCTGCCGCTCGCGCCGCCATATTGAAAAAATGGCGCCCAAAAGCAGTTTATTGATAATAACTCCTTTCTGGCGCATTTTACAGGAAAAACATATTTATTAAAAAAAAAAGTAGAGAAAATTTCCCACCATCCCACCCGAAGGCCACATCACCGTGGCGGGAGTCACGATAGGGGTCAGGACCCAGAGGCCAAATTGCCCCCCCCCCCCCCCCCCCCCCCCCCCCCCCCCGGGCGGTGAGAAGAGTGTCATCGTGTCACGGAGGAGGGTCCCGCGCAACAGCCAGTCGAAGCCGATGTTCCACAGAAGTGGTCCTACTCCTTTATACCTGCGGAGACATAAGAGACTAGCTAGACATGGTAGACTAGTAGTTAGCTATGTTTTCATTCTATGGAACAATATTTAACCTTCGTATAATTTACAAATCACGTTATGAGTTTAAAGTAAATATTACACGTTGGTGTGGATGTATAATGGTTTACGGTGGTCGTACGCCGAAACTATTGAGTTTAGGAAAGAAAATGTTGGACATAAATTGTAGGAAATTTTCTCTACTTTTTTTTTTTATAAATATGTTTTTCCTGTAAAATGCGCCAGAAAGGAGTTATTATCAAAAAACTGCTTTTGGGCGCCATTTTTTCAATATGGCGGCGCGAGCTGCAGCCATACGAGGTGGCAAAGTTGAAATTTGGCAAGAGCTTACCAAAATCTATAAAATTGCCAAATTTCAAAACTCCCGGAAAACTTTCCAGGTAAAAATACCAAATGATTGGATTAAAAATATTCACTTTAATAATTAATATAGTATAGGTACGAGTGATTACTTAATTAATATCGAGTTTATATGCAACTTGTGGGTATGAGATATGTTATCTCAACCTCTGTAGGAATTAGGTCAACGCGTTTATTCACCTGCGCCAATTAAATTGTACCTACACGTGCAGTCTGTACGATAACATAGTCGAATTATATCGATATCATTTTATAAGAAATTTAAAGGTTGACTAAAAAAAACATTTCGTTATTCTTGAACATGACAATCGGCTGACAAACTAAAAAAAGGTAAAAAAAGGAATAAAACAATGTATCTTTTACTATTGATAATGCAGAAGGTGGAATTACAAGCTCATGAGAAATTGCATTTTTATTACGCATTGGCTATACCTACCCCCGGTTTTTCCTTACTATTAACCACTTATCCTATCCCTGTGTACATGAAATATAAAATACATATAATAATTAAATTCAAAATGTACACTAGGTACCTATAAAGATGTGATAACAGTAGACAAGCCAACAAATTTAACCTCCTACCCTGACTCTAATTTTAATTTACCTCCACCCACTAAAACCTATTTAATCATAGACAATTATTCTAACTATCGATATTATCGACTCAATCCCCTCCCTACCGCCCTCGGACGGGTTTAATTACACGGCGCGGGCGACAGGTTGTCGCGTGACGTCATCGCTGCATATGTGTGTATATGATTATGTGAACTAGCTATATATGACCTTTAGGTGTTAGTACGTGTTATTAATTGTTTACTAGCTGCCTCCGCGCGGTTTTACCCGCGTAGTTCCCGTTTCCGTGGGAATACAGGGATAAAATAAAGCCTATGCTACTCAGTGATAATGTAGCTTTCTAATGAAAAAAGAATGATTAAAATCGTTTCAGTACTTTTTGAGTTTATTCGTTACATACAAAAATACAAATCTTTCCTCTTTATAATATTAGTGTAGATAGCGTGTTGCTGCGTTATATCCTGAGATATGATAGGGATGGGGTAGATGTATTGATATCGATATATATGTTAAATTGTTGGATACGTGACGAAGTGAAACGCTGAGAGATGTTTTATAATTAAAATAATAAATAACGTTTTTTGATACGGTCCCCAAACTAAGTAGCTAAAACTTATATCTTAGGGGCCTCCTTCCTAGTACAGAGAGATACATCAAAACATCGTTATTTTCATTCAAACATATACTATATATATTTTTTGGATACAAAATAAGTAGGTATACCTAATTCATACCTACATTAAAAAGTGAAAATTTTAAGTGTGCTTGGGTTTTCGGATGTTAGATGTCATCTCCAAAAATACTAGGTAGGTTTAGTAGGTACCTACACAATAACCGGTATATAGTTACGTGAATACCTATATTAATATCTATCAAATCTAAAACTCGTCCAAACCACTTACCACAAAGTGGAATAAAATCAAAATCAAGTTGATTAATTATTCCAAGAGGCGACCATTAAAATGTGTTTCCCTCTTTGTCACACAATGAGCCCACTGTGCGCCGTAAACTGTTGGAACTTAAAAAGTATATCTTAAAAGCAATTAAACATAAAATAACATACAATGTAAACAAGTTCTTAACAGTTAATACATCGTAAACTATTTCCAAGATGGCTTCCTGATAACAGTATTAAGCCCACATTCGCACGAGAGGTTTTTTAACGGACAGAAAAAAGCGTTCATACACAACAAATGCATTCCAAGTAGGTACCATAGTATGCTCTATTTCCAACGCCTAAAGTTGAAAATGCAACACCGCTCGATAAAAAAGCGTCGCGTTTTAAAAACGCTGTCGTGTGAACATATACTTGGGAATGTATTTGTTGTACTTGAACGCTTTTTTCCGTCCGTTAAAAAAACTCTCGTGCGAAGGAGGCCTAAAAGGCCCGTTTTGAATATAGGAAGTCTTTTTTTATTGCCCTATATTTGTCCATTTCTTTAAAAAATAAGTGTTGTTTGAAATTACACAGCATACAAAGTATTAAAGAGTGTTTATGTGTAATGTCTCCGGCTGGAAGGACCATTTTGTAATTATCCTAATAAATGTAGGTACTTATTGAAACTAGTATTATCTGGATTTAACTATAGGATACCTATAGTTAGTAGGTAAGTACACAAGCTCTGCTTAGTTGAGAATATTTAATTTTATACGTGTAGGTATATTTTATGTTTTAAAGAATTATAGGTGGGTAGCTACTTTCTAATAAATAGAATTACAGTAGAACTCCAATTATCCGAATTCATGGGGACCGGGACCCATTCGGATAATCAAATATTCGGATAATCGGATTTTTTTTAAAAAAATTGCCATTGGAGAGAATAAAAGGTACGTTTTGATATTGCACAATTTTTTTATTGAATTAAATGAAAGAAACATGAAAATTTCACATGTTTTAAATATAAATAAAATGTACTTATATACAAGTTTAGAAATAAAGATCATTGTTTTTTAAACATCTCCGTCAATGTAAGCTGTTTTGCGGTCTTCAACCGTTTTCGGGCAGCCAGATCACGCATTCGCTTGACGGTGAGCAGTTGCAAGTGCAATTTTTTGTGATTCGGATAATCGGCGATTCGGATAGTCGGAGTTCGGATAATTGGAGTTCTACTGTATATTGAAAATATGCAAGTAAGTGAACAAACAAATAGGTAATTTTATAAATACTTATTTATGTTGTTTCTAACGAGGAAATATTTTATGGCGTTATTGTTTTAACTCATTTGCCAGAATGCTCTTTTAATGGGAAAAACCATTAATTTAATAAACACCCACATTAAACCACAAACTAAATATTTTAAATATCATAGAAAATATATACAAAGTAAAATGATAATTTTGGATTTAATAAACCTATCCTATTAATATTATAAATGCGAAAGTTTGTCAGAATGTATGTAGGTATGTTTGTTACTCTTTGACGCGAAAATGGCTGAAATTTGCCACAGAGTTAGCAAATGTTCTAAAATAACACATAGGCTACTTTTTATCCAGGGAAATAGGATCACCTGAGAATGCGGGTGAAACCGCTTGGCCCCATTAGTTAGTATAATATTAGTAACTAGCTTCCGCCGCTCGGTTTCACCCGCTACTGAGAGACAGTTAACGTTTTATCTAGTTTTTACCTATTAATAATGACATTTGTGTCATTGCAATGATAGTTGTGATTGGAAGAAACCTTTTCAATTATAGATTGAATTACCTTCTGATCTTCGTCCATTTGTATGGACTCGGCAGATAGCATAGAATAGAGCTAGTAGGTATCTATATTAAGTAAAATTTTAGTAGGTTGGTACCTACTACTGGTTTAAACTTTAAAGTAGCAAATGGTTTGGTTTTAAACTGAATAAATAAATGGCTAAATATTTATTACAATCATACCTACTTATATATATACTAAATACCTAATAAATTTTTTGCTAATTTTTTTCTATAATGATAAATATTTATTTTATTGTAAATCGATTTAAGGTAACAGCACCAAAGCCAGACAGTGAACCAAAGGATGACACTTTCAAATATAAACTTCTATATTAAGAATATTTTTATTTATATGACAATATTATTAGTGTCAGATACTACTCGCGCCATACGTTGGTCAAATGACGCAACCAAATTAACCATATTTTGTTTCGAAATTAAAAATAATGACAGTTGTTGTGTGCAATGTGACAGAGTGACACGCTTGCCGCCATTTCTTGTGATTTTAGTTAAGGACCCATAAGCTACACAGGTGAGTTTTACTTAAAATTTCTTTAATACTTTGCTGTGTTTCTTTTTGTACTAAGAACATTTTAAAATTTTTTGAAGATTATAATGATTGTTTTCTTGCTCGGACAACATTTTCCAATAAAAAACATAGTGTCTATTATTGGTACCGAAAATAGCCAGTATACCCAAAAGATGACATGCATGTCTACTGTTGGTGTAGTAACGAAATTTATTTCTGATCACAGGTTTGTGCAATCATCAACATTATTTCGCTTAATATAAGTAAGTACTGTACAAAATTACTACAATATTAGAGCACTCCATCAAATAGTAGACAGGGTGTCAACTATTGGGGAGCACTTGATGTCAATTAATGGTGCTATTGTTTTGTTTGTTGGTCAGATTGTTCAAGATGCCACCTATAAAAGGGCAAATATTCCGATACACTGAAGGGAATATGGAAGCAGCAATAGATCAATGCAGGCGTGGGGTACCAACTTCAACTGCAGCAAAAAAAATATTATTTATAAAAACATCTTAAACGAACCTCAGAGAGTAGGTATTTAATATGGATAAGACGGCGTTTTTCCTGAGTCCAAAAGGCAATTAATTTATAATATTCAGATATTTTAGTCGTTTTTAGTTTATTTTATCAAGTACTTACCTACTTTATGTTTATTTTCTTTAGGTTTATATAAGTCAACTATTGGTATAAATAAGTGTCAACTATTGGTGATTTTAATGTTTGCATGTGTCATCTTTTGGTTACTTAGACCAAATTGAAAAACAAGCAGATTTTGTTTTAATTTATGTTCATTTAGAGAGTTTTTGTTTATCTGTATGTGTTTTCTATGCGTCACTGTATAATTTTAAAAAATTGTAAATTTATTTTGTACATTAAAAATATATAATATTTGAGTTTAAATATTGATTATTCCTTATAGTGTCTACTATTGGTGCCTTTACCCTACCTAATTGTTTTTTTGTAATATGGGCTATGAAGTAGGTACCTACGTAAGCAAGTTGTACCTACCAAAGTCTACATAATAATTAAATTAAAAAATCCTTCCTTATACCTACTAAAATTCTAAGAACAGTCTACCTCACAAACACTAATTACATTTTCCAAGAACCGCCACATGTGCTCAATAAAGCGGCTTTTTTATCAACTAACCTCTGCTCATTATCATTGAAATTTAAACTTTATGTTCAGTTTCCAAGGTTGATTTTTAAATGGTTGGTGGTCAAGTTTTACCTGATGAAGGTGTCAAAGGCCACAATGTGTTTTACACTTTAAGTTTTGGTTTATAAGGTTGTAATTTGAATGGTACGTGGCCAGGTTACCTGATAAAGGTGTGGCCATGTGTGGTAGGTTTTTGTTACAAGTAAAATAATGGCGGCGATTCCTTTCTTGTCGGACCCACCTCACTGTTTGACAGGCCGGTAGGTTTTTTTTGTTATTTGGTTTAAGAAGATGTTGATCTAAAACAAAATTCTTATAGGTATATGGTTTGGGATCAGATCAATAGGTAAGTTATTATATTATATTGGATAAAATAATTTTTTAGTTTTAATTTTACATATTTACAAAAGTACCCCAACTAAATAAATTAACATTCAACGAAGTTGACTATTTTTAATCACAATCCAGCTACATATTTATTTTATTATCAAAACTAAGAACAATCGATTAATGTACCTATTAGTTCTTTTATGTTGTTTAGAACTTACCAAATACTAATTTTATGACCTACAAAAAAACTTATAATATAGTTCCTGTTTTATACGAGGTAATAAATAAATCCTTAGAAATAAAATGTACCAAAAAATGTTTGCTTAGTTCGGCATGAAAACCACTGCTAGCGCCATCTAGTGGCAAGTAGAATTACTAAACGGACTAAGCTGTGATGGTTGCTTAAAAAAGTAAAAGTATGGTGCACCCTCATATAAATACTTATATTTTAATAGAAATAATAATTATCCCAAACTTAAAATATGTATCTAAATCAATTAATAAATTAGGCACC
Source organism: Thyatira batis (assembly GCA_905147785.2). Taxonomy (NCBI): domain Eukaryota; kingdom Metazoa; phylum Arthropoda; class Insecta; order Lepidoptera; family Drepanidae; genus Thyatira; species Thyatira batis. Next base: position 11,193,333 of record LR990493.1, on the reverse strand, counting down.
TATATTTCATATTTACAAAAAAAGTATGCAATTTTTTTATGTTCATAAAACATGCGAAATTTTATTAAATTTTCACGTAGGTACCTAGATTTAAACTCGTAACCTATCAGTTAATAAATAATCAGGAACGTAATGACACTTTCTTAAGTAGGTAGTTTTATTAAAATACCACCTGATTGTAAATTTAAATATATTTTTTAAACATCGATTCTCTATACTAAAAAGAATATCTATAGTCGATAACTCGATGCAAATTCCTAATAAACACCGTAACCCGGCTAATGCTAGTGAGGGGGATATGGGACGTGTCGATATGTCGATCGGATTCCGCGAACGCGACGCAACGCAAGCGTCCGACCGCTAACTCGTGCTCATTTCGCGTGTCAGGTGGGTTCGGGAATGCTCGGAAACACTCGGGATAGTTCGGGTTTTTTAAACTCACCATATATACTTACCTAAATGACTTAGATATATTAAAAAATAATCGAATCGAGAATTTCTGCCGATTAAATAGGGGCTAAGCGATTTGAACTGCGCGAGAAGGAAGGTTAAATTGTCTCGGGATAAAACCTGTCCCAAGTGTTATGTTGAATTTTTTTTATAGGTCTAGAAAAAAAATAAAAAAATAAACTTAAGTTAGTTCGTATCATAAATAATGCAAAAGTCTTGTTATCTTGTTGTTACCTACAATTGTCAAGTTTCACCACAAAATATTTTTTATTTTTTGTTTTAAGTACTATACAGATAGCTACTTAAAGTCTGAAGTAATATTGAGGTAACCTTTTATATTCAGTTAGAAATTATTCACCAATATTAATATTATAATATAGGACGTTAGGTAGGTACTTTGTATTTAAATTATATTTATCTTGAAAACTTTATTAGGTATATCTTCTGCAAAATTCTCTAGGTTGGAATCTCACTCGATAATTTACAACTCATCCAAAAGCTATAGGTACTTACCTATTCAAACCGTATTATTCACAAAGAAGGTATTTAATTAATTATTTTATATCCATGCCAAATACTGAAGAGCCAAAGCCGCGGACACACGTGTCCGGTAACACTATCCTGCGGTGTCCGTGTCAGGATGCGCACATCCGCCGGCCGGACGTTATGAAAGAGCCTTTATGCGTTGTCCGGCGCGAGCTTTCGTACGATTTAAAATTTTTTTTGGAGGTGAGCGAACTTACGGGTTTTACTGAAAAAGCTTATACTGAATTGCTTATTATTAGGCCCAATTATAAAATATCTCCTTTGAAATTGTAAAAATAAGTACGATAGGTACTATCTTAAGGTGACAGCACTAATTAAAGAGTCAGTTTAGCTTTAAAGCTTCCTTAGGCTTAGCTAGGCAAATTATTTTTTCTTTTTTTTCATAGTTTTTTTTTGTTTATTAGGTATTTATTTATCTATACTAATATTATAAACAGGAAAGATTTGTTTGTTTGTTTGTTTGTAATGAATAGGCTCCGAAACTACTGGACCGATTTCAAAAATTCTTTCACCTTTGGAAAGCTACATTATCCCCGAGTAACATAGGCTATATTTTATCCCTGTATTCCCACGGGAACGGGAACTACGCGGGTAAAACCGCGGGGAGGCAGCTAGTTCATAACATTTACACTACCTTTACAGATGACTTCCCAATTCTACGATAGTGCTGAGTAATACAGTACCGTCCTTAATAGATACCTAGGTATATATCTATATGTAATTATAGGTATGTAACTGAGAAAAACACGAAGTTTTCATACGAAGTTTTACACAAAACAATATTTTAGCTCTAACGATAAATATTGAAAATATTTCCCGATCAAATTAAGCAGTAGGATAAGCTATAATGACTGCTACATGCGTCACACTTGTGAACAGGTGCATGTGGCGATTACATTCAAAATACTGATAATTTTGATAATTTCATAAATATAATAATATTTAAAATACACTGCTAAACTAAAAACAACCTTTTCCAACTGTATTAAAGTCGAATATTACATTAAGCTTCACTGAAGGTCTATTTTTTATTTGTAACTTCACAACATTAGTTTAAAAAGCAATTGCATGATTAATACATTGGATTTATGATGGTTATTTAAAACTAGCGAAACCGCGCTACTTCGTTAGCGTGTCTTCCGTTTTTGTAACATTTTGCAATGATGCTCCGCTCCTAATGGTCGTAGCGAGATGATATATAGCCTTCCTCGATAAATATTTTAGCGTTAGATAGCCATCTAACGCTAAAATATTTTTTCAAATAGGACTAGTACTTAGTTCCCGTGATTAGTGCGTTCAAGCAAACAAACACAATATTAAGTACTAGATTCTGCCTGTGACTTCGTTCTAATATTTATTGGTGCTAGGCTCAAATTTAATGATCGTAGCGCGAAGATATATAGCCTAGGTATAACCTTCCTCAATAAATAGGCTATCTAACACTGTAAGATTTTTCAAATTAGACCAGTTGTTCCTGTGATTAGCGCGTTCAAACAAATAAACTCTTCGGCTTTATATATTAGTCTATATATAGATAGTACCTATAGATGAGGTGGAAATTTTTCACATAAACTATTTCAGTGTAGGTAGATAGTACCTACATATGTAGGTAGGTACAGTCGCGATCACTTTCGATGATAAAACAGCGCTGGGCGATGTTATTAATGGGTATAGACTTGTGAACTAATGCACGGACATTTATTCATATGCGTGGCGGGAGCTATTCTTGATGCCACTCGATATTATATCAAGCAGGACTGATATACAAAGTAATACCCGATATCTATACTAATATACGAGCTGCCTCCGCGCGGTTTTACCCGCGTAGTTCCCGTTCCCGTGGGAATACAGGGATAAAATATAGCCTATGTTACTCAGTGATAATGTAGCTTTCTAATGAAAAATTGGTTGCCTGTAAAGTCGGTATACGGGCGAAAGTTTTACGTGACAACGACTTTGAGTGGTAAAATAATTTTAATGTGAATATTCATTCGTATAGTAGGAAGAAGGATGAAATAATAGTAACAATTTAAAACATAACGTGACGTAACGTGAGCGGAGCGTAACGCAGTTTCTTGAAGTGTCACCCGGCAAACCAATTTATAAGACGTTGTCACGTCAAAAAGAATTATTAAAATCGGTCCCGTATTTTTTGAGTTTATTCGTTACATACAAAAATACAAATCTTTCCTCTTTATAATATTAGTGTTGATAGAACTGAAGAGTTTGTTTGGTTTTACGAAGTTGCGCGGTTCAAAGTTTTTTTTAATAAACGAAATAAGAAGTTTTTCTACTTGACAGGACCCAAAAATACTTTATTAAATCATTAAATCGATGATAATATCTTTCGATATGTCTGTGTATGAATATATACCTAGGTACCTACATTGATATGTTGCCAATAATGCTTTAGTTATTTTTTTTTAATTACAATTTGAATCGAGTCTTCGATTATCACGTCACGAGTAAATATCTATAGATCTTATTTAAAGTTTTGAGATGTGCGATAAAAAAAATAATCGTTAACTTATCGACCGGTATTAAGAATGAAGGCCGGAGTTGCCGAGGAATGCCAACGCATACAAACACATGCTCGTTATAATAACGCTTAGACGGTTATTAATTATGTTTTGATTTACTATTTAAAACATTCAACGTATAACTACGTAGGAACTTGGTCTTGGTTTAATATTTAAAAAATCATTTATAAGTAGCTTAAAGCTCAAAACAAAGGAATTTTGATCAAAATAATATTTCGAAAAGATTCTCCATATCTCAATTATTAGTAAATCCCTCAAAAATATAATAAACTAGTGGCTCCCTGCGGTTTCACCCGCGTAGCCGGGAGATATTTCATTTTCCTCAGATTAAAAAGTAGCCTATACCTACCTATCCATTCTCAGGCTCTAGAAGTCTAGTCTATCCGTGTAGGTACCTACCAAATTTCTTTTAAAACGGTTCTGTAGTTTTAGCGTAAATGCGAGGCAGAGTTACTTTCGCATTTATAATCGGTAGGTATAAGTTAGGATTTACGTCCAGATGGGATTCAAATCCATAACCGGTGGCTTGAAAGTCAGTTTTTTTAACTCTACAACTAACCTTGCAACGACCAAGAATTAACATACCTACTTACTAAATTCAGTACAAAATTCAAATAAATACAATTGAATGCACCTGAAACTATTAAGCAGATAAGAATGCGATTATAAATAAATACGTTTCACAAATACATAACACACATTGACCGAGGTGGAATGCATATAAATCACAGGGAATACTCCGTCCCCAAAGGTAAACATGACGCTTCTAGCAATTTTATTTAGGGATCTTCGGAGTGATGTGAAAACCATGAGGGATAGAAGAGAGCTATAGTTTTTAAAACCTCTTAGTTCTTTATTGTCCGCGTAACGGTGTAACAGCCATCAGAGGCCAGTGGATAATAACACCTTCAGAGCATTCCAAAAAAAAATCCCTTAGCTTTGTGCCTAGATGCAATCTATATACATATTATGTATACTGGTTGGTTAGCTATGTGGTTAGAGACCCTGACTTCCAAGCCGTATGTCGTGGGTAAAAATCCCAGAACAAACATTGGTATATGCATGAATGATATTTATTTACCTATTTAGAGACTATTTTATACAATTGTATTAAATATGGTACCTATGTGTAAACAAGCTTTCGCCGCGCGGTATTACCCGTATAGTTACCCTTCCTGTAGGAATATGGGGATTCAATGACACTTTTTGATTATGTAGCTTTCCAAATGGTGAAATAACTATTCAGTAGTAGTAGGTATCCAGTAGTTTCGGTGCAAACAAACAGAAAATCTAATATCGTCACACTACTACATCTATACAAACTAATATCTATATAATCTCCTCTTTATTATATCAGTAGATAAGTACCTACGGAATCCATACCAAAGATTCGCTTATAACTTGACCGTCTTCAAAATAAAATACCTGTTGTTTTGTCTGTGCCAATTTTTTTTTATTCACCTCTGTTGCACAGATTCCTCGAATACTTATTGCAATGGGTGATAAATTTGTGGAAAAGTGTTTTCTGTGGCAGGTGAAATACAACTAAGAGATTAGGTATAGTTATGAAAATAAAACACGGGCATAAATATTATCGTGGAAATGCAACATTATTAGTAACTGTTGAGTGATTGATATTCTTTAAAATGTATTTTTCATGACGTTTTTTGGTTGAAAAAATGCACTTAATCTATTTATGTGATGAATTGTTAATGAGAATTAATTTGAATGTGTTTGTGTACAAATTTTAATGCTTGTGAACAGATAAACTGCTATCTGCGACTATATCGTATTATGTGCTCGATTCCCGTCTAGGACAAACACTTGGCCGCATAAACATGTTTGTTTTTGCTGACGTGACAACGTCTTATAAATTGGTTTGCCGGGTGACACTTCAAGAATCTGCGTTACGATCCGCTCACGTTACGTGACGTTATGTTTTAAATTGTTACTATTATTTCATCCTTCTTCCTACTATACGAATGAATATTCACATTAAAATTATTTTACCACTCAAAGTCGTTGTCACGTAAAACTTTCGCCCGTATACCGACTTTACAGGCAACCAATTTTTGACGTGACAACGTCTTATAAATTGGTTTGCCGGGTGACACTTCAAGAAACTGCGTTACGCTCCGCTCACGTAACGTGACGTTATGTTTTAAATTGTTACTATTATTTCATCCTTCTTCCTACTATACGAATGAATATTCACATTAAAATTATTTTACCACTCAAAGTCGTTGTCACGTAAAACTTTCGCCCGTATACCGACTTTACAGGCAACGAATTTTTTTTTTGTAGGTACGTATTATATATTCTATCTCTATTCTACTTATAATTATTATTTTGTATGTACAAAATAATATGATTTGGTTATTAAGATTTAAGGATCTTATTATAAATGAAGAGCTTTCATCCATACCTACATAAAGACGATAATCAAATAAAAATTATTTTTAAGTTTCTGCAATAATATGTCTGCACCTAAAATAAATATCATTTTAAACATAATTTTTAACCCTCAAACTATAAAACTAAATCTAAAAATATATTTAATTCGTGTAAAACAAAATTTTCGTATAAATATAAGATTCCTCAGTTATCTATAGATACTGGTCACAGACAGAAGCTACTCATAAATACAATTACACCGCTATATGTATATACAAATAATTAAACCATTAGAAAAATCGCTTGGCAATGAAAACACATTATCGCTTTGAAAATTAGTTTTTATTTGGCCCATATATTTATTTGTGAAATCATTTACACTGCATATTTATTGTATAGCTCACTTGATATGTAGACATTTGAATTCACTAACACATTACTGTAATTGCTTGACGTTGACTTATGTCGGAGAATGTTGCCGTGACAAAATAATATTCATAATAAAAGTTTGCCACACACGCCATTCGTACCTAGGCATTCAATGACTTTGGTGAGGTCACATTTTTGTCGTGAGGTGGGCTGGTGGGCAGTTCTTTTTATGATATTGAACTGTTATTTTCATTTTTTTTAAAGTAAAGGAAAGTTTTGCGTTGATTCGAATCACTACATAGTATAAAACAAAGTCGCTATCCGCCGTCTGTCTGTCCCTATGTATGCTTAGATCTTTAAAATTACGCAACGGTTTTGATGCGTTTATTTTTAATAGATAGAGTGATTCTTAAGGAAGGTTGTTATGTATAAATCATTACGCTATAACGAATAGGAGCGGAGCATCGATCAAAACTGTTGCAAAAACGGGCAAGTGACGCTAACGAAGTTGCGTGGGTCAACTAGTGACTCATAAATTTTAAGTAGAGCTTAACCTACAACCGGTCTGCATGGAAGTCGATGGGGGAGGCCTATGTTCAGCAGTGGACGTCCTGTGGCTGATATGATGATGATGAATTCATGTAAAATATTACTTAAACTTTCAAAGAATAAATAAAAAGAAGTTGGTATTATGGTTAGATGCCCGGACTTTAAAAACTATTCGTAAACTCAATTCCTTCTCAGGATAAATATGTTTTGTTCTGTTTCTACTATGACTGCATCTTTTAAAACATTGTATATACCTTTAGGTACTACTTAGCCATCTGGTTTCTATAGTAACTTAAAACTTTGCCTAGTTTGATCTCGGATTGGTCGTGCGAGAAAAACGTACCAGGATAATTATTTATTTCTTAATTTATTGTCTTCAGGATGATCTAAAAGACTTTGGTAATAAATTATGTTACAGTAACAATGGCGTAAGAAGGAATCTTTATATTTTCTTTTTCACATCTTTTTTTTTTTTGTCTATTAACTAAATTGCTCATACACCTAACGGTTGATTTAGTGGTTTTTTTTTCACACTCCCGCCGGAGCGGGTTATCCAGACAATATCTTTAAGTATCTCTGATAAATATCTCGCCTAATAAACGCGAAGAAGCAATGAATCATTTTAGCGGCCAATCGTGAACCCATAGTGCAAAGGGAAACAGTAAGGTAGTTTTGTTTGAACATTAAAAATGTGGTCTTGTTTATTGGGTTACTGGGTACCTAGGTATACAACGGATTTTTACTAATTGACTACGGCATAACCTTGTGGAAATTATCATAACATTATACCTTCATTAGACAAATCCTATATAGTAAGTATTCCCGCCGGATCTCATCTGTCGAGTCTTTTGTATAATATTGATTTTTACCTATCTCATATTATTTGCTATATTTATGCTTCTTCATCGCAGTTTCAATACGATTAACTATTTCCGAATATAATTCATAACACATAAACACCTTTTTTCGGTTTTATTAAAATATCAATTATATTCTCATAATATACTATGAGTTTAAAGTAAATTTAGTATAACACATGACTAAAAATATTATCCTTGTCCCGATTTGTTACATGGTGTTAGACAGTGACAGATATAAATAAAAACTTACTTCAAACCATTTCAAAGTAAATTTTGGTTACTGTTTATAATATACTGTACCATACCACGAAGAGCGTGTAAAAATATAGGCAGTGCCGGGGGCAAATACATTAATTTCGATAATATATTACTGCAACAAAATATAGTGTTTAGTTAATATTAACAATGTAGTGTTCGCATTATCTATGGTTCTGTTGTTTGCGGTGAGCTCGCCTACGCGGGTACGTCGGTTCGATGCTCGGCTACTTACAGGGGTTTAAGAGCTTATTGTCGTAGGAGTACCGAGCGATAGACATTCCTGAAACGAAAATGTGTTGTGATGTGAAAATATTTAATAGTTTTAGATACATTTTTACTTATTTACTTTTATTTATAAATGCTAAAGTCTTTAAAGAATTGATATTGACGCTGTTTGTCGTGGGTTCATTTCCCATCCAGTACAAACGTTCGCGTTCATGAACATATATTGATATATATCCGAGTATCAATATTTAATAATAGTTTAAGTAGGTATTTTTGCTTCATTTGCAATTACATTAGGTAATTGTGTCAGAACAAAATGTAGGTAAAGATATCATATTATATTATTTTTTAATTTATAATGAACATTCGTTTCTTAGTAGGTTTAAAGGTAGGTAAATATATGTCTATTTATGGGACTACACGATTGGAGGACTACAGTTATTTACCTCATAACATAACCCTAATAATAACTGTCAAGTTTACATCATTTTCAGAAAATATGAAACAAAAATTCTATTCACCCACATTTTCCTTCAAATGATCTTTTATTGTATAGAAAATAATATGATAAATCTTCATATGAAAGCTACAAGGCATGAGTGGCGGTGATTATGCCTCGTTCACACCTCGCCACCGCGCTGACGGGTTAATGCGATCTACTGACTGGCCGGTGTGAACGCACCCTGTGTTTACCTTTGCCATAGAGTAATGTAGGTACTACTTAAGATAAAAAATAATAAGGCATTTATTTAGTTTGGCCCCTCATTTATTTAAAAAGCTGCTGATGCTACTAATGATTAAAAAATCAGCCTGGTCTTCAAACTCAACGTAGGTGTAGAAATAATTTACTGAAGAAGTTGAGATACAAAATCTATAGAAAAAGAGTCATTATATTCATTAAATAGTGACTTGTAATAAAATAAAATAAACGTATATAATTTGTAATTCATACCAGAATATACCTACCACATTTGCATGTTTATTTTATCAAAAGTATGATTATGATTGTAAAGTTTTGATAGGCAGAGTGCGCGCAAGTCACTTACCTTTAGTTAGACGAACCTATGTACTTGACCAAAAATATATCTTTGGAAATCTGATACATTATTGTATAGAATGGAAACAATAGTTATCATGTAACAAAGATTCGGTTACCTACTATAAAATTTTACAAAACTAATTTTTCGTAACCTCTCTATCGAAACTAATCTATGCGTCTTTGGAAAAATAAACTAAAAGAAAAAGAAAGTCTTATAATTTTGTTTACAATATCGTCAATGCTTATCAATACTTCAGTCGGCGGTGGAGTGGAGGAGTAGGAGCCATCTTTGAGTGATCTTCTTGTTTGATGAATGTACAGCGGCCAGGGCTGTACCTACCTAGACTCGAATATGAGGTAGGGCTTTGGTAGGTAGCTTTGGTTACTGGTAGGGCGAAAGTAAATAATTTTTTAGAATTGTCTCAATTTGACGCCCTTTTAGAAGTCACAAAAATAATGACTTTTTTTTACGCCCTTTCAGAATTTATAGTAGTTTTTGGTAAGGTAGGGCATTGCCCCACAATGCCCCCTCCTAGCTACGGTCATGTGGCGGTTGGAGCGGCGCCAGCGGTTGCGCCTGCGCCTGCGCACTTTTAATAACTAGCGTTAGGAAAACAAACGGACTGACGTGATTTTTTTGCAAAGTAAGTACAGATTATTGAATTTCTTTCAATTTTATTGAAAAATTTACAGCATCAAATAATGTTTATAAATATGGCTGGATATCGCTATAAGTAGTATTCTTTCAAACGATGCATGTTAGAAACGGTGCATAAACTTTTGGAAATTATTATTGTAAAGTTCAAAAATTACTTACTATGTGAAAGATAAATGCGGACATAGGTACCCAAAACACATCTAGTATTTTCTTCATAATCATTTTTTAATGAAACATCAGGATCTGGGAACTATCTAAAACAGTATCCTTTATATTTCTGTCCAAAAAATTACAGTGCTTTATAAACAACTATAACAACAAAAAATATATCTAAATAACATAAAAAAAACAAAATTCCACAGCAAAAAAAACCAACCTAATTATTAACCTATCAAACTTACCTACCTGTTTGTACACCTACGCATCCTAAAACAGACATCCGCACGCGACACGTCCCGACAGTGACGGATGTTCCGCCGCGGACGCGACACGACGCGGCGCTCCCGCGACACCTGTTGCCGCGTCACAGGACGTCGCCGACGACTGTCGACATCCATAGACATCTACTAGGGACCAATTAAATCTATTCACTAAGTTTACTACCAATATTACAAACAGGAAAAAAAATTGTGTGGGTTTATGTTTGCAATGAATAAACTCAAAAACTACTGTGCCGATTTAAAAAAAAAACATTTTTGAAGCCATAGTCCTTTTTTTAGATGACAAAAGAGTTGCATTTTTTTTCCTTGGCATTTTCCTTAGAATTTCTCCAGACCTAAATATGAAAAAAAAAAATTCATGGTGGTATCTGAAAACTAGACACTTGAAGCTACAATTTGGTTTACTCTTTTTTGCTATAAGATTAATTTCCTCGGAGTTACAGCTCGTTGAAAATCACCCAAAAGTTTTGAATTTTATTTATATCCCTAACTTTTTGTGTCTAGTGTAGTATAATTTGGCAGTTCAATTGACCTGTATTTAGTTTCACATAGCGAGAATAAAGGTGTAAATTTAATAAACCCATTCTCATTGCACTAGAGTGTAATCCATGGAAAATAATGGTGAGATGATGGTTTGTATTTTTGTAGGTAAACATGTTCGGATTGGTCGAGTGAGTGAGTGAGGTAGATATCTCGATTTGGAATTCGAAAATGTGTTTGTTGAGAAGCTTTATTTTCGGTTGTTGGTTTTTAACTGTAGGTATCCTTTAAACTTCAAGATTCTTTCTTCTAAGATTTTATGAAAAAAGACTCGAAAAGACCTCCCCCCCCCATGCGTTCGTCCAATCTATGGTCTGATAGAATTACTTATATTTCATTTAAGAAACTAATAAACAATTGTACCAAGATATTTTCTTGGGTGTAACCGTTACTTCAAATGCTCTCTCATGAATTTAAACCGTAAGAAGCAAGTATTTTCTTAAAACCAAATTAAATTTCTAGCAATTTCGAACTCTTTGTGTTTATAAACCAGACTATTTCCTAGCCACTTTCTATATACATAGACAGTAGGTACTTAAGTACCTACCTATTTATCTATAACCATGCCTAAAATTGGTAATCAGAAACCTAACCTTATTCAAGAACCACTTCAAACCGGTTCACACCAACTAAAATATCATGATTAGATTAACAGTCAAAATATAATTTGCAGCAGTGATTTTGTCCGTCCGTCCGTCTGTATATCCGCGCTCGTGTGACCAATTAATCAAGGCCCGTGTGACACTCGATGACAACTCACTAATTACTGTAACAGGCGAAGTCGGCTGTGAAAACACTGCTTGATAGGTGTTTATTGAGATATATATGAAATATTGAACGTGGGTTATCTTAGTAATATTATAAATGCAAAAGTTTGTAAGAATGTATGGATGTATGTTGTGTATGAACTGCTGAAGGGATCGCAATAAAATTTGGCATAGAGTTAGAATATGCTTTGGAATAGCATATAGGCTACTTATTATTGAGGGAAAATTAAAGATACCCCGGGAACGCAGGTGAAAACGGAGGGAGTCACTAGTTGCATTATACTTACGATTTATTATTACCGTCACATAGGTCTATTATTATTTTACTTTATAGACTAATATTTGCCCAAAAAAAGTAGCCTATAGGTATACTATTCCAAAACATATTCTAACAACTTGCCTTTCATTCTGGACCTTTCATCTGTACCTAATGGCGTGAATAAGTAACAAAAATCCATCCATACTTTCATATAAGATCAATAAGATTAATAAGATTCTTATAAGATCTGTTGTAGTAGGATACTATAACTACCTACTTATTTATCGTATATTTATAGGTACATACTAACAATATTCCAAGAAATAAATTCTCACCAAACATTTATAAAAAACAAACACAAGCGCCGTACATTATAAATTAATAACACATCCAACTGAAAACTCTTAAACAAACATCCGATTTCTGAGAAATCTAATAAATACGTTAGTTACCCAGGTGTTTTTAACATTCTACCATAAACGTGTCTGCGCTTTGCTCATGTCAATTTAACGCATATAAACACCACACAAAGACAAACATACAACCAAACAATTCAAATACAACCTTATATATATACAAATAAGGATTAAGCAACAGCATCATCATTAGCGTTCGGACCCCGCTAAGGTGACGTGGGAAGGGTGGAGGCGCCACATGTGGAACGCCTGCAAAATTGAAATTAAAAATATATTTTTTTCTAAAGTAAAAAAACGCAATAAAAACTCGGCCGCGAGGTGAACGCTCCGTTGATATACGGCTACTTGTTGTCGATTGATACGGCTTAGTGATACTGTGTGGGTGTTTGAACATTCGGAATAGTTGTACGCTGTCTATGTGTTATTTTTTTGAAGTATTATCTACATTTTATGTCATTGGCCTCGTAGGAGTTATACTTTAAATCATAAAAATATAAAATATTTTTCAATATTTAAGTACCAAATTTTCCATTTTAATGTATATTTAAATGTATAAGTGAATTAAATAAAAAATACCATCCTAAATAATAATATCAATGAGATGTGCACGTTGTAGCATACGTAAATAGATCCCGCACCGTGGGAGACGCGTGGAAACGGACATAGCGCCTCGTCTTCGTTTCCTCACACCTTATTCATTAGTCGATAAGGTTCAAAATCGTTAAAACATTAAATTCAATAGTCTCCTTGTGTCACATTGAGGTGGTTTTGTTTTTAAAGTGTAATGTAATGATACTGTCGAGTGACAGACGTGTGAACTTAGCGGTGGCGCTTTCACAGGCCAGCGTGAATCGTCCTCTTAATTCGGTGATTAAAGTTTCAATGGGGACTGAAATAACGTTTGAAACACTTTTACAGGATTGAACATGTGTTATGTTTTATGTAATTGATGATAAACGTTTAAATTAACAAATGCTATGACGACATTAATATAATTACTTGACGTGGTTAAGTACTTTGTGTAGGTAGGTACAATATTTTTTATAACTGGTGGTTAGGTACTTAGGATCTTTAGTTTTCCGGGATGAAAGTAGCCTAAGTCTTGTAGGTCCTCCTGGAACCCGGGTGATACCACGGAGAACCATTTGTTTATAATATTAATAGGAATTCATGTTTCTATATGTATAATAAGATCTAACCATTCTAAAAAAATCCTGTGACAACAATAACATGATGCAAGTTGCATAAAAATGGTACAGTTAAATTTCAAAAACATTAAACCAATATAAAAGTTTTGAATAAAACTTTATAACGGTTGCACGGCCAAAAACAATTTCATTAAACCTCCCTCGAAGTGGAGACCATCGTGAAATAAAGTGACCACTTTATACACTCCTTAGCCGGTGTAATATTGTTTAAAATGTCTCCGAGCTTCGGGTTTAACATGAAATTCGTGCGGGACCCTAAACGTATGCAAATTTTATTTTTAAAAAATGCAAGTGGCTCGCCACATGTCGCCACGGCGCGGCGGCCATCGCGACCGTCCGCTTTTTTATTACTTTTATTGGGTTGTCCACGCTCGCCCACCTTCCTCCTTGCGCACTTTTGGATTTGATTGCGTATTTATACCAAATTGGATTGGTATGAGTGAGGGTAGAAATATTACTGTGGATATTGGAAGCTCTGCTTTTGATTGTATAGTTTTTGTGTAATGAAATTTGAAAATGAATAGCTTTTTATGTGTTTGTTAATTCGTATACCTAATTACATATATTACCACTATTTAACTAGCGGTTCGGTTATTATGGATACGATTCATACTTAAATAAAACATTTTGAGCACATGAATACGTCTTTTGTTTATGTAAACATTTTTAGTATCTACTGTTTAATGCTTATTTATACAGTGAAATGATTAGTAGATAATGCATGTGGTTGCAATAACAACAGCAGAGAAAATAATTTCCTTTGTTATTGTATTTTAAATTAATTTATGTTACATAACCTACCTTACCTACATCCTAAGCCCAATAAAAATTCCAGTCGAATTGAGAGCCTCCTCCTTTTTTTTGAAGTCGATTAATAAAATAGGTTCCTTAAGACATTTTCCCTAAATATTTTTCGTATTCCAATATTTCACATAGAAATTTATAGAGATTTCATAAAAAGACTAAAACATCCGATTATGGTACCACCAGATAATTTTTACGAGTCGCGTTGTCCACGTGACGTCTTTATTAAGGCGATATGAAGGTGGGTTCCGTAAGATTAGGGGTCCGTTTCGTCTTGGACGTCGTAAAACGGTCGTCCGCTGCGGTGGATGGACGGACACCGTGCTCCAATAACTTTTTATGTATATGCACGTGTGTGTTTTAGGAGGGTGCAGTAAATAGTGCAGATTATATTTATTTAAAGGATGTATTTCTGTCTGTTAGAGTCTTATTACTTAAAACAATAAAATAATAGTTAATAGTCATAATTATAATAGTCGCCTAGTCACTCCTCAGTTTCACCTGCTTTCCCTAGGGATCTTCCATTTTCTCGGGATAAAAAGTAGCCTATATGATATTTCAGAATATATTCTAACTCTTTGCCAAATTCCATCGCGATCCCTTCAGCTGTTCTGAGGTGAAACAGTAACAAACATACATCTAAACATTCTTACAAACTTTCGCATTAATGATACATATTACATTATAACATCCTTTATATCGGACAGATAAAAACGAATACTTACTTATACTAGTAGTATTTATACAGAAATATATATGTACCATAAATTGACTTTATTATTTCCTTTGTGAGAGCTCTAACTGAAAGGCGATACTCAGTCTACCTAGATTAGATACGTACCTACATAGATCCGAGCTTTTGTAAAAACCAGCGATCAATACACCATTACAGCTTGAAAGTTGGTAAAAGTTTAGTATTTTTTTAAAGCATAAAACTATCTCAGGGCCGTACTCGGGGGCAAGTTGGAATAATAAATGCGGCCAGGGCCGGAGCGAGGCGGTGCGCGGTGTGCCGAAACATAAAATATATAAAGTTTGACCGCCAGCGGACAGTGACGCGACCACCTACACTTTGATATTGGCTTACATGACGTTTTTTTTTGGGTTTGATACTTACCTATTTTTATGACTTAGACTTTGTTTGACAAAAAAATATTTGATTCTATAAAGTATTTTTTGGCCAGTTAGGTACTTAACGTTTAAGCTACATCACTTTAGCTGTATTTTTAATTTTACTTCATTTAGGCTTTTGATTTTGAATGATTCGTGTAACACACTTTTTCACTAAATAACTTATTAAATTGACTGGGTAAAAAAACCTTAATCTTTAACAGACACTAATGTAGGTTACAGCTCCTACTAGAAAGTCAGCTTTTAACTGAAAAATGACAATAAACTAGTAACTGATCGTTCCTATTATTTCAACTGAAAGAAAAATATTATTCCAACTGCCATATAAACCGAGCGCAATTCCAGCAATATTGTATCAAGTAGAAGTGTCCACGTAGAGACGTGTTTGTATGAAAAATATTCCAATATCTTTGTCCCCTCTCCCCACCCCCCACCTTGACCCCGGGGGGTAGATAGAGAAAATAAGGTGATCGCTACAAGATGGCCACTTATTCGAACGTGTGTTCAACCTCTTGTCAATTTATGTGAGCTTATTATTGTTTATGTATGTTATGTTTTTGGATTTAATAAATAAAATTATTTTTCTGGTTTGTGTGATTAAAGTCGAAGGAATACTTTTTTACCCTTTTAATAGGTATGTAGGTACAATTAAATAAAAAGGACTTGTTAGGTATTTATCCATGCGTTGTGCGTAAATAAGAATACACTCTATGTTGTACAAAATTAAATTCAATAATATCAATATCAAGTCCAACTATTTTTGGGTCCCAAAATTATCTTATTCTTGCAATGCAACTCTAGGGAAACAAAGAAAGCAGCCAAAAATGTTAAGTATAAGTACCTATCTAATAACATAATCAAAAACTTGCAAAAAAAACATCTTTATTTATTCATAAAAACCTGTATAGCCTGTTTATATTACGGTTCTGTCAAAAATGATTTATCATTATTATTTTCAAGCAAACACACCATTCTGTTTACCGAGAAATATGATAATGATCATTCATCCCAACCTTTGCCCAGCCCCTGCCCATTGCCCAACCTTTGCCCACGGCGGGCAAGGTGATGTCCGAGCGGAAACGGAAGGGCGCCGGGTGGGCAGTCCGCCCTCATGTCTTAATTTCCGGTCGCATCGCATCACAGATCTCCTTGAGATTATACCCCTACTTTTATCCCGTGTTTTTGATATCGTGTGACGGATAAAATGACGAATATTACATTAAAAGGAAAAATATTTTTAGATCTTTAGTTCCATAGTTACACTTTTTACAAACGCCTACTTAATACTTACTTAAAAAGGTAGACAGAAAGACTAAACTCGGCGGTTTCACGCGTTCCCGTTCGCGTTCCCAATGGAACTTAAATTGTCCCAGGATTAAAATGAAGCCTATGTATTCCAGAATATATTCTATCTTTCTATTAAATTTTTATTTAGATTCCCTCAGTTCGTTTCAGCCTAAGAGAATGCTTGTTACTCATGTAATGTCCAAACGTTTGCATCTATACAATAATAACCTAATTAATAATTTTTACACTCAAATTTGGTACTTACTAAGTACTAACTTTATTACTACAACAAAACTGAACAATATAAAATAATTTCCAGCTATAAATCAAAACCTGCCCATTAAATAGCCTATGAAGAACCAACTTTACCTATTACAGGGACGTTACCGTATCGGCCGACTCTCCTCTCTCGAGTTTAACGATTTTTCTAATACTAGTGGCTCCCCGCGGTTTTACCCGAGTACCCGGGAGATCTTCCATTTTCCCAGGAGATATTTCATTTTCTTTCTCAGGCTCTAGACTATCTGTATACAGAATTTCATTTAAATCGGTTCAGTAGCTTTATTGGGAAAGTGAGACAGACAGACCGAGATACTTTTGCATTTATAATATAAGTTAGGAAACATTAGATACTCTATTATTTTCTACACTTCTATATTATTTGTACTATGTACCTAGTAGGTACCTACTAGACAAGCTGTGGATGCTTTGTATTTCGGGATAGATGTATGTATGTGTATGACAAAAGT
Source organism: Thyatira batis (assembly GCA_905147785.2). Lineage (NCBI taxonomy): Eukaryota > Metazoa > Arthropoda > Insecta > Lepidoptera > Drepanidae > Thyatira > Thyatira batis. The sequence continues at coordinate 11,175,844 of LR990493.1, read as the reverse complement.
TCTACGGTTTACCGTGAATGTCATATGTGAGTTTGTTTCCTAATGACTTTTTTTGATACTAAAAGTATTATATACTTACTCCTGTTTTGTTATATCACCGTTACTTTGTCAATATATGCTTACACTATATGATCTATGACAATATAAGCATCTATAGCTGAGCACAAACCGCGGTGTCATCCGCGTGTTGTCCCGGGGACATCATCATCGGGGGACCTTCGACTTTCCCGGGATAAAAGTTTGCTTATGTACTTTACCAAGTAACCGTTGATACCTGGTTGAGTAATGGACATCCATTCAAGTTTTGCATTTAGGATGGGCAAACACACGATGATTTCTCAAGTACTTTAGTTTATGTATTAAACACTCACAACACATAAGTATTAACTCTTCCAGACACATTGTCACCAGAGGCACATGAATTAGCGGCCATCAAGGATTCTTCACTTAATTAAAAAAGAAGAAACATCTGTAAATTGATAGAAACAATACTGGCCTTGCTGCAACGATACCTGTTCCAAAAGAATATGAATTCTATTAACATGCTGTAAGAGTTCAATTTCCTATGTGCGGGTCTTTATAAGGGCCTTTTTCGATCCAAAAGGGTCCAATTTATGTCCACGGATGGCAACCGGACACCGGGCGATGAAAGCGACAATAAAAGGTGGTAGACCTGTCTGCTTGATTGGTACAGCCGGACACTAAAGTCATTCGTTTAAAAAAATATACCTATAAACAATAAATAGGATACTTTTTAAAACTCTTAATGGTTTTATATGTCTATACTACAGGACCAGGTTGATAGTATCGTAAGTGTACCAGTCGTGGCCACGGTACCAGTAATGGCCAAAAATTAAAAGAAACATCTAGAATTCGGACATGAGCGAATGTTTTTACATTGGGATCACTGTGACATAGACTTTAGACATCGAACTATCTAAGTTTAACGTTTTATTGAATTCAGTCAGTTACATGTACAAATATGCGCGAATACAAAGTGTAAGGTGATTTGAAATTGACAACGACGGCTTTTCTTAGGGAAATCGTTCAGGCGGTGGGCAGAAAGTTTCACTTGTAAAATAGTATTGCTCAATTAAAATCAAAATTAGTTTTGTTTCATGTGTTAACCATAAAATAAAGATAAACTTAGACTAAGACCGGGATCCATTAATGAATTTTCCCTGTCCAAGACTGGGTCACAAAACTACAACTTTTATTTGTTAAATTAATTGAATCCAGCTTTGCCGTATCTCACGCGCAACACATTACAAATATTAAATCCTTCACAAAAACCTGTTTTTTTTTCTTAAACTGGCCACTTTTGGGTCATTTACCATACCCACAGTCGTATTATAATTTTTTATACCACAAAGGTAGCAAACTGGCATACGGTCCGCCTGATGGGAAGCGGTTACCGCAGCCTATGGACGCTCGCAACACTAGGGGCGTTACTCACGCGTTGTGGACCCTGTAAAAATCTCTTCACTCCCTTCTTGAAGAAACCCAAGCTATGTATTCCAAAAGTCAAATAGTTTGAAAAGTTTATTCGACTCGAAGGATGTTTAGTTTAAAGGAGAAGGTCCTGACTTATTATTTATACATATAGTCTCTGAATACGGTATCGTTGTATCATTTCTTACTTTTGGTCCATTTAGTAATTTTTACTCTGATTTCTGTTCTGAAATCTGAAGCGATGTCTTTTTAAACGACTTATTAAGTCATTATTCCACATGAAACTAAGTAAACCTTATATATATTAAAGCAACAAACTAGCTGATATGCCTAGCCCAAAAATGTCTTGGAAATCGCACCCACGAGTTTAGCCTCCTACACCTTAATAGTCTAGCCCATTACCTAACCTAACTGGCCATTCAAATATATAACATTATATTTACAAAAGTACCTATATAAGTAAGAGAATAATCAGTTCATCCCGACTGCGACACAGGCCGTAAGTGCCGTAACCCTGCAGAGTTCAAGGCGCGTCCAGAGGTAAACGCACCTTTATTGCTACTACAATTGCCCATATCCTGTCGGGTCCATGACCTCACTACATGCACACACTCGATACATAAAGGTGTCTGTGTGTGTGTTATCAGTTAGGTGGGAGCAAGATAGAGTCTGGTATTTACTTTATTTACCTCTTTGTTAAAATAGCAGAAACTTAAAATCGGAGGGGATTGTGTATTTAAAGTATATACTAGTATATTTATCAATAAATGTCATACGGTGGAACTGCCAAAAAAATACTTTCCAACTGTTATATAATATGCTGCCGCCCCGCGGTTTCACCCGCGTGGTTCCCGTTCCCGTGATCACTTAGAGGTATCAAAAATAGATAGTATCCGATTCTCAGACCTACTGAATATGCATATAAAATTTCATAAAAATCGTTTAACCCGTTTTGGAGGAGTATGTATGGTTATTAACATTTTGACACGAGAATTGTATATAAGATAAATGTGAAACTCTTTCACACCAAAACGGCAGAAGATGGAATTTGGCGATGGAATTTGGAACAGAGTTAGAATTTTCTGAAATATCACTAGGTACTAGGCAACTTTCTATCCTGCGAAAATTGATGACCCCCGGGTACGTGGGTGAAACCGCTGCGAGCCACTAGTAAAATATTAATTTCATAATTCAACCATGACTATAAATCACTTAGTTTAAACCTTTGACCCTTTAACCAAAAATATTGATATACAAAACATGTGGGTACCTAAAGATTATGGTGTACCGTTTAATTTCGTCATTAGTTACCTCCGAGCTGGCTGTGGCTGCGCGGGCGCAAGATTGGTACCAATTGACGGCAATCAGCGTCAATTTACTGCCCCCCCCCCCCCCCCCCCCTATCTCGCCATTATACCGCTTTCTCTTCTCACCGGTACTGGCTGGTGGAAAAGTAGTTTTAACACTTAAAAAAATTAAAAATAGATATAGGTACATAATATAAAGATGTTTAGAATGCTAATAACAAACCTAAGCAGACTGGCCTTCATAAACAGCACCTGTTCATTAGGCAATATATTTATCAGTGTATCATATGTGTCTGAAAAGTCCAAAGACACTTTAGACATTTGTATCACTTTTCATAAGTTTACTGACTAAAACGCTGGTTCAAAGGGCATTTAAACAAAAGCGATTCTAAATAAGCCCTTGTTCCTTCCGAAAGATTTAAAACATTTTGAGAAGGATCCCTTGGATCGGTTTGGAGCTCTATATCTTCAGATTACCTTCATAAATAAAAAGAGCTTCTAAAGCAACTAATTTTAAAATTTCATAAGATTATTTCGCATAAGCAAAATATGCTCTTATTTCGGTTAACGATTGCGCGGGCGCACGTGTGTCGAATAAAAAAAAAGATATGTTAACAAAACAAACACACCGCGACCGGTGCGAACGCAGCGTCTGTTTATTATGAGAACGTCGAATTATACTAGAGTTGTATGTTTGTTTGGTTCATGTGGCGGTGTATTAGTTTATTGGGGGTTCCTTTAGATTATTAATTGAATAAATTACTTAAGTAAAGTATTAGTGAAAGTAGCGCCAGTAACTGAGAAAGTGAGGAGCCATAGGCTGTCGTATGGACACATAATGCGGAGGGATGAAAATCATGTTACGAGGAAAGTTATGAATGTGCAGGTGGATGGTCGTAAATGTAGAGGAAGACCGAAGAAAGTATGGATGGATTGCCGACCCTGCTTAGGCGGGATAAAGGCGGGAGAAAAGTATTAGTAAAAAAAAAACTAATTTAATTTCAATTAATAACAAGCAAATGTTGGTAATGACAAGGATACTATCCTCAAAAGATATGTTTCTATTTTGTCATAGCTTTCTTCATAATCAAAGTCATGTGAAGTCCGTCAATCCGTAGGTCTGCGTGGTGGAATATGGCCTAAACCCCTCGTTGTTATGAGAGGCTAGAGCTCGGTGGAGACGTAAGTATATGAGCTGATGATGATTTACTTGTATTTTATGATGATTGTTTGAGGCCACAATAAGTTATACAACGCAAGCATTGTCAAGTCCATGCAAATGTATATCCTACAGCACCTAGGTATTTTTTACTGTGGACTAAAATAGAATATTTAAAAATACCTGTACTACCTACCCTGAAAATAATACTTAATAATAAATACCTACCATTTAAAGTACAACCTTCTAATAGAAAGAGGGTTTACAAGGATCTATTCTATGTCCAGTACTTTTAAATTATGATGGAACCGATTCTAACAAATTTTTCATAGATAATTATTTCATTACGCAACCCTAATTTTAATGAATTCACCTTGTCGATAAATCACGAAGATTTCCGTGCAATAAAAATATTTATATACGTGTTCCCACGACGGGGCGTTATTAAACCATATTTATTATCATGTAAACATTTATTATTAAAATATTTTTAAATCGTCATTTCTTAACATAGTTTTTCTTTAAGTAAATACATTTTAAATTCTGGAGTATGGAGCATCAAAATTTTTTATGTCATAAAGTTCAATTTTAATCGGTGGTCAAGTGTATAGAATTAGTAAAGTAGGTAGGTGCCTACTTAATTGCTGTTTTGATAGCTGTCTCAACTAGCTTTGATCGTGCATAAAAGATTTGACCCAAAAATAGTAAACGAGACACGGCTTGGTTACATGAATAGGCATATGCTTTGATATTAATTGTTTAAAGGTGAATATGATACATATGCCAACCTATAATAGCAAATATTCAATCTGGAAAAAATCATTGTCCAGAAATATTAAATGCATTTATTTTGGATTTGTCCGAGATATTCTATCAGTATGTCATGTCTTTTCCATATGCCTAAAGCAGATACCTACTGTGTGAAAGAGTAACAAACATTTGTACATCCATCCTCACAATATATCGCATTTATAATTTTAGTAGTATCTATAGTAAGCGAGATGATAATATAAATAATTAAAAGATGACCAAAAAGCAAATACGAATCCTCTATCGTACAAAATTGGACTTAAGATAAGCTGTTTTATGATTCAATTTAGATTGCATTTCAAAAGATAAATACTAGACTAAGGGTTGATCTTCATATTGAAGCTTACGCATTGTATTTGTATCTGAAGGTATGTTGTTCACGCCGTAGCACCTTTCAACTGCGTCTGTCCATCCGTCACAGAGTAACTACAGTTTTATTTGTGATCAACATGGTATAGTTATTACCTTCTTTATTGTAGCTTCATTGAAGACACCTTTTATTCCAAACATACTTTCAAGTCTTTCAGGTTTTGAGACGTATTTTGGAATTCTAAGTATACTATTTACTCTGTATTACAATGGATATGTAGAAAAATATCCATTACTAGTGGCTCCCCGCGGTTTCACACGCGTTGCCGGGGGATCTTCAATTTTCCCGGGATAAAATGTAGCCTATATGTCTCTAGGTGTCAGCTAACTATAAATATTTTTATAAAAATCGTTCCAGCCACTTTGTGAAGAAGTAACAAATATACACACTTTACAAACTTTCGCCTTTATAATATTAGTGTGATTTACAACTACGTAATACAATTTATTATGTTCTCCGTTACATTATATTTCCATATTCTCACCACGTTTGTAATAAATGAGTTTGTTTCAATTTTACCTTAGTAGGCTTTGTCGATTTTCTCAGTTTAAAGCTGAATTTCGAATCGGTCGAAGCTTCATCAGTTTCACCTTCATAAACTCTCTAGCGGGCCAAACTTAAAGTTAAACAAAGACTTCTGCCACATCTCCAAAATATTCTGTGTCCATATTGTTCCCAACAAAGACTTTGGTTGTTTCGACCACCGGCTTTCATTGTCCGCTCCCTTCACCATTCCATTGTTATCCTGACAATCTCTGTCATATACCGCTTGTATTTGTGTTGGTGCCTTGCCTGTTATTTGATTTGAGGGATGATGGTTGAATACCTTCGGTTTGGAAGGTATTAATTCCGGGGATTTGACGGTGCACCTTTTTTTGTCACTTGCAATTTGATTGCTACCGTTTTGGATATTCATTGGAGTATTCTAATTGATTACCGTTTTAGTTGTTTTATCGAAATTATATTGAGGGAAAAACACCTGATAAAGGTGTCTTTAAACGTAGGTATACCTATATGGTTTGAATATAGACTAGGTATGATTATAGGGTGGGAGTCTTGTTTTAGTTCACGATTTAACTACACATTTTTGATATTTGGGCTATGTTAAGCTGAAGAACTGTTTAGGTACCTATAGGTAGGTATGTATGATGATTCAGTCACTAACAATTTTGATAGCTTTTTGTAATTATGATACGGATAAAATTACTAAAACTATAGATACATGTGGTCATAATTAAAAGAATATATTTATATTACAGAGGTGTTGATATCCCTATAAAAATCTGTTGATTCATTAGGAAGCTTAAAATCTACTAAATACCAGTTTCCCAGACATGACCAAAACAATAAATAAATTCATTGGTACTTTCAAACGTTTTTCTGAATCAATTAGACATCCATCACAAACGTATTTATCCCAAGAATCTAACCTACTACATATTAAAACGAACCATGATTAACCTATTGCAAAAGCCCAAGTGATAAGTCAAAAGCTCGGAGCACTTCCCAGCTTTGAACCCGCGTCCGTGCGACACTTTATTTTCCATTCCGCCATTATTTACGAGTTATCAACGTCACATTTACAATGTTCCCAGAAAGTACCTAGTAAAGTACTGGAGTAGCATCGTAATATGTCAAGCTAAGCCTTGTTTAGGGCGGCAGGTGAACCAGTGAAATGATATTTAGTTTGTTCAGGATGGACGAAACTTTTAGAGTAGGATATTGGACGGTAAATTATTTTTCTCGTTGCTATTGGGTGACTACGATGGACTATAGACAATAAAAACTATTGTAAACAATGCGACTTGACTCGTCTAGATCTTCATTATCTTATTCATTTCATAAAATTTATATGTCATTTTATTTCATGTTTTGACAAAATCGGAAAAAAGATTAAACGACAAACCCAGTGCGTTCAAATCTTACTAACTAACGCGAAAATTTAAACACCTATCTACTTTAATTACAAAAGTCACTAGAACATATTATTATAAACTAAATGATTTCAAACAAACTAGTAAGAATCAACTTTCTATATTTACGTTGCTTTCGTTTAACGTAAATGTTTATAAAAAATCCCATTTAAGCAATATTTATTCCGAGAAGATAATTGCACATGAGTCCATTCCATTTGTAGCTCACTCATCGCAACAAAGTCATCAAAATAAACAATTGTATACAACCAAGAGTACCGCTCCTTTGATGTTCACCTACTGGGCATTTAATGCAGGGCTGCCGCACACTTGTAATAAAGATACGAAAGAGCTATATAAAGTTCTTACTGGTTCGTCGTTTGAAGGCTAACTATTGGACCTATAGCTTTGAACTACATTCCCAAATCCTAATAGAATATATTTAAAATTATATGTAACCACATATGAAATTAAAAAATGTAATATTATATCTCTTATTAATCAGATTTTAAATAACTACACGGTGTGTAACATACATTGTCTAGATCTTTATAATATTATACAGTGATTGTACCTATATTAGTAAAATATTCTACCCCAAAACGCTTTTATTTACGTTAAACATTTAAAAATAAAATAAATATAGTGGTTATTTGATTGATGCTCTATTTGCGACCGTTTTATCTATTCGATAATATCATATACCTACAAGTTAAAATGTTTGTATCACCGTGTACCATTACTTTTTGGATGGATGGACATGGAATTTTTTTGTGGTCATCTTGAGATTCTCAGTAACGGCGAGCTTTGTAGAAAAGTGAACACTATAGATATGACAGCCCTAGTCCGAGCACACAGACACATGCATTCACCCGTTAACTATCTCACGTCAAAACTATACTATTTCATACTGTACGACTTAAAAGCGGTCATCGGTTTACGACCACTATAAATTATAACAACGTTTTAAGCGAACTAGTGTTTAGAAGAAAAAGTATTGTGAGTGCCGGCTATTTCCATTGGCCAGGTAATAGCAGAAACACGCTTTAAGGTAGCTTATGGATGTTTCAAAATGATTTGTGACTTGTTTCCAGGGTATAACATTTTAAAGGGGTTATTTACATACGTCCTACATGAAAAATTTTTTATACCTACTTATTTTAATTGAATTTTTTATGTGGAAGGTGATTTTTCTGCGTTTTAAATTGTATTGGAAAAAATGTATTTCATTAAGAGTTTCCACGCCACCGTTTCATCGTTCGGTAGTTCCCGTTCTTGTAGGAATACGGGGATAACATATAGGCCTTATAACACTCACAAATAACGTGGCTAGAAAGCTTGGTAGATCCAGATATTACCCCCTACAACCTCAAAATCTCACACAACTTACTTATTTGTAATATTTTTTTTTTTTTTTTTTTTACTGTGGACCGGGCCTTTGTGGCCCGGCCCGCATCTTTATCCCCCGATATTTCGTCGTGGACCTTTTCTGCTATTGTTTAATTTTTTGCTTTTTTCCATTTGTTGTTAATTTAATTTTTCCCCATTTCCCTTTTTATCTAGTTTTTTAAGTTCATAATTTAATTTAATCTTTTTTTCCCCTTTTACCGTTTTATTTTGCCAAAGTTTGTTTTTCTTATTTAATTTATAATTTATTGCGCTTTTAATTTACTTTATTTTGATTTTTCTTTTATTTTCTTTTTCTTAGGTTCTATTCTCTTTTTAGTTTCTCTTTTATTTGCTTTATACTTAAGTTCTATTTTCTTTATTTGGTTTTTTCTTTCTTTTCTTCATACTTAAGTTCTATTTTCTTTATTTGGTTTTTCTTGTTTTCTTTATCATTTATTCTATTTTCTTTATTGCTTTTTATTCTATTTTGTTCCTGCTTCGTTACTTAAAATTTATTTTCATTCTTCTTCTTTCATCTTCTTCCATTCTTCTTCTTCCATTTTTTCATTCTTCCATTCTTACTCTTGCTTTCTTTGCCCTTTTCATGTGTTCCTTGTCTTTCCTTTTCTTTACATTTGAGTTTCCGCCTTTACTTTATACTTTATTTTTGTTCCTAGTTTCTATGTTGTTTTTATATATGTCTAAGAATATATAATTTTCATATGTTATTTATCCTTTTTATTGTTTTTATTGCCGTTTTTATTTTGGCCTCGGCTCTCGTCTGCAAATCTCTTCAGTTCCTCAAAAACTGGTTTTGATTTGCTTTGTCATTCCGTGCTACCCTTAAGAGTATGCTATGCTGGACCGGGCCAGTGCATCCCATTTGCGCCGAATTGGACATTCCTGACTGAACGCGTTATGTTCAGTCAGGTCCAATTTGGCGCGCATGCAGTTGCAGCAGGATGGGGCTACACTGGCCAGGTAGCTAGCACACTTGTCTCGCATGTGGGGTCCCCCGCAGTGGCTGCATTTGGGGACGGTTTCAGTGCAGAACCGTCTCCCATGTCCATAGCCGAGGCAAATGGAGCACTGCACGAGTGGCGAGTAGTCCGCCACTTTGACCCGTTGCAGGTCTACATGCAGTGCTCCAGCCCCGACCATGCGAGACCATATTGCGGGGGACACCCTCATTTTGGATTTCTTGTCCTGCGGCGGAAGCGGAATTCCAACCGGTCATCTTCCTCCCGAAGGCCCTCGAAGATGAACCGGTTCTGGTTCCTCAGGGCGCCTGCGATCTCCTCGTCGTCGTTCAGATGCAGTACGTCCTTGAGGACCAGAAGGGGATCCTTGTTCCTAATATCTTCCACCAGCAGTTTCTTGGCTCCTTTCAGTCTCTCCTTTACTTTCTTTCTTTCTTCCTCGCTTTCGCATCCCAAAATTACCTTTTTCCCCTTCGCCTTTCTCACCCTTTCAATCTTCACCCATCCATCCTTCGCCTTTACAGCCTCACGGATCTGCTCGAGGACTTGATCTCCGGAGTCCTCTTTGTTGCTGGAGGAGACCACCACCGAGTGCAGGGCCGCCTGGGTCGGGGCTTTTGCCCTTCCGGCAGCTACGCTCGCGTAGGTGGTCCCCTCCGGGACCTCTTGTCGTCTCTCGAGCAGATCGTGGAATCTATCAATCTTCTCGCTGCTTTCCTTGATCATTCTTCCCTGTTCTTCCATCTTACTATATATTTCATTCTCCATTTTCATACATCTCTCATTCATACTTTCCTCTCTTTTCTTAATTTCCCTTTCAAACTCTCTCCTTTCATTCATCTCTCTCTCCTCCGTTACCTCTACCAGCACTTCTTTCCCGCCTTTTCCTCCATCTTTTTCGGCCTCGGCTACCTTGACTAGCTGGTATAGTCTTTCTATGGCCGCTAGTACCTCCGCCTTGATCTCAGTCTTGAGATTGCGCGAGGCGGCCAGATGTGCCTTGGCTCTGCCGAGGCATGCCCTCGCCTCCGCAACTCTCGAGGAGTATCGGGGCTTCACCGGTGCTTTCGCCAGATCAACCACCGGCGGGGGAGCTAAGACGGGCTCCTCCTCTGTTCCCGGTATCCGCACCTCGTCCACTTTCGTGGACTCGTCGTCCAGGAAGAGGGTTCTTTTCGGATGTTTGTCATTTTTGGGAGGAGGGGGGCTGCGCTGCATTTTGCGTCGATTCGACGAGCGTCTCAGTCAAATTGTATACGGTAAACGGGAATATATAATTCTATATATAGTCGGTGTAAATAAAATAAAAAGTAAATTTTTTGTCAAACTTGACTTTTAAGTCGTGCTACGGGTGCCCCAATTCTGCTCCGAATTTTTTGGTTATTTTATTTATAATCTATGTTTCTAAACTTAAATTTTAACCGAGAGAATTTTTGAATTTGGAAGAAGTTTGATTTTACAAAAACCTACCGACCCTACCTGGTAAATGACCACCGGGAGGGTGGGCGGTCAAAAGTTTTGCTCCGATCGGGCCGCGAGTGGTCTTAAAAGACGCGTCTCGGCGCGGCGCACCCAGGGATAAACAAATCTTTATATAGTTTAATAGAAAAAAGTTGAGTAAATTTTGAAAAAGTGTATTTTAAGTGTATTTTTATTAATAATAATTTTATTTTTCAGGTTTCCGGGGTCGTGTGACGGAGCGGATGGAGCCTATCAACGCGTCTCGTCGAGTTCTACGTGCCAGCCGAAAACAGGACGAAATTTGGAAGAAAACTGAATTTTTAAAGTCAAAAAAGTGTTTATAATTTCGATAATATTATGAAAACCAAAAATATGTCAAAAAGTGGAATAAAAGTGTGGCAACACCGTGCCTGGTCCAAAGAATTGCGTAGGCGTGTGCGGGTAGTGCACCGTGTCAATGTTTTGGCCTAAAACACTAAGTTTTTTGAAAATCTATTTGTAATATTAGTATTGATGAAGTGAATTTTTTTTTTAATTATATTCGGATTTTGGCTCCAAAATCAACTTCTAAAACAGATCTGACATTGGGCGATGCTATTTATTCTTAAAAAAACCACAATTTACCTACAGACAATGATTTAAAACTCAACAAAGTAAAAAATAAATAGCCACAGATTAAGAATTACGAGACAGCGAATCAAAAACAAAAGATGCAGAATAATATGGATGCTGATAAGCAATAATGTGTTAACCCTCATAACATTGGTTTTCAGAAAATGGTGCCTTAAGATTATGTGATGTACCTATATGATTTACGACTTTTTGTATGATATAGGTAAATCCATTTTTTATTCAGGTACTTCTATGTTTTAGATGACTTGAAACACTTTGGTAGAATGTGAAATACGAGATGTATTTATAATAATATTATCAAAATCTTTGTTTTCGACTTTTTGTGGGTTGACACATTATTGCTTATCAGCATCCATACCTATATGTTTTGAGCTTGTAAATCAAATAGTATGGTGACGCGAACGTGCGCCCGCGCAGGAAAAGCGCACAAATGATTTATACCCCCAGGTTAATTGACGTTGCTGTGAATAAATCTAGAAATACATATTTAACAGTACACATGTCGGATTGATGCTGGGAAATAATTAGTTTACGCTTTGAAATGTTTCCAAAATTAATGTTTGGGATGTTGAAATGATTGGTGTTTAGTAGATAGAGAATTAGATTATTTTCTATCACATGAACCGTCTACGTCAAAAGACTGTAAGAATGCCGCAAGATTCCTTATGTTACACGAAAAAGTTAAACAAAGCTTAGCTTCTGTAAAAATAATAATGTCATTGCTTAAGATATTAATTTGTCAATCGACGACCTTAAGTAGGTATTAAGGTAGATATACCTACTTTAGATTCTTATTTGGTAACATTATTGATTTTCTTAGCTTTAGTATCCAGAGGTTTAAAGCTGCATCTAGCAGGTATTATCTGGTAAAATTGCTGTGGTTCCAATCTGAACTTTGGCCTAATTGTTTTAACTGACAAATTCGCATGATGATTTACAATCCATGATTTCAATCCGAATTATAAGGCATACCAGCATATGGATGTAATTATCTATATAAGTATGTGTTTAAAAGTAGTATATCTGCTATTTGATGACCATATTACAAGTTGTTTAGTTTGGAATCAGATTGGCCGCGTGTGAAAAATGTAGAATATACCTACTCTAAAAACTAGACCAGCGTTTCTCAAAAGATTCTGATGCAAAATAAATGTTGTTCTCGACAAATGGAGTCATCAGTCCATGTCACAGACGTATAATGTCCGGCTACCGCCCATACGGCAGCCATGACAGTTGGATGTACGGACCAATAAGCCGCTGATAACTTGTTGTATTGTATTCAGATTTTGAGATATATTGGGCAGAGGATAGGGTAATGTGTAGGTTGTATCTGAATTTTGAAATGACGGAATACTTGAAGACAATGATCGGAATGAATGAAATGAAATACCTACTTACTTAGGTAAATTTAGTCGCTCAAATACATACCTACAGATCACTTCCACTCTAGTGATCGGTTCGGAAATTGTAAATTATTAAGTTATCATGCATCGATGTTCATCCATTTCAGTCATATCGGTTTTTATGGGCGTTTTAAGTTATAATTTGGTATTATTTCTTTCTTCTTGAACACTATCCATTCGTTTTATGTAGGTACTGCTAAATTATATTTTAAAACATATATCAAGTATTCTGACGTTTAGATCTTTTATAATAAAGTTTTCGAAAAGAAGCGCTTGAAGTTTAGGTCTATTTCCGATTGACATTTAAAGTGTTTGAATCCCGGTACCTACCTGAAATCAGTTTATGAAATATGAAGCTTTAATGTCTTAGGTATATTTTGAGAGAGCACTGAGCCCCAGAACACAAGTTTATTCTTAGTCTGGGGGTCAGAGGTTCACATATTTTTTTTTCATTTCATTTCATCTACTAGTTGACTGTAAAAAAGATTGCACAGCCCTCAAATCTATATCTACACGAAACGGACATAACAAAAATGAGGAATATGACCAAAGTTCCACGTAGAGCTTATAAATACAGTGTGGTGTTTAATCAAGGTGCCTTGGGGCGAGGGCGGGGCGAGGCGGGACGGGTAAGGACGGGTAAGGACGGGTGCGGGCGGAGCAGCGGCGTGTAATTAAGGTACAGGTTGACACATGACAAATTGACTGTGGGCGACTCACCGCTGCTGGGCAGGATTTGACGTTGAAATTGTATTCTAAACCTAGAAATAATATTGCAAAAATTAACGTTTCCTTTAAGGGTTTGTTTATTTGGTAAGGTGTTTTTATTTCTCATTGAAAGTTGGTTTTTACTATACTACATACATATACTACTTTTAAAGCATACTAATACTACGTATAAAGACTATTACATCCACACAGAACAAACAGACATATTCATGCATACAAATATTTGTCCTATTTGGGATTCGAAAACACGACTCGCGGCTTGAAAGTCAGGGTCGCCAACCACAAAACCAACCGGCTGCCTATATTAGATTTGATGGATGCATTTTGACTAAGTACTAGGTGAAATGATATGCGTCTATGAGAGATACTTAGGTACTAGATAAGCAAAAACCTTTTGTCTAAACTTCAGCAAAATTTTTATGAACTTTACTTTGTCTACTGCCTAATTAAGTTGACCCAAACGATTTCTCCATCAAAAATAATTCAGTGAAAACTCATTACACATATTCTTCTGTCTGTTCGTCACATTACCTTCCAATGAATCTCTCATGATCTGTCATTATTTCCAAACGAATTTATTATTCGAAATAACTGTTGAAATCGCATAACTACGCATATTAAGTGTCCAATGGATTTATACGGATTCACTTGTTTGTAAAAATATAACGACACCCGTAGTGTGGATCGTGTCAAGCTATTTGTCAATTTGACAGACGACTTCCTTTTTGTCATATACCATGTTGATATAGTGTAAGAGACGGCTGCCAAAACGCAGGTTTACCCAAACGTGGCCGTGGGTAAAAATATTTGTACGAACTTTACCTTAAAGTAATAAAATGTTGTTTATGGTTTTTGTTATGAAATTTTGCGATAACATTAGTTATTCTTTATTGTCTTTGATATTTCACTTATTTTAATGCAACGCGTTCTTTCGGATAACGTTTTCATTGCCTAAACCACACCTAAGTGTAAAAAATTCCATTAAAAAAGATTTCTTTATAAATTTCGCTCTTTCATCGTCCCACCATCCAAATCCAAAATCACTCTAATTTTACCTACTATTCAGATTTGTCACGATATTTTTTTTTACCCTAAAGTGTTATCCAGGGTAAATACCCTCTAGCTCCTCACCTATCATTGTATAGTGACCACTCGACACTTGATTTACTGACGCGCGCCTGCTCAATGTCCGTAAATCATTGCGTGTGATACGTTTTTTAAATATTTTTTTACAATTTCACCTCATTTGAAAATTTGCTGACGATGTATTTATTAAAATTGTATAAAAACATCATGGCTGCTGATTGAAAATTTACCGTAAATGTGTTTTTTAAAGGAATCTGCACATAAGTAGATAATTTTTTGTAACGTATAGGCACAATGTTTTAATTTACATAGAAATATAGTTTCTTACTAGCTAGTCCCGTGGTTTTGCCCGCGTTCCTGGGGACCTTCAACTTTTCCGGAACAAAACGTAGCTGATTGATTGCCTTTTAGAGCTCTAGTTATGTAATTGTGAAAGGAGAAATAACAGACAGACAGACAGACTTTCGAATGAACAATATTACCTAGTAGGTATTTCATATATTTCCCTAATAATAAATTCGCATTCTAACCAATAGAAGTGTACACAAAATCATATGTGTTTACCAAATTTTTTATAGTCAATCTTTGTGAATGTTTTTAAGAACAGACGGACGCGTCGTCTATAAAACACATGTCATAATTGCTTCTTTGATGTCACCAAAAACAAATTTATCGTGAACCTTATGTTATATAGTAATAAGGGTTATTTCATATGTATAAATATGTGAATTCAGTGGGTAGATAGTTGGTATGATTTACGACATTATAAACCTAGTTTGTTGAGTGACGTGTGTCATATTTAATTAGTCCTTTATGAGACGCCGCCTTGTTCTTGAAAGGATGTTGTGAACTGGTTTATTCCGGATTTTTTATGCTTTACTGCTGGCCAGTGGTCATCCTCTTGAGATACCTACGTGAAGCAACCATCCATTAGGAGGTTTTTTTTTAATGTGTTGGTAGACAATCGAGCAGACGTATCGCCTGATGGTAAGCGATTACCGCCGCTCATGGACACCCGCAACACCAGAAGAGCCACGAGCCTTTTAAAAAGGAGTAGGTACGCTCTTTTCTTGAAGGTTTGTTTGGTGGACCCTGACTTTCAAGCCGCTTGTGTGGGATGCAAGCCCACGACAAATTATTGTATGTCTAACTTTAACCTATATATATATGTGTTCTGTGTCTGGATATAAACTAAGTAGGTACCTATGTATTTAGAAGCATATATCAGCTATCTGGTTACTATAACACAAGCTCTGTTGAGTTTGGAATCAGATTGGCCGTCTATTCCGGGACATTTTTGTCATAGTCACGTTATTAAGACCAAAATACAAAATGTAACTATAATTAAGTATCTACCTATAATATATTAAACATTTTTCTGAACTGAAAATCTATTAACCTAAAGAAAACTGTTTCTTCATTCAGTAGGTACTTGAACAATTTTATATTCAAAATTAACATACCTACCTACATTTTATAGCTTTCATTTCGTAAACATAACATATTAGGCTCAGTGAATAAGATGCTCTGTCTCGTATAGTTTATGAAGGGCGCGTGCTTGATGGTGCAGGTTCGCTTCCCGGTCGTAACTTTCTATTAGCGGCAGTTTGTATCACGCGGATTTGCGGCCCACATTTTTAGTTCCCATAATCTTGGATTAAACGAGATTCAGTTTACTAAAGATTGCGTTATTAACTTTTATGACGATATAAATTCATGTTTTGTAATGATGCAGTTTGGTAACTGTTTATAGAATTCGTAAATATTGCGTATTAGTTTGTTGGGAATTTTGTGAGTATTTTAAACAGTTTTCAAGGAAAGAAAATGTAGAAGGAAAGAAAGAAAATACATTTATTTGTGGCAAAAAGATATACCTACAGATACATATTATACAAGGAAAATAAAAACTTAAGTATTTACCACAAAATGGTCCCAACTCAGTATGATGCTGATTGCAAGGCATATAAGAATAACTCAGGTTTTGCCACGGTCTCACCCGCGTTCCCGGGGGACCATTAATTTTCCCGGGATAAAGTAGCTTATGTGCTATCCCAAAACAACCGTTGTTATGTTAACCGTTGTGTCAAAGAGTAACTAACATCAATACATAACCACATTCTCACAAACTTTCAAATTCATAATACATATACCTAAGGGTGTACTTAGTTATACCAATAGGTATATATATACCCCTATATATCTACCTATCTACCTAAGAATTGTCATTAAACATACTTAAAAGCTAGAAACTATGTAGGTACCTACCTACCTATTCTCCACCAAAACATCCTCTTTTTGTCATACCTACATTACCAATCCAATTAGTCATTGGTTTAACAAACCTATATCTATACACAGTAAGATTGTTTTATATCTTTAATCTAAATAAACTCACAGCCCGGTTGGCTTTGTGGTTAGTGACCCTGACTTTCAAGCCGCGGGTCGTGGGTTCGATTCCCACCCAGGACAAACATTTGTATGCATGAATATGTCTGTTTGTCCTGTGTCTGGTTGTAAATATCTATATAAGTATGTATTTAAAAGTAGTATATGTAGTATATCAGCTATCTGGTTACCATAACACAAGCTCACTTTGATGCTTAATTTGGAATCAGATTGGCCGTGCGTGAAAAATGTCCCAGGATATTTATTATTTATTATTATATAAGTATTTTATCGTCAACCATCAATATATGTACAACCATTACTGAAATAAATAAAAATAAAATAAGACATATAAACTAAGACAAAGCTCGTCTCATAAACTTTCATCAGGTCTTGATAGACATTAAACTTGTATCACGCAACGAACTCAAATGAGCCGCTAAGGTGATCAGCGACAGGAAACGGAAGCTCACGGAGGCATCGCTTCCGGTGGCCCTACCCCACTTCCGGTCAGGTTGGGTGCCTTGAGAAGTTTGCTATCGATCTGTTGTAGGATAAATGTAATGTTGAATGTCTGATTATTACATTAAGATGTTAAGAATGACAATTCTAGACTGCTACGCTGGTAGCATGGTGCAATTTCCGTGTGGGAAAAATAAATTAAAATTGACTTTTAAACCACCGGTCGTGAGTTTTAAGCCCACCCAGGAGTCAGGACAAGCATTTGTGTTCATGAATATGTCTGTTTGTTCTGTGTCAGTAGTTCAAGTAGTAGGTAGGCAAGTATATCAGCTGCAACTTACCATACCTATTACAAGCTCTGTCATGTGTAGAAAATGTACCAGGACAAATATTTTTGCGGTTTCACCCGCGTTCCCGGGAGATCTTCCGTTTTCCCGGGATAAAAAGTAGCCTATGTCCTTTCTCAGGCTTTAGACTATCAGTGTACCAAATTTAATTTAAGTAATTCGGTTCAATAGTTTAAGCGTGAAAGCGAGATAGACAGACAGAGTTACTTTCACATTTATAATATTAGAGTATCTTTCAGATTCCGTACAATTGCATATTGTGCATATTACAGTGGGTAATTATCTGTATTTTAAACTTGTTAAAAACACGTTGAAATAAATAATTAGACATCCCTGTAATAATAAATGTCACTCGTTCGAAAAATAATCGAGACAATTACATTTTTCTAGAAACACTTCGGCCGGTGCATGGAACTCGTAAAGATTGGGATTTTATTACATTTATATTGCTTTTTAAATAGACTTAGAAACGGAAATAATTCACGGGTCAATGTTCAATTAGCCTTGAGTTAATTATATACTTTTTTAAAGAAAAATACCTACGCTTTAAATTAAATGCACATAAGTATATTTCGAGCAATTTAAGACTAGCTGCCACCGCGCGGTTTTACCCGTATAGTTCCCGTTTCCGTGGGAATATAGGGATAAAATATAGCCTATATCGCTCTCAGATAAAGTACCTTTCTAGTGGTGAAAGAATTATTCATATCGGTTAAGTAGTTTCGGAGATTATTGGTACACAAACAACCGAACAAAAAATCAACTCTTTTCTCTATATACTTAATATATTAATGGACAAAAATTACGGAATGATGCTTTTACTAATCAGCTGTGATCATCAGTTTTCTTTATTTCACCTTTTACGGGGTAGTTACCTACCCCTAAATTGCACCTACCACTTTACTCATTTCCGGCGTGAAGCAGTGCACGTATTCCGGTTGAAAGGGTAAGGGGATGGAAGTAGGCGTATGAGACTTAAAATATCGACATGACATCGATTTTTATAAAGGTATCAACCTTAGTATGTTAAAAATATTTTGTTTGTTGTATTGTAAATAAATAAAAAATATCCAGGGACATTTCTCACACACGGCCAATCTGATTTCAAACTAAGCGGAGCTTGTGTTATGGTAACCAGATAGCTGATATACCTACCTACTACCTACATATAATACTTTTAAATACATACATATTATAGATATTTACATCCATATATAGTCATCCGTCCTTATATAGTCAAACTATCTGATAATTCTATTTCTTAGTAAACTAAAATAGATATTCATCACAAAAATATAGTGAAACGAACACATTCACGCGCCTCAACCATTTAACAAAAGGTAAACATGCACTGTTTTACAAAAAATAAAGAAATTAACACTAATATTATAAAGAGGAAGATTTGTCTTTTGTTTGTATTGGTTCCAAAACTGCAGAACCAATGGAAATATACATTATCTGAGACTAATAGGTAGGTATAGACTATTTTTTGTCCCCGTAATTCCACGGGAACGGGTATTACGCAGGAACTAGGTATGCGGCGACGAGGAAAACTAGTTTTTTTCATAAATTTATTTAAATGTAACCAGGTATGCAAGCAGCTGTTTTGTCTGAAATAGAACGTACACGTCCGGCAATGGATTACCGACTCACGGTTATACACTAGCGCGTAACGATACACGTGTCGCACTAGAAAAAAAAAATATTAAAACTATTTCGACACCAGCTATTTATACTACGCTAACTCGAAATTTGGCAAAAACGTTTTTTTATGCCAAGCTTCTTAGAATTAGGTTTTTTATATGTAAAAAAAAAATTGTGAAGAAATATACAAAAATAACGAAGTTATAAATTTTATAAAACGCTAAGTGCAGGTACTTTTTGAAATCACTCGATTTAAACCACGCCAACTAGTGTTAGCGGAGTGTCCACGGGGAGGGGACGCATAGATTATATTATGTATTACAAAGTATTTAAATATATATTATAGTAATACGCTACGTATTTCTTAAATTTAAGCGCTTTTATAAAAGTCCGTGTATACTACGCAAACACTAGTTAGCGTAGTTTAGAACGATCAGGTATATTTGTTCATTTGTAGAATGCGCTACTTAGCGACTTTTACTAGCTAAATACTTATGCCAAAATACAATTATATTTATTCGTTTTCGACGGTAATTTCACCATTCATATTTTTAATGTATCGGCATGTTTTTATGATAATAAAAAACATAATTTTAATACAATATTTTACCCTTTTTTGTAGAATCGTAGCCATATAAATTACCAGCTGAAGTTAATAATCCTGAGTTCGGGATTTTTTATGAGCACGTTATGTCTGATGAGATAATTTTAAAATAATAATTATTATATACCTATCCAGTTCAGTCAATTATGAAAATTATGTGCAGACCTACAAGATACAAACCTAAACGACTTGGGGGCTCTTTATACTCCACTTAATATTTATTTACCAAAGGTATTGACTTCGGTCCAAAAGCCTTCTCCGTTGACATTAAGTCCAACTAGCATCGACATTTTGTTTTCTGTCGTATCTGATGATCCTTCTGACAGCACAGCTAATATAGTTCCTTATCTGTATGTCGGTGTAGCCGACTTCTTTCCAAAAAACCGAAAATACAACAATCCTACATCAAATCGGTACGTCTGCCCAGGAAAGTCTTTCAGGTTTGCACATGAATGACAGCCCCTGTAGTAATACAGATTCAGTAACGGCAATATCCACCCCCAGTAATTTTAAAACTTTCGCCTGTTTTCCATGATAGTCTCTATTCTGCGGTATCAAACTAGTAAATGCCATAGTCCTAAAAAGGCTGATGTCGGTCTCTAACATCTTAAGCTCGAAGATGAGTATATAAGCCCCCGCTTATATACTGTGATTACCGAACGGCTAAAAAGGCTGCTTGTTTGCTATGCTGCCAGTTGCTTAAACAATATATTTGACAAATTAACATCTTAGGGAGTTCACAAAGTCAACCTATAATCAGATAACTGCGTGAGAGATGAAACAGTAACCATATCGTTTACTATATTATGAAGATACTTTATTATCCGCTCATTTCTTTCAAATGAAGATAGAGAAGATAAAGAAGCAATCATTTTATGAAAAAAAGACATACGGCTTTAATAGAAAAGACTGGAAGAGACAGAGAAGTGTATTCTCCAGTTGAATGGTATACACCAGTGCGATAGGGAATGGAACTCCTTTATTTTGATTCTTGAAACAATATTAGCTTAATTTTATTAATGACAAAATTATCTAGAACAAAGTTAATTAAAATAGTTTATAGTGGTAACTACGGCTTGTTGGAAAATAAGTATCGTTTATCTTTTGATTGATAACGTAAGCAAACATGTAGTATATTTTAAAAATACTGCCACTTTTAGAGCTTATTCCCGAAAAAGACACGAAACTTGGTTAAATCAATCCAGCAAAATACAAAAACCTTAAATATTATTGTGATAACAATATTATTCCGGAAATGTATTATCGTTATTGTTATCTATTTTATTTAAGGCCTGGGTCTATGGGTATCCCACTGCAGGGTAAATACCTCCCATCTTGGTTTCCACATAAATATTATTATTTTAATAACTGAACATAATGAGGAGAGTTCATTTTCTTTTAAGAATAACAATATTAAGTACTTTATTGATTTAAATAATTTTATGGTACAAAATCGAACTGTGATTGATCTGATCTTCAATTAATCATAAGTAAGCACTTAATTGATATGTAATTAACTGTTGATTAATTTCTAGTTTTATACGTTATTAGTTAAAATTATGAATCAAAATTACAGAATATAATATTATCTGCTCTATTCTATCTAGAATCTATTAAAAATAATATAATTTTTAGCTCCACGGAAAGATTAATGAGGCGTTAACTTGTGGCACAGGTCGATGTATAGTACGCTATGTATAATTTGGCGGCTTTTAACACGATATCCGCCAGAGACGTATATACGGGTTAACAAAAAGCTAACTTTAATAACTAGTTATTTAGCCAGTGAATTTATAATAATATATTTTACGGATATATATATTACCCTAAGGTTACAAATAATGCATGATTTATTTAAAAATTATCATCGCAACACAATAAAAATAACACATCTTTATCACTATGACATCCCGTAATACACAACGCTAACGTAAGATAGACGTGTGTAACTTGTAAAACTAATTTGAAGAATTACGTCTATATTCGGCTAACTAGCGCTAAATCGAAAAATATAAATAATTATGGAAAAATAAATATGTGATATTATAAAGAAAAAAATAACGATGAAGGGTTCCAAATTTCAAATGAATGTCTTAATTAATGTAAAAGTTATCACGTTTTTTCCTTTATAAGCCTCTCCTGTAAAGTACACATTTCGGACTTAGCGTAGTATAAATAGCTGGTGTCGATTTTAAGGAATACTTTATAGGCAATTTACTAGTGCTTTAACGTGCAATTTGTAAAAAAAAATGTGATAATTCGTCCTCGTTTATCGAATTTTCTAATTGTGAAAATTAGTTGGGCGATTTATTATATGAAAAATCACACAGTAGGTATAACTATCACAGTTAAAATATATGTAGGTACCTATATAGGTATATTATAAATTAGTATTTGATTAGTGAGCGTTTTCGAATTTTGCAAATTTTTTATTTATGATCTGCTCTTAGTCGTCGAAGCGTAATGCTATCCAAAACTAAAATATTTTTAAACTTGCACTTGTAGTTCCTGAGATAAGTGCGTTCAAACAAACGAACTATGCAGTGTAGGCTAGGCAGTAGGTAGGTTTACCTATATTTTTATAAAACTATGCTTTAAAATCGCTGTAAGCCGTTTTTGCCTTTTTATTTTGATATCAAAATCTGTCAATTTTCATTGACACAATAAAGCCAATTCTGTTTTTGAATCACTAGAAATTTACATTCCACGTCCACACCTTGCCAAAACGCGTAAACGACAACATAAAACCGAAGGACGCGTCAATAAATAACATACCTTATACCTAACATTATAAAGTTGATATTTAATCGAATAGGCAGGTAGTATAACCAAAAATGACCCAAATGCGTCTTAAATAA
Organism: Thyatira batis; assembly: GCA_905147785.2. Taxonomy (NCBI): domain Eukaryota; kingdom Metazoa; phylum Arthropoda; class Insecta; order Lepidoptera; family Drepanidae; genus Thyatira; species Thyatira batis. The sequence goes on along the minus strand of LR990493.1, from coordinate 11,152,852 downwards.
ATCCAGAATACATTTGTCACGGGGAACTAGATGGATTTTTTTTTCACAAAGAACTATGAAACGGTTACACGGAGAGTTATGTGGCGTGTGACCTTGTTACGTCGCCATTCTGTTATTTAGCGCAGGTGACTTTGTTAAAACGTATTTTTTTAGTAAACTTGATTAATTTATTATGAGATTAGATGTAACGGTGGCTTGTGCTATGCTAATTTTGTCATTGGTAGTTTTATTTGAATATTGACTGGGTTTTTTGGAGGATGGCTTTCGAATTGATAACTTCTATACTTGAACTTTGTGAGATCTGTATTACTATAGAAGTGTACTTAGAAACACTTTTTTTTCCATATTGCTATAATTAATTCTGAATTGGAAAATATTAATATTTTATTTGTTTTTTCTATTTAATGTCGTATTTTTTTTGTTTCTTACCTATCGTTAGCTGTTACAAAATCAGATACAATAGGTATACCCAAATATGACTTTAACACTACCTACTAACGGACATATAGTACCTCAGAGCTAACATTAAAATTAAACACTATTAATGCATTCACTAATTATGCGGTTATACCAATAAATTAGCTTAAAAAAAGCAATAATTTATCCGTCATTATCCCAAACACGTGTTGATAATTCAACTATAAAAACCACCTCTGCGCACTTCATGACGTTGCTCCACGACACACATATACTTAGATACATTATTTATTTACTAAAATGAAACTGTTATCTATAACGACTTGGAGCTTCGCCCAAACCGTTAGTAATTATCACAATTTTGTGTGAAAAATCGCAAAAGTTTCAACAAACATTTTCACACCTGAACATCGTATCGGGGGACATTGATATACGACATCGATTCCCAGACGAGACAAGAGCCAAGTTTTAGACAGACAAAAGATATATAAATTATAATAAATGTCCACTTTTATATAAGCATTATTTGAAATCTCACAGGTATTTAATATTGAATGGTTACATTTATATCGTACGACACGACTGCGGTACGATCGACGAAACAAACTTATGAACTTACTTTTTTACACCTTTCTGTCTGTCAAAATTGTTGTAAGCTACACCTAATTGGGTATGCCAAACTATAGTCAATAAATACTAGAAAATGAAAAGATTTGTGTTTTTTGTATGTATCGAATAAACCAATATAAATAATTCTTTCACCAATAGAAAGCTACATAATCAGAGAGTATCATAGGCTATAATTTAACCTCGTATTTCTACGTAACCGGGAACTACACGGGTGAAGCCACGCAGAGGCAGCTAGTAACTTATCATCACTGTGGAGGTAGAGATGGATACAAATCTAGACACAAAACAAACAGACATTTATTGCATACAAATGTAAGTAGGTACCTACTTGTCGAATTAAATCCACTACGACAGACGTAAAAGTCCGTTTTAGTTATTTTCTTAACCAATGTTCTTGTAGCTTGAAAATTTTGAATCCTTAAATTAATTATTGACGGCTATAAATAGACAGAGAGGAATGGAACAAAAACACATGTTGTGCCGACCCTGCTTAGGCGGGATAAGGGCAGAAAGAAGAAAAATTTAATTATTATCAAAAATCCAGCAGTATAAAAGTCCCCATTCCAAAAATTTGCCCAAACAATTTGGTGTCGCCACATTATTTCTTATACTTTATTATTAAAATAATTGGTATAGGGCGAATCTGCGCGCGCGCATGTTGACATTCGAATGTAGGTAGGTACATTATACGAGGTGGCGTTTTCATTTAATAATATTAACATAAATAATATTATATATCTCAGTCGAAATGTTTATGTAAAATTATCTAATTCAATTTGAATTATTGTTGTTTTTATTTTAAAGTATTATTTTTCAGGAAATGATTATTACCATAACGTTATTATTTATTGTAATATTGCGGATATGACGTTGATATTTTAGAGAATTTTTGCGTTGGATTTCCGATAGTTTTTTTTTTTTTTTAATTATACATTTAATGAAATTATAGCTAACATAGGTATATCATCTACCCATTGTGTATATCTACTATTTTTGACACTCTTTTCGTTTTAGTTTTTCTCGCAAACTCTTTTATTGAAATGTTCGTTGGTCTTGGTTTTTCTAAGTTATTCGAACTATAAGTAATTTCATTTTCTGTGAATGTACCTTGTTTTAAAAAACCCACTTTTTTTTACTACATATAGTAGGACCGATCATCTTTCTAAAAACATATTTGAACCACTTGTAGATAATTTATTGGCACTAATAAAAAGTAATATTTAAAGTTATAAATAGGTAAAACACGTGCGTTATAATTTGAATGAAAATAAACAATTAATTCGTGGCAGGAGGCGAACAGACGGTTGGTTTTCGTTAACATTTTATTTATGAGGTAATGGCGACTTTTATGTAGACATCGTTTACGTACCTATATATTCTTTATTAATTTGAAAATTAAACAAATACTCAAATCAAAAGGTTTTACTATATACCCAGAAGGCTGGTAACTCCAGTAACCTCTTTATATTGTGTAGATACTCCCTGCAGTTTCTCCCGCGTACCCGGGAATCTTCAATTTTCCCGGAATAAAAGTCTACCTAGTCTAGGGTACCTCTGTGTTAATCCAGGCTATAAACTATCTGTCTTCCAAATTTTATCCTTTCCATAGACCTAGAACTTTTAACTCCTTTTTTAACAGTCGACCCAGAATTTTCTTTTCTTTTTTGTAAGTTACAAAGTATACTTTGCCAATATTAATCGTATGCCAAGACAATGTGTCCACAGTATGCGATATAGTGTAAACAAGACTTTATGTTTATGCCGATATAAATCAAATCAAAAATAGCTCAGCTATTATAGTGACCGTCAGACTTACATGTGTCTAGACTATTTTTAACTATGGCACATGAGGATCGCGTCTCATTTAATTATGATTTATATTTTAAAGTAGGTATTGTGTTTATTACTTTATTTCAAGTTTCAGGCTTGTTAGGCAGACGGTCTATAGGTAGGATGAATTTAGTAACATATGAATAGTAAAAAAGCCTATGTATAAGCTTTTAACTGCTGCTTATAAACTGAAGGTACCTATCTACCACTCAGAACACTCAGTTTAAAAATGTTCATAAAAGTTGTTATTTTTTAGAGAATTAAAAGAAGAAGGAGGTACTTTTGTCGTTCGTACCTAGAGATGGGCGGTGGGAATAAACCCGAAAGGAATAAACCCGGGTTAATTCCCAAATGGGAAAGAACCGGGTGTTTATGTGGGAAGATTCCCAATGGACGGGTTTTTTCAATTGAAATGGTTTATACGATATATCTCTTAAACTATTCATTTGATTAAAAAAAATTGATAACAATTTTTGTTGCAAATCAAATTCTCTACAACTTTGGTCCAGTAACTTTTTGTCGTAGAACTATAAATGAAAAAGTTATAAGTGAAAATGTTCAGAAACTCGAGCAAACCGTTTCTTTTTGTGGAGCGATGTATGGATGTCGAAAAGCAGTGCTGAAATGTTCTGCAGTGTGCTTTTATTGTTCTGGAGAGACTAAGAGCAACGTAATGGGGCTCTCAGAATGAATAAATAAAAAATGACTTTGACGATGAACCGCCGACATTAACACCCTTTCCTTCTCCAGTTTTCACACTGATGTTCAATTCAGAAAGCTGATCAGATGCTGAGCCGCAGCTTGGTCCATCGAAAAAACTGAGGACGGAGTTCAGAAACGAACTGTGGCAAATAAATGCTAGCATACCGTTCTGCATTTACCGTTCTATGTCCCTCAAGAGGAATAGTCGCAACATGGCCAGTTTTGGAGACAAACGTAGCCACCATTTTTTTGCAACACTCCGTGAACGAACAATTTTTGTTGGCTTTACTCATTTTCGAACACTCAAACTCGAGACTGGTTTTTGTTTCGGGTTCATACGCGTATATCCAGGATTCGTCACCTGATGCGATGTTTTATATAGCATTTGAGGATCCTGCGTGTCTTTCGAAAGTTCTAACACGAGCCGCTTTTTGCTCTTTATAGAGCGAATGCGGTATCCATCGGGAAAACAAATATTTTACACCTAATTGTTCATGCAAGATTATTTGTATTTGACTCATCTCAATGTCTAAAGTTGCCTGAATTTCGTGGTATATCACATGTCGATCTTCTTCAATCAGCTTACGCTCAGCATCAACGTTTTCTTGGGTGACTGCAGTTTTTGGACGACCTTGACGAGGATCATCACTGAACTTGATACGTCCACGTTGAAATTCAGCAAACCAGCGATGAATTGTGGTTTTGGATGGGGCTTCATCACCAAATGCAGAAATCATCCGGTCAACACACTGTTTTTGTGTTAAACCACTTCGAAGATCTTCGTCTCGTTCTTGAATTTTCTCGAGTCCATTTTCTCCATTTTCTCAACGACTAAACAAGTTTGACAAAACCTTGTGACAAGACCGAAAATCGTTTTTTAAATAAATAAACGGTGTTCGATTTTTAAAACCAAAGAGTTTTCAATTTAAAAGATTTTAAAATGACAGGAATTGTGGAAATATTCCATTCCCATACTTTTAGTGCAGCCCTCGTAGATATTGGCTCGTCATCATCGTCATTGTCATGATCTTTGTGTTTATGAAACAGGTTCCAATTGTATGAAATAAAAGGTATTTTTGTTGCCCTGTCTGAAGTCAATCTGTTTTGTTTGCAACTATGTATATGGACGTGCGTGCTAAACAATCGTTCTGTGGCTGCTGAAGTACAGGGAGCAGTTAGAATCCGTACTGCAACCCTACTCAGCAATTTGGAACTGCAGAGTCCTCTCGACCAAACTACTGGGTCCATTTCGGTGACATCCTTCCATATAAATGGTCTACTCTATAAACCCTATTTAGCTCTATAATTGGATAAATCAACACCAACGACAATATTGTGCGATTGGTAAACGTCGTGTATACACTCCATCCACTTCGTGTTCTTCTTCTAATTCAATGCCTTGCTATCTTGGATCCAATAAATATGCAGCATAATGAATGGGTGTCAAACATTTATTTGTTCAGCTAATTACAGCATTTTTAAAATCTTGTTTGTGATGCTCATTTAGAATGGATATGTCCGGAAATGTCCGGATAGCCGTGGTGGCTCAGTTGGGAGCGCACCGACTCACGATCACGAGGGTGCCGGTTCAAATCCCTGGCCCGTACCTCTGAGTTTATAAAAAAAACTTACATACGGATTCACACCACTGGCTTTCGGTGAAGGAAAACATCGTGAGGAAACCTGCATGCCCGAGATGTCACAATTAAAGGCATGTGAAGTCCGCCAATCCGCACTAGGCCCGCGTGATGGACTATGGCCTACACCCCTTCGGTGTTAGGGGAGGGTCGAGCTCCTCGGTGGAGACGTATATAAGCTGTTGATGATGATGATGATGTCCGGAAATGCAAAATTAAATGTGGACTTAATATCTTTGAAGGCCATATAAACTTCATTTATAAGTATTTCACTGCCTTCGAGTTTGAAAATAGTATCTGTTATAGGTTCCAGTAGTTTTATACAATTTTGTACTATTAACAGATCTAATTCTCAGAAATAATTGTTAAATGTGGTCGTTTAATGAGGTATGTCGTCAATAGCAACGTCGGAAAAAGGAATGTTTTTGATTAGGCGGTCATATAGCATTCAGCCGGGACCTTTGTTCTAAGTTAATATAACAGGTATATTGTTCTAAAAGATGTCGCAGTAAACGGCTTAGACTGTATAACGTATTTATTGAATTATGGAAATAAACAAAGTTAAATTAGCTCAAACACGTAGTAATAGTACTTAAATAGTACGTACTATTTGATATACACATGTATCTACACATTACCTATTTGTTACATTGCTAAAAATGAAAAAACCCGAATACTTTCCCATTTGGGAATCTTCCTCGGGTTCTTTCCCTCAATCTTCCCATTTTGGGTTCTTTCCCGGGAAGAATCCCATCACTATTCGTACCTTTTTTAACTAAATGTTTATTCGGAATTGTGAAACTCATTATCGATTTCAGGTTTGATAGCACTTTAAAATAATGACTTCCAATTTCAATGTTATTTCTTTTATTTCAAAGAATTTTTGTTTTCAGGAAAACTTATGATCCCCCCATCCAATCTTTGAGAATGCATCTGGCAACCCCGTAACAAACAATATCCCCCGGGTTCCTCGAACGTTCATCCGATTAACATAGAAATGTACCACTTGAGAGGAAATGCTAAATAAAAACTCAATCGGCAACCTATTAAGTCTGCTCACCCCTTGGACAATGGAGGTGGAAATAAGGGGGAAGTGGCATACGACGTGTGGCTATGTAGTTTATTTTGTCAAAAATTATTACTATCATAATGATAGTGTAACATAGTCGTGGGTGGATTGTGTGAAACAACCCCATAATTTTGGCACTTCAAAACATGGCAAGCATTTTGTTTACTTTGTAGCCTCGAAAAATAACGAACAGTCTAAGTTTAAGCTTAAGTCATTTTGAAATCACGGTCTCAAAACAGAATTTTAATTTTAATCTGTTATCCATATCTTCGTATTGGCACCCATACCTAGAAAAAACCTATTAGTCTTGCACATACTTCCTATCTAAGGAATAAGCTAGTGTAACTTTCTACGTTTAAAGCGCGCGTCATTTCTCGCCCACATCGCACTTCCCCATGCTTTTCTCACTCCATGCATTAGAAAGGATGATATTACGTAGGGAAATGTGATTGACACATGTTTACCTTGCTTTAGGGGGATTTTATGCGTCTTTTTATTTGATTAACCTGTGTTTTTACGCGTATCTTGATTGATGTAATAAAATTTGTTTATTTCTTGCTACACTGAATCTTTTTAGGAGGAATAAATGTATTTTTTTTCTTTTATTGATGGATATAATTTTGGTGATATTATTTTATTACTACTTATTTCTAGCTTACAAAATCCCTAAAAAAATATTTATAGAATTCTAGTGCATTTATTTGGTTGACTAAGGTTTAGGAATGAGTGCAGCAAGAGGCCATCTTTTTTAGGGCAAAAAAAATAAAAAAAGTTCTGACCCACACCTTTATTGCCTACCTCTTCTTTACTAATACGTGTGAAGATATAAGACATATCTACTTATCTCTGTTATTTATACGGCGGTGACGTCACACGCCTTCGAGTATCGCTTACGTATAGTTAGTTTGACAAAGTTCCAACTATACTCTACATTGCGTCACACTAGCTTGTGTGTGATTCATAATTTAGAGCCAATTACATATCGCCCCTGTGGCCTAATGGATAAGGCATCGGCCTCCTAAGCCGGGGATTGTGGGTTCGAGTCCCACCAGGGGTACTAATGTACCTTTTTGATGTTATATTTTTGATTTGTTTTCAAGTATGTATAGTTTATGGGAGAAGATTTTGAAAGGTTTAAGCTATTCATAGAAATATTTAGATACAGAGGTAACTTTGGTATTTCTTTGATAACTTTTTATTTGATTTAACGAAATTCAACTCAGTAGGTACCTAAACGCATTATATTTTTGTAGTTTTTTTTTATGTTTGTTCGTCGCTTATGAGATACTTTTAGTGTTTTATGTAAACAAACGATTTATTAAGCACATAATATTTCTGGTTATTTTATTGGTCTGCATTTAAAACTAAAGTATCTATATAATAGGTAAAATTGGTAACGGGCGCATATTATTTTATTTATTGTCAATAAAGTATACAGTTCAAACACTTTCCTAAACGTTTTATAGCTTGTGTCCATGTTAACAATTTGAACAATGGAATAGGGCTGGTAGGTTTTTTAATGGGCTAAATTGATATTTTAAATTAAACTGGTAAAGTTGTCACTTTACATAATTAGGTATAATTATAGTAATAATTTAGTAGGCCTTAAATGAGTTGTTTTCTGGGTATTTTTTTTTACTGTTGTCTGATTTTTTTCCTGTGTAAAACGTAAGCTTAAGCTTCAATAAGAATACAAGTGAATGGGTTTTGAAATGAATCATTTTCTTTTACTTATTGGATGAGGTCTGTCCCTTGAAAAACTTACACAATGTTTAGACATTTACAACAATTTTAACTGTTTACTCTATTTTATAAATTGAGGTACCTTCACCATTTGGTGCCTCACCATTTAAAAAAAAATGAAAATTACCTTTCTGCTTTAAAGTCACACCAGTTTATAACTATAATCAACATACATAAACCTGTAGATACACGCCTGTCCTTACCTGTTGTGAGACGTTGTGATTGGTCCAATGGTTGAAGACACCTGCCTCACCTCAGCTCTCGACCAATGGGAGCCCAGCGCACCTGTCCGATCGATGTTAAGGCGGGGCGCACACCTGAAGGCGTAGGCGGTAGCTACAGTACATTAAGGTCAAGACTTTAGAGTACTTATATTTTAGAAGAGGAATAGAGCTTACGGAAAGTTTATTTAGCACTAACGACCCGCCCCAGCTTCGCACGGGTGCAATGCTTAGGTATACATCACATTTGAAACCACCAAAATTGACAGTGTTTCTCTAACAAATTATACATCTATCGAATATAAATCCTTCTAAACCTTCCTGTTGAATCACTCTATCTATTAACAAAGCTGCATTAAAATCTGTTGCGTAGTTTTAAAGATTTAAGAAGACGGAGAAGACGGTTATAGAAGACCGCAGCCAAATAACACTACATGTAGTGTTGTGTTCCTGCGGTGAGTAAGGTAGCCAGAGCTCCACGAGGAGACGCTGTAGCGGCAGTGGGGGGACCAGGGATGGAGTAGCGTCGTAGGGGTGTGCCTGTTTGGCCCTTCGACGTGCATTGCGCTTTGTCCCTTTCACTGCCTATACTTAGGTACAGTTGCTCCGATTCAGCATTAGGCTTATAAAACCCCTCGCGTAAATTACATAGACATTTCTGTCATTAGTAAGATAGGCTGTTTCAAACTGACAGTTGGTCCCTTTTTACAGGGTCGGCAACGCGTGAGTGACGCCTCTGGTGTTGCAAGCGTCCATAGGCTACAGTAACCGCTTCCCATCAGGTGGGACCGTATGCCTGTTTGCCATCCTGTGGTATAAAAAAAAAAAGGAAAGCGACTTTGTTTTATAACATGTATCTAATGATATGACGACAAATTAAGCTTGATATGTAAACTTTTAGCAGAACAGATAAGGCAAAACACTAGTTAGACAAAAACTCACATTCGAGTTTTTATTCAAACTCTCCCTTTCACTCGCGTTCCCGGGATCTTAATCTTGTCCGATACCTATAGGTAGGTTTAAAAAGTAGCCCATGTCCTTTCCCAAGCTCTACCAAATTCTATCAAAATCGATTCAATAGTTTTGGCGTGAAAGCGTAACACCGATAGACAGAGTTACTATCGCATTTATAATAGGTATTAATAGGAATATAGGTACCTATTTATATACCTACATAAGTTTACTTCGCATAATCTTACCGGTAAGTCTAAACGCGGCTGTCAATCGGCTAAACGTAGAGTTCGACAATGAGTGACGTCTAGTCTTCCGCCATCCTAAATTTCGACCTAGCCAATGTAGCCAGCTCCAAAAATATCACAAATTGGTGTCAGTTAGCGACATTATCTACCTACTAGTTTCGCTACATTCTGCGGGCAATCAGTAAATATTTCCCATTTATATTTATTCTAGCTCAATTTTACCTTAGATTTTAAATAAATGAATATCCTGGGACATTTCTCACACACGGCCAATTTGATTCCACACTAAGCAGAGCTTGTGATATGGTAACCAATACATACCTACTTGTATAAATATTTACATCCAGATACAGGACAAACAGACATATTCATGCATACAAATGTTTGTCCTGGGCGCGGCTTGAGAGTCTGGGTCACTAACCACAAAGCCAACCGGGCTGTCAAGCAATTTTGCAGATAGATATGTAGGAAAGACACGGAGACGTTCTAAAATAGGTAGGACCTATATAAGTTTTTTAAACCTACACATTTTTACAATAATTTTCAATAGGAAAATAATCTTTCTACTTCCATCTATTAGCCTAGCTAGTAGGTATTATAAGGTAAAACTCTTCATTTGAACCTGCATAATTTTATATCTTCCAAAGCCAAGTTCTGTAATTCTATTGCTGATTTTCATTACCAACACTTTTTCAAATCATATTTACCTAAGCGCGTACCCATTACGCTCCTTTTCGCTCATTAGTGTAATTCACCAACTCGTTAATTTCAATTTGAACGTCAAAATGAATTATGAAAACTAACATCGCCTATTAATAACCGAGTAAAAGGAAAAGTGCTGGCAAACATTATTGCTTTTTTTTCATATGTTTTTCTAACATCACGGATGCGTATTACACGGTGTTTTAGCGACGTCCCGTGGCGGACATCCGGTGTATAACGACTGGTAATGATGTGTGGACGTCTCACCTGGACGCCTGGACGCCTGGACGCACGAGTGTCGTCATTAGCCGCTAGTGGTGGGACGCCTGTCGATAAGGTTGATCGATGAATTTATTATATATTTTTAAATGATGGTAATGATATTGTTATTCAAATTGGCATTGATAGAAGCTTTGGTTTGGTATTTGTAAAATGACTTCGATGCGGGTCTCTGTGAAGTAGATAAGTTTTGGGTTAAACGTAGCCTATGTTGTTCTCCATAGGTATTCACGCATAATAATAGATACCTTTTAATAGATATATAATATCACATAGATATTAAGAAATGATAAATAAATAATCGCTTTTATATTTACTGTAGTACCTACCTAGTTCACAAAGAGAGAAATATTGATCGTTTATTTTAAATCTTGCACTTTGTACAGGTACGTTAAAATGCTTCTGAATTATGTGTCACTCAGTTTCCTAACTCACTTTTCAATGTCTTTAACAGTGCCAAAAGTATGTCAATTTAAATAAGTAGGTACATCCCAAAAAAATGCACCAACTGACAACTAAACGTTTGACATACAGTAACTCGATACAAAACGATACACCACAAAACTATCGATAAAAATAGCGTCGTCGGCAGTGACATCCCTAGGTCTGTTGGTAGGCGCCACGTTTGCCAAAACGAGCAAACACGAAACGTTTTCAATGAAAGGTATCTTTGACAGCCCTGAGAATACCTTGGCTAGTATAAACTGCATCTTTGTTTTAACAATTTTAGACTTGGCACGGTTTCCTTTGGAGGTGGCGAAAAAAGTGTTGGAAAAAAAAGCTAACTGCGCAAGATATTATGTTATAGGTAGGTATGTAGTTGCGGTAATTACATGAGTGTTATTTTAGTTAATGTTGGTTTAGTTTTTTTTCGTCATTTTCTTTTTTTTTAACTAGCTTCCACACTGCGGTTTCACTGTTGTTGTTCTTGTTCATGTGTGAATACGTGGATTATACATAGATATAAGCCTGTTCACGACTGATAATGCAGCTTTTATTGGTGAAAGTTCAGATTGGCCCAGTAGCTCCGAAGCTTACTCAATATAGACAAAACAACAAATCTTATGTTTCCTCTTTAAAATATTAGTTCCTTAATGCAAAAATAACTCCCCATACCTACTTACTAATAAATGTGAGCAGCATTTATTATAGGTATAATTTCATATCATTTCTAATAGAAATAAGTAACCGTACAATAAATAGAGCTTAAAACATAATCAAATAAAGGTGTAAAACCATCTTCTGCTAACACCTATACAGCTCAAAGAACTCACAGCACCTATAAGCTATAAATGAAATTAATTTAATCACCAATTTATTATGGTGGCGCTTGTTGTCTCTGAAAACTTTCATTAAAAAGTTATCACCAAACTTTCGAGCTTCGTATTTCTTAGCATTTAAATTCTATTTTATTCTCATAGATATGTGTAGAAAAGATATATCTAATAATATAGATATACATATGTATCCTTATAGCTCTCCCCAGCCCACAGGTTCCAGGCTATCGGATTGCAATTTACCGTCCAAATTGGGGTTCCGTATAAAAAATATAACACCCGCGGGATGTCGGCCCTCAAGGGGTCCGCTTACCTTTACGAAAAGATATGGTGTAAAATCTTACTGGCATATGCTATCAAGACTCTATAGGTATTGTCTGTTCTGTCTGTTTGGGCTTTTAATGCGAGAGTGTTGATGATAAGTAGGTAGGTACCTACATATTTCCCTTGATTTAGTAAATAACTTCAGTATGAAATAAAAAGATCTACATATATCGTATTTATACAAAGAACCAAATTGATAATCACATTTTTTATTAGTTGATTTTGATATGAGACTACAAGAGACACTTGATTTTCTATTTTTAAAATGAATTAACTTGTATTTAGATATTAGGTATGTATAAGTATTGTATTTATATGTGTCTTTCAAAGAACTTTGTATATTCTGATTTACTTAATCTTTATTGAACTTTTGGAATAGCTACTTACCTTCTTACGATAAAAAATGTATAACTAGTTATTTCAGCAAAGCATCTGATCATGCGTAGGTAGGTAAATGCTTGAATAACATTAAGGGTAATATATTATTGAAAAAAAACCATTATTTTAGTTTTTTCTAACCAGACACCTGTTCAAAAGATACTTTCAATAAAAATAGAAAGTCTACCTACTTAAGTACATGAAAGCCCATTAGTTGGTTTTCTAATAAAAATACCGAGCATACCATACATTTAAGCGCATTATAAGATTTATTATGTATAAAAACAGCTGTCGCTGGTACCTATCGCTTTAAGATTACCTGTGAAATAACGCTCACTTTAAAATGAAGAAAAAAATACAAGCGAGTGCCAAAATTTTTTGGCAAACGCATCCAAAGGTGTTTATACTGTATACTCTAGAATACTGTGCGTCGTTATGCTTATAATTAACATGCAGGCTTGGTGAGATACCTTTTTTTTTAATCAAATGAGCTTACGTTTGGCTTCAGACACACTCTGACAAGAGTGACGTCGAAGCCTAAGGTGTTACGCGCTTGCCCAGAAAATGGTTTTGTTGTTTAATGATGAATGTTTGTATGTATTAAAAATTAGAATATTAGCTATCTATCTATTAAATTGCAAGCTGTTACAGTCACATTGACCGAGCGAAGTCGAGCGAGAATAATGTATCATGGCATAAACCTTTTTAGAAGAAAACAGGATAATATATAGAAAATTGTCTGTCTGACCCATCAAAGCTTAGTTTTCAAGAAATATACAATCCATTTTCATTAAGTACATATAGGTAGGTATTCACTAAAAAGGGACTGTAAATCCAATAAAAACAATTCCCAAAAAGAGCACCTAAAACCGCAGCACAAACTAGCTATGTTTAGAAATCACCGAATGACATTAATAACATTACATTGAATCGTAAAATAAAACTGAACTCGCATATAATGTTACGTTTTAAATTAGTCTTAAAGTATTATTGTTTTGAAACAATTTGTTTGCTTACTTTATGACGATAAACACGACTTTCGCGTTGAGTTGCGACACGTTCACGACACCGACGCGACTGTCGTTAACGGAAAATTATCATATTTATAAGTGGACACATAAATTGTCGCTTGTATATACGCGTGACTACACGCAACCCACCTTTAGTTCATTCGAAATTTTCATTTAAAATAATCCAAATTAAATATATGTAGGTACCTACTTACTTATATTTTATTACTTACAGCATTTGTAGTGTTGCCTAGGTCCTCAACTTATGACGCAAACACCTTAGTCGAAGAATATCTAACAAGTTACTATTCACAATTTTCCCAGAATATATACCTAAGTAAAAAAAGTTTCCATTCACAATTTTCCTCAACACTCAACACAAAGAAAATCCATCTTTGATACCCTACCCTCGGAACATTTCTGACTTTTAATTCGCCTGCAGTTCTGCAGGTGTTGTACCCGCGGGCGGTCCGAGGTGTCCCCGCAATCAGCCGCGGCGTCTGACAGTTGACAGGTGACAGCTCAGTTGACAGGTGACAGCTACCGTGACAGATTGAGGCGGCCGGCCGACGCCCGCCATCTCGCGGTCTTTTGTTTCCACCGCCGTACTTTTGTTCCTGCTTCTCTTTGTTTTATGATTGTGGATTTGGAGGGGTAACGATTTATTTTATACACCGTTTTGGTATGCATTCAGATTTTGTTCGCGGATTTATTTCCTTGTTTTGAAATCTAATTGTTTTTTTATTATTATTATTATTATTATTATATTCTTGTTTAAGAATTGTTAAGTCTAGGTTAAATTGTAAATTGATTACATCATCGAACTTAATAAGAAGATGTGAGCCGAAGCATTCATAAGCTTGAATCTTGGTTTTTATTAAGACATAAAAAAAATTTCAAATATAGCAAAATATTTGTTACCAAAAAGTCACTTTAGATTACATATTCTTTGACTTCAAAAATCCTTATTTTTAATAGATTACTTCCATATATACAAAAACACAATGACGAATCGAGCATTACAGGACGGCAAATTTGAATGAATATATTCAAATAGGTACCTACCTACATTCACACGGCAATAAGAACCTTTCCAATTTCGAATTCATTAAAAAACAAAAGCCAAATTCACACCAATAGCGGCAAAGTCACGTGCATAATGAATAGTGTGGGATCAGTGTCGGCTGTAGGCCTCATCATGACGTCATTAGGTGGACACGGCGCAGGGCCTCGCCGGCTGGCCGCAATTAGTGGACTAGGCGACGCCGACGGGAGCTCATTATAACAGCCCTTTATTGGGCCTGTTCAAATTATTGTTACTCAATTCTGAACATTTATTTGCTGGCTAGATAATAGAATAAAATATGATACTTAGAATTATCGAGCAAAATAGATAGAAACTAAATTCTAAATTCCAGACTCTAGTTTCTCTTTCTCTACGGATACTTTATTATTGAATTGTACTGCCTACCTATACATGATATTTACATCTATAGTAGAACTAGTGGACCAGGCAGACTTCGTTCTGCCCACCAGCGCCACCTACCGGGTCCAAGTATATGTAAGCTATCCTATCTCTCAAGTTGGATCGAACTGCACATGGTGTGCGAATTTTATTATAATCGGTTAAGTGGTTTATGAGTCCATTGAGGACAAACATTGTGACACGAGATTTATATATATTAAGATAATATTTCCTTCATTGCTGCATAATTCCCAACATTAAGAGTGTGATCACAAACTGAATACGCTGATCCTGAAAAAGTCCATGTACCTTAATATAGCCTCTAGTTTTATATTTCTTTATTTAGTCCCATACACAACACTAAACCCGGATAACTTTCAAATCTTCCATATTAATACCTACTACAATTTGGAAAGTTTATACCTAACCATTCTAATCACTGATTAAATAAGTCTCGCGATCATTAACATTTGCAAGCCTAACCTATTCTGCCATCTTTAAAAATACGTTTGCATTTTGGCAGCTAGTCGCAAAATTTGCCGAAACTCTCCGGTACCCTAATGAGCACGGTTAATAAGAGCCGCTGTTAATTACCGTTATCGTGATGACTTATTATGGTTTCCAAGCACTGCCCGCCTCGTCAGTCAGGTATTATATGATCTAGGGTTTGTATGGAAGGGATAAGAAATAACGTCTTGTATCTTCTATGGAAACTCTCTAATTGCAACAAAAGTATTAAAAACCATCTGCCTCCGCGTGGTGCCCGTTCCGGTTGGAATATAGGGATAAAATATAGCCTATGTTACTCCCTGGTACATAATGTTTCTTTCTATTGATGAAATAGTTTTTGAAATCGGCAAGATTTAATATTCTATGTACCTATAATTTTGTCAATCTTGAATGTGGTGTCAATGGAATACTACGTATTAAATAGTTGCTAAATATATTGCAATCGTTATCATTATTAGTAATTTCGGTACGTACAATTGATATACAAACATACATTGCCAAATTCAAATCCCTATAATAATAACGCAAAGCTTAAAAAGCTCAGACGCAGTCTAAGATTCCAAGCCATTTATTCTGTTGTGGCCCTAAAAGGGAACTTTTGAAAGTCAAAGATACTGAAGCCACTACTGGCTTACGTATGTAAGGTATGAAACTCACTGCAAGGTTACATATTTTATTTTAATATATTTTTCTTTTTAAGTGGCACATCCATTGGTCTATTACCAGTGTTGGCATCGCAAAGAACCGACGGACGGCGACATTCGCGTTAATAAAGGGATTTCGCTTGTTACGCAATTTTATTGCGAAACAAGAAGTTTTATGAGGAATTATTTTGTGCCATTATTTTTCATCAAAATTAAATATCCTTTCAAGGGATATTATTCAGGCTTCAAACTAAGAATACAAATTTGAAGAGTCTTAATTATGACTTGATAGATATTCATAGGAAATATATTTTTTGCTCCACCCTTAATTAGTATATTAAAAGACAAAAATAAATCTAACTATCATATCCATCTCTATAAATCTACATTTAAAGTAACTAAACTTCCTAAAATCCCTGCTTAATATTATAAATGCGAAAGTAACTCTCCGACTCTCCATAACGATTTTACCGAATCGATTGTAATTTCTAAAATTTGGTACATAATAGCTTGGGATTGGACGTAGGCTAAATTAATCGGATGAAACCCGTGGCAGAAGCTAGTTCAAAAAATTATCTTACTTTCAATTATTAACTTCTATAACTCACTAGATTTCCTAAAAATGCAACATCAAATACACACATTCTTGATATACATTAGTTAGAACCTTCAACAGAAGTACCAACCATCTCCAAGCTAGCACGAACAAAAACGTAAATCCCAACGTTATTTTACACACTATTACACCTTTGATATATTCGAGAGGGAGCGATAAAAGGCAACCGTTTTCCATTTAGTTATTAAACGAGATATCAAACGAAACAATAAACTAAGAAGATAATTGGCACTTGTGATTTCAAGGTTGACAGTTGGCTGAACGTCGCACGCTTGTAAAATAACCCTCAAAGATTGTTATAGTTTAGTATTAATACATGTAGATGCGCCAGTTGAAAGCAAACTGTGTAGTTTTTACCTTCAACAATGTTGTCACAATGAAATTTTTCGCCGCAGCAAAAGCTTGCTTAAAAAGGAAAAATAATATGTATGAGAGACTATGTATAATATCATTATCATATTTTAGACATGTAAATAGGAAGAACACAATCATAAATAATAATTGACATTAATAAAAACAGTAAAGATTCTAGTTTTAAACTGGAATTTTATGATACATTACCTTGTATTTAGGTCTCGCAAAACCTATGTGACACTTAAATAAATGCCTCAATAATGTAAACAAATAGATTTGTCTTGTCTGTGTGGCTTGTACATTAGTCTATGTGGGTTAGATCAAAGAGCGCGCCGGTTGGTCGCGCGTCGCCTCCTGCGCCATCTTGCGCGCGCGCAGTTAATGTATTTAATGTGTCATTGTAGCAAGTACTAATGGACGGAGTATTTACTTAGAAATTGTACCTACGTGATTGGTACCGCATTCCATTCCAACGGTATGATATTTGAAATAGGTACACACTGACCAGAATAAATGACATGGTGTTTCTGTGTTATTTTTTTTTCTGTGACAGTTTTTGTTTTGAACGAGGGCGAATATGATTGAGTTTGTGTTGGTCTATTACAGGTTTAAACTACTAAAAAGTTTTCGTTAGTTTTATCAAAAGAAAATAAAAATCCCTTCTAATTAGTACAGAACCTCTATGATATTTTAAACAAAGGTAAATTTAATTATGATGTTTTATTGCCCCCATGCGTCTGCCCCATCGGATTAATGGTCAAATCTGTCAAAGTATCCGGTAACATCAAAAGGTTATAGACATATAAAATACATCAGAACATCTTTGATCTCGTAATAATATTGTAGGTAAACAAATTAAATTAAAATACCTACCGTTGCTTTTTAGAGAGTAGAAATTTTAATGATGCCATAGACTTTTGGATGGTTCATTTAAAATGGGTCAAACTGGGGAAAATAAAATAATGATGTATGTCATTAACCTATAGGTAACTACGAGGCATTATACAATTTTAATTTGGAATTTAAAGTGTGAGTTTAGGTTTAGTGAAATTCCCGGATTTTTTCTTTAATCTTCCAGAAAAAAAAAAATTATTTTAGTTAAGAGTGATTTACCACGTGACATACATGAATATATCTAATCTATCTATAAAACGCTATTTTAATATGTTACTAATAAGTAGTTATATTATTTATGGCTTTTTTATTACATAGGTAGTACCTATAACCTAGTATTACCTAATTTTAGGTTATAGATTTAATCTTAAACAGGAAGATTAAATCATGTCTAATAATGTTAGTAAGGAAAACCTCATGTTAATAAATATTCCTCAATAAGAAATAAATTAAAATAATACTTATTTAATGCTATCTCAACAGTAATAACACAAGGCCAAGTAAAATAAAATATGTATAACATACCTTTTTTGAAGATAACATTCTACCCACTTGATTATTCAAGGTGACATACAAACATTCCAACTTAATCCGAAAATTATCATACACGCGATCTATGAAATGTGAAAACCGGAAATTGGGTCAGACCCGCCCACTTATCTACCGGAAGTGGACGCCCAGGGCGACGTATTTCCGGTAGTGACGTCCACACACCTCCGGACCGATTATCGTGTTACTGACTTCTTGTTTTTGGGTGACCGCTTTACATACTTTATAGGAGTGATTTTGGGAAGAATAGATTATCTATTTGAAACCTATTTATTTTTTTATAATCCAAGTAAATTGCTGATGTTTGTGAAAATATTGCACATCGAACTTGGAACCCACAAAAACGATTTTTTATAGATAAGTTTGTACCTACCTACTCATCAATTAAATAAAAGCACCTACTTAAGCCGTGGTGGCTCAGTTGGGAACGCACCGACTCACGCACGATCATGAGGGTGCCGGTACAAATCCCTGGCCCGTACCTCTGAGTTTATAAAAACTTACGTACGGATTCACACCACTGACTTTCGGTGAAGGAAAACATCGTGAGGAAACCTGCATGCCTGAGATGTCACAATTAAAGGCATGTGAAGTCCGCCAATCCGCACTGGGCCCGCGTGGTGGACTATGGCCTAAACCCCCTCGATGTTAGGGGAGGCTCGAGCTCCTCGGTGGAGACGTATATGAGCTGTCGATGATGATGATGATGAATACCTACTTTGTAATGCTTGTTAGAATAATCAACTTAATAGCACTTAGGTACCTTCTAATATTTGTAATTGTATGTATTTCATATTCATCTTATTTTATTTTATTTATTGGAATGGAATCTTAGTATAGATATCATTCCACCAACAAACTTGCATACCTACCACAGACAGAAAAGTCCTATAAATCAACTTAGCATGAACAGATACAAAATATACCTATCCACCATCTCCAGATCACCTATAACTTAATGCTACCAACAGACCTGGGTGGCCACCATCTTAACAACCGGCAGTGCAGCAAGTTTAAGTGCTTACGCGAAATATGCGGTTCAAATCCCGGAAGAAGTTGCTGCTGGTAATTTACGATGACCGTCTGTCTGTAACGTAAATGCGGTAACTTTACAGCATATTGTTGGGTTGCGTAATTATGGTCTTACCGTTTCTTGGAGGTGATTATTGGTAATATGCTGTTGCATATGGCTTCCGATCTGGTCTGGTATGCTAGTAATTGTTTACCCTATGTATTTATTCAGTTTAGGCTTTAAAAGAGGGGATTGTACTCAGCAAGGTAACATTCCTCTTTATTCCAACCGTTTTACAATTTAGAATAAACAGATGAATGGTCAAAAGTTATTTAGGGTTAGGTAAATAAATAATTTTGAGATGGTTATATTATTATTTAATTTTGCAACTTCTACCATTTGGTCATTCTAACCCCACTCCTCCTATAAAATCCCACTTTATTTCTGTATTCTTTAACAGATCTTCCACCATATTTTTTTAAACCACATCTTAAAACAAACACTTCAAAAACTGTTTACTATACATTACATTTAATAAAGATTCCAATACCAACTAGGTAATCAAATTAAGATGAGGTGACATAAAACTCCAGCCCAAAACAACTCCACATTCAGCTAGTATATATAAGTCTTGCGACAACTCGGCTCGAGTAAATAAAAAGCTAATTTAAATGCCATTAAAACTAGATGCTCTCCAAGATTTAGGATCTGTGGAGGGCTCATTATTTCCCTCCTGCGGTCCCCCAAAGACGCCGTAAAGCGGGAATTTTAAACAGCACTCGCTGATTTATTTCGCCTTGTTGGTATTGACGCATAATGTTGTTTGGAATAACTTTAAGGGAGAATAAATAAACGCTGTTTGGTGTTTAATTATTTTATTTTATAGTGAATAGACTGTTTGGTGAGTGGTTTGTTAGGAATGAGTAAGGCTATCGTTAAAGAGGTCAACTTGAAATTGAATCTTTGCTAATGTTATAAATGGGACATTAACTAGGTAGGTACCTACTAAACAAAACAAGCCATGTTTGTAATGCAACATGTAAGTTTTATGATTGTGCATTACTAACATAATACATTTTTATTATTATTAATCTTCCTAATCGATTTTAATTATTTTAGGTAGGCATTGCTTGGACTAAGATATATGCTACCTTTTATTCCGGGAAAGTTGAAGGGTCCACGGAAACGCGGAAACTAGTAAAATATAGTTTACAAAACAAAACTGAGCAACTAGACATAAATATATAGATATTATAGCGTTAACAACATAGGTGTCCTCATCGCTATGCGATTCTACAAGTCGAGTCAGCCTTAAAATCGCAGTTTTAGGTCATTTCAATCCACTGAAAACCAAAAATAATCATGATTAATGTGTAACAAATTACTACACCTAATATAAATTAAACCAATAAAATAATAACATTAACAAATCGCCACAGATTAATTACGGCGGATGCGCCGAAGCGGCAAATTTTTGATCGAACCTAATTTTAACCGGTGGAGTATTTATGACAGGAGTAATACTATAAGTTACCTGTTTTATCTGTCTGTTAGGCCTCATTCGCACGAGAGCTTTTACCGGACGTTAGAAAAGCGTTCAAATACAACAATTGCACTCTAATGTACCTATATGTTGACACGACAGCGTTTTTAAAACGCGACGCTTTTTGCGGTGTTGCATTTTCAAAATTGGGCGTTGGAAATAGAGCATATTATGGTACTTGGAAATGCATTTTAACGCACGTACGGTAACTTTTTTAACGTACGTTAAAAAAACTCTTGTGCGAATGAGGGCTTAATGTCGGCGTGATGTGCGATGGCACGTGGGGACGTCACGTCACGGCTAACGTGAGGGATCGAGTGATCGCCATCAGTGTAAAGTGTATAAAATATCGGAGCGGTCGGCCGAGACGCGGTGTTTTATTTTCGGAGGTGCGTCAGATTTCGTATGTGCAGACTGTGTAGTCGTTTCTAGTGTGTATTAATGGGTATACGAAAAAAAGAGTTACAAATATTAGAGGCTATTATATATTAATTGTAGGTATATGCGTTCTGACAAGGGTCGCTGGAACTCGCTGGATGCAGGCAACGTCGAACCGGTCTGCATAGAAATCGACAAGGGATTCACCAGTGGATGTCCGACTAATATGCGTACCTAGTGCGTAATCTATTTACTATAATGTATCCGATCCTGCGAACGTCTTTTTTTAACTTTATCAATTTATCAGCAAATATTTATGCATATTGAAAACTGTCAGAACTGTCTTCATTGAGTACATCACCTTGTAGGCATATTTTAACATTCCCAACGCAATTTTTATGATCTCTACGGCGAACAGCGATCGAGGTTACGAGCGGAAGTGTTGCATTTCAAAGGGGGCATTCTTGTTACCTGTGCCTCTAAAAATAGCACGTGAAACAGCCGGATAGGACCGGGAACGACCGGGATGTGATTAGGCACGCCCATCTAGTCGGCTTTGATCTCGACAACTTGCGCCAAATCATGTGGGCATTTGCGGATGCAAAGATTTGTACATTCTGTCATTGTTTATGTTTGTTGATCTATGGAAAGGTGTGTCTGTTATATTGAATTAGATTCTAAATGGAGACTTGGTTGGTTGCGACGGTTGTGATTGAGCCGGTACTGGGAAGAGAGATCGCTATGTTTAGATGGAAGTAACAGTTTTATCCCCAACTAGCTTCTGCCCGCGACTACGTCCGCGTGGAATAGTTACTTTGTGCTAACGCTAACTTTCAACACGCGACTTCATTTACGTAGAAGGATGGACTCGCAGAGCCAACTGATGACTGCCCGTGCACGCCGGCCCAGCGTTTAAAGGCGCGCACAGTACCTACTTGATCATTATTTTGCGGCGATGTAATTATAAATTTACGATATCTCTTAAGATATTCATTGAAATCGAATGATGTAAATGGCAATTTTATTTTAAATGAAATACTTGTTATGAATAAAGTATTTATTTGGATAAGGATTAATATAATTTTTATAAAAACACCTTCACAAATAATACTTTATTTTAGAACAAATTTAGTTAGTATAAAAATGGTTATAGTGAGCCAACCTTAACAGATAGACATATGCTATCGCGGACTTTTTTTTAGAACTTTTAAAAGGGAACAATTCTGTCATACATCATTTTAGGGAAACTTTAACCGTTTACGCAGCGTACGCAGCGGAAGCTCTCAAAAGAAAATAGAAACTCCCGATTTTGAAACATTCTTCATTGGTGCTCTGCTCCTATTGGTCGTAGCGTGATGATATATAGCCTATAGCCTTCCTCGATAAATGGACTATCTAATACTGAAAGAATTTTTCAAATCGGACCAGTACTTTCTGAGATTAGCGCGTTCAAGCAAACAAACAAACAAACTCTACTCCTTTATAATATTAGTATAGATTTTTGGTGCAACTCGGAATTCTAGGAAATATTAATAACAATTTTGTGTTCCCGATAGATCTTAAAAAATCAAAATTAAAGTATGTATTAATTTAGACTATACTATTCCATCAGTGTGCCACTTAATCCTCCACTGTCACTTAAGCCTTTGAAAAAATACATCTACCTATATTATTACTGAAAATCAAATTTTTTTTTTTATATATATTTATTCAAAAAAAAAGTTATGCTATTTACACTTTTAACAAAATAAATACTGACAATATTTTTTGTAAATCGAGCACAGTTGTAGATAACGGTTGTAGAAATTAAAATTACTAGGTAGGTACACACACGAGATTTTAGACAAATAAATCTATAGACAATACAATACTGACGGAAAATGGTTACAAAAGTATCTTCACGCGAATTTCAAACATGAGGTAAGACATACCTCTAATCAAACACGGCGGATATTTAATTAACGAAATTTAATATTCCCCATTTCCAGGTTAACGATGTCGCTGTTTAACGAGCATCTCAACCTATATTCAGAATTACGAAATTAGGATACAGTTGTAGTTGTAACATAAACTGGTTAATTTAACTAAAACGTTAACACCGCGATACGTAGAAGCGCACGCGCAAACGACTTCCGGTACGAAAATCATCATCCCGTCACTATTGGTGACAGACAGACGTGCGAAAATTTATACTAATGCAACACAACCTGACTATGAACTAAACGACGACCATCATAACAAACAATCTAATATACATTGCTTGCTCATTAAAGAAGCGATACAAAAAGCAGAAGGGACAGCAGTAATGTAGGTTGAATTCGATAAAATTGTCGATATCACCCATAGCGTCGAGGAAGTGGGTCTGGCGCACAGAATGACAGGTGGACATTTGCTATTAGACGTAAATCATGTTTCTACAACAACACAGCGGCTTATTGTAGAGGCGAAAGAAAAAAAAGAAATTCGCAATAATAAAGTACGCTCTTTGTTTGAGCGAATTGTAATGGTGTCGGCCTGTAATGAGATTTCAAATAACATGGTTGATTTTCAAAGAGCACACTTTTGCGCAAATTTTGTTTGGTCTAATTTCAGATGTGAATGTTAACATTTTGAGGGTAAATTTGTTGTGTCTAGACTTTGTTCCTTAGATCTGTTTGAAGTTGCCTATAACATGTATAAAGTATTTATTAAATGTCCTCATTTAATATCGAAGCATTAGGGAAGATGACCTAAAATATATACCTACATTTACTGTTCCATAACACACAAAAAATTTCAGTGAGACCAAATATTTTCTAAATTCTACCAAACTTTTCATCGCATTTGCAGTCTTCCTCTCCATCAATTACCTTAAGCTAAAACTGCCACAGGGACTTAAACCTCCCAACATAACCTCAAGGGCGTAAAACAAAGAGCACTTCTCACCTAACAGGGCGAATCTAAAATATAACCATGAATCAGCAATGCGCGTACGCAGCACGAGCCGACATACCAATGTCACTTACAGTACCTGCCATCTGAAATTATCACAAAGGAGTGTTGCCACAAAGAAATAACTCAAACCCAATGTGACTCACGGAATTTAGAAACACTTTTGATCGGCATTGCCTTTTTGTTACCTTACAAATGTAGCTAATGGACTTACTTAAAATGCTCTGAGTATTTCACGTTATCTTTGTAATTGAAGACGATTTTATAAGGGCAGTGACGTCATATTCAATATAGAACCTCCTCCTTTTCTGAAGTCTGTTAAAAGACACCATAAGTTGACTTTGCTTTTTCAATAAACTGATTGGAAAAATCTTGTTGTTTACTAGATGTTTGCAAGATGGTCTTTATACCTATATAGTTATTTTCTTTGCTGTAAGTTAGATAACCTGGTAAATATTGTTTTTAGCTCCTGCTGCGCGGTTTCACCCGCGTAGTTCCCGGAGACAAAATAGCCTGTGTCACTCTTTGATAACGTTACATTCCGTTCAATAAGCCAAATATTTCCTCTTTAATATTATTTTTAGAATCCGCTAAACTGTTAACATTTTTAAATTAAATTTTCCCATGTACCTAAATATATTTTTTAGACGAATATCTATGTAAAAAACAAACACAAAATTAGTTTCAACTCATATACAATAAATCATTATTTACCTTGCAACATTTACATCATTTTCAACCGGTAGTTTTGACATGTGCACTTGTTAGATGTAAACATTGGATCAAGGTCGTGCGCCCGCGCAGGCCGCCACGTCGCCTCGTAAATCATCCGCTGAGGCGTTCAGGAACTGCGGATGAATGGCATCGCTGTTCTCAGGAGTCGTTACCGTGGACTGTATATTCAATTTGGATGGTTTTATGCAACTGATGACCAATATACAAGCTTTTTTTATGTCATTTACTGTCTTGATTGCTTCAATCTTCCATCGTCTTTAGGACACCGGGAGTTAAATGGTTACAGAAGAGCTGATCTGGTTCAACATCTACTTAACCTAGAAGCATGAGCCTTCCCAAATAACAAGGGAGGTTGGCCATAGTACACCACGCGGGCCTAGTGCGGATTTGGGGACTTCAAATGCCTTTAATTGTGTCATTTTTAGGCATTTGGCATTGAGATATTTTCTATGAATTGTGTCCAATTCATATAGCTAGCTGTGTCCGAACAGTTTCACCTGTGTAGTTCCCGTTCCCATAGGAATATTTGGATAAAATATAGGTACTTTCTGATAATGTAGATTTTCATTGCTGAAATAATTATTGAAATCGGCACAGCAGTTTTTGAATTTATTACAAACATACATTTTTCCTCTTTATAATATTGGTGTAGATAGATATAGAATTAACTCTCATTTGTCGCTTAGGTACTCTTACAATTCCATCACTAGTGCATCTCGTATTGAGCAACCATTCAGCCATATCCTGTTAACTAAGACCTCTCCGACATATAGTGTAAATAACGTATATATTCAGTTTACAGTCATCCGCCGGCACAGCGGCTGCACTCGGACCGACGCGACGTAGCATTTCTGTGAAAACACAAAATGTAGATACTAGTTCACACGTTACATTGTCGTATGTTACGAAACCGG
Source organism: Thyatira batis (assembly GCA_905147785.2). Classification (NCBI taxonomy): domain Eukaryota; kingdom Metazoa; phylum Arthropoda; class Insecta; order Lepidoptera; family Drepanidae; genus Thyatira; species Thyatira batis. Next base: position 11,126,889 of record LR990493.1, on the reverse strand, counting down.
CATTTGGATTGCGAGTCACTTTGTATTGAGATTGTTTATCGTTTAATGTGTCGAGGAATACGCATTTATAGGAACAGAAAAATGGTTCTAGTCTTATTTGTTGCGGGCTTACCAATCGCTTATTTGTAGGTGCTAATAATAATGCGGAAAGCATGATTTGTTTGTTTGTTTGAATTGAATAGGCTCTAAAACTACCGGACCGATATGCATAGTTCTTTTAGCAATAGAAAGCTACATTATCAGGGATTTAAATAGTCTATAATACGGAAGCAGGAACTACGCGGGTGTAAGTTGGACAACGCTAAATCAATAGAATAATAATTATATACGTGTTTTTTTACCGGCTTCTATTGCCATTACTTTATACTATTTTATTGTGTTAAACATATTAATTTAACACAATAAAATAGTATAAAGTAATGGCAATAGAAGCCGGTAAAAAAACACGTAACTTTAAAAATAGATTATACGTTAAAAAGTATAATTATTTTACTCCCTCAGAACTTAGAAGTGTCCACTTATAAAACAAGTTTATCAGCACTATCTGACTGATCTTTTGTAGTTTCCTTAATGGTTGGTCCTCACAGTTTATGAATGAATCGTATCACAGTAATGGCCGCTGTGCAGATGTAAGGGAACAAAGCAGCTGTTGTCCTCGATCGGTCGTAAAATCGGCCAATCAAAGGCCGGCTCTGATGCGCCCGCGCACTCAAACAGGGCAGTCGTTAATCGACAGTAAAATTGGACCACCCACAGATTTTTTGAGTGCTTTATTTCAGCAATTACCGGATTGAATGTGCAATGGATTAATGGGTCTTTTTTTGTACAGTTTTTTTTGGTACCAATTTTATTATGCATATTTTATTTGTTAAGGATAAACAGTTTATGTATTTACAACGTTCGGGATTTTGCGGATAATACGTCTTACAACATAACTGTAAGGTAGTATATTTTTTACCTGTGTGACACGATTTGGAAATTTGAAACTTTCAAATTGTTGTGGTTTTTTAGTGCTACTGTGTAATCATTATTTTATTGGTATTTTGAACAGTAATAATAAATAAAAAAATATTATAAGAATCAAAAATTAAAGTTTATAACGTTTTTTATGTATCATACCTTCTAACCGATTTAACCTTCAGTAGCAATACTCTATTGTCTTTAAAATGATTATATTATAAGGCTATTCTTCAAACCCAGTCCCAATAACTTTTCTACACATACCAAATCCAAAACAAGGTACTAACCAGCGATAAAATCAGTAGAATTCTTCAGCCAAGTATCGATAGCTGTGCCCTAACACCTTAACGCCCAACAACGTATCCGACACTCCATTATTTGTTTGTCTACAACGAGAGGATCGTAAAGCCAGATTGGTTCTTGTACCGGTACCTTTGTCTGTAAACATACGGCCACGGATTAGGAATATGGTGGAATTGCTATGGTGCGGTTGTGAGAATACTGGGGTCGCTAAAACGGATACTGTAGACATGTGAACTGGTGTGTGAGCCGCTAAAATGGTCGCAGAAGATTTGTGAATTCACTGAAAATTATTAAGTTGTCTTAGTCAATGCGATAGTACGCACAATTCTATTTTTGTTTTGCTACGATTCTGGCACAGAAAAATAACTAACAGTAGACTGTACGGTAACTCTGTTTAATGTAATAGTGCTTTATAAGGGTTAAATAAGTTAGTAAGAGTAAAAGAAAAAAGTGTATTAAATGCATAACATTTCTGTCTATATCTTCTTAATTTAAACATAGAATGTCATAAGCGTACGATCTTATTTTTTTAAATGGACTAGAAGGTGTTAGCCTCAGATGGCTTTTACACCGTTACGCGGACTGTTTTGGTGAGCGCAGAGGTCTCTCAATAGAGTCCCGCGCTCATGCCTACATCTCACCTCCGCTAATATTCATTGGTCCATGTTCCAAGCATGATGTTTGCAAGCTGATTGCACCTTAGCAGTCGGTTTATTGTTTGGCAACGATTCTGCTGTAAAGAATACGAGCTGTTTATGGTGTTCGTACGAGTATGGATATTTTTGGGATATGTAATATTGAAAATGCAAAAGTATTTGGTCTGGAAAAATGTACTTTATAGGATAGATCACCTTAGATTTTGAAAACGACCCCTATATCATAGGACATCGTAGGATATCATAGGATAAAGGGGTTGTTTTCAGAGTTTGAAGAATTGACTTTAAAAATTTTTAAGTTTTTTGAAACTAGATGACCCGCGGATCTTCGTAAGCGTCATTTCCCCGTTTCTGCAAGATTATTTATTAATGTTCCGCTCCTATTGATCGTAGCGTGATAATTTATAGCCTATAGTCTTCCTCGATAAATGGGCTATCTAACCTTGTAAGCATTTTTGAAATCGAACCAGTAGTTCCTGAGATTAGAGCGTTCAAGTGATCAAATAAACATATGTTTGTTTTGTAAGTCTTCAGTTTTTATATTACCTAGCATAGATTTGAAGTTATGCTTAAGTATTTCTTAGTTATTCTTTTAAAAATAAGGATGCCTCACAGAAGAACGGTAATATGAAAAAAGCTGCACAAGATAGAAAATAGTGATATAATTTTCACGTTGATTTCCTTCCGATGGCCGATATTTTTTCAATAAGCAAAGCAAAGGAAATAACATCAGGAGTATTTTCCAATAAGGCCCGTGAGGAGTGTCGCGGATAAAGTTATACGAATTGGGAGTTTTACAAAATGTCTGTAGGTATAATATTTTTTCAAAACTGACGATTTATGTAAGCCTTCGCCAATAACTATTTGTAATAAGTCTGATGTGGTATTTTAAAACCAGTAATCTCCCTTATAAAACAATAATGACAGACAGATAGTCTAAAAATATTCTAATCATATTGGTCTAGTCGCGTATTTTTGCCTAGATACGAAGTGTTTGTTTATTGGAGTTTTTAAAGGTTGAATTTTCACAAACCTGTACTAAATTATGAGGATTAGAAGGAGAATAGATAGTAGATAGATACACTTTGCTAATTAATTAACTTAAAACCGATTTAGCAAATTCTAGTCATCCAAATTTCATTAATAAAAGTTATATATAAATAATAAACACAAGTATCTATATTATCTGTGTTTATGTTAAATCATAAAAATCTCTAGAGTTAAAAAATATTTCAAGAATAAACTTAATTCTTCTTAACTCGTCTATCGTACGGAAAGTTTTCTAAAAAACCTGAATATTTAATTGTGCTGCAACGGATATAGGGACAGTCTGCTGTTTAGCATTATTAAAATACTCTACGTAACATCAGGACTTCCTTGCCTTTTCTAAATTAATATACCAGCAAGACTTGTCGTGTGTGTAACATTTATTTTTTGAGCTTTACTAAGCTTTAAGCTTATGAAATACCTGAACTTTCTACAGATACATAAGTATGACAACTTTGCATTTGGCATATCTTTTTATTTGTGGATCTTTAGTGGGAATGAACCTATGACCTCACAATGCCAAATTTTATATATTTTGTGGTGTATTTGTATATTTTACTGTGTATTACTAAATAGATATAACACTTCTAATCGCCCAGGTACATGTGTGAATCCGCTGGACAGAAGCTAGTACACTTGCCTATATTAGACAAGTGGCTCCTTGCGGTTTCACCTCGTTCCCGGGGGATCTTAAATTTTACCGAGATTCAAAGTGACCTATGTGTTATTCCAGAACATATTCTAATTCTGTGTCAATTTTCATCGCGATCCTTTAAGCCGTTTTAGCGTCATATAGTAACAAACATACCTACTTACATACTAACACACTTTCACATTTATAATATTGGTAAGATACTACATTGTTGTATGATTTTTTATGACATTTTAATATGTTTAATCTAAAATATTATTTATTCACACGTATAAATCTTACGTTCCCACTTCAACATTAATGTGTTCTTACAATAACATCGTAGAAATACCAATACGTTAATTATATACAGATGGTTTTCAAAACATTCTCCGATGATAATACTATTATGTACAGTAAACAACATTACCTGCGAGTTATAGCTTGTGGTAAAACTGTGCCGGCTTGTGTGGTGACCATCCGCTTAACCTGTAATGGGGATTTGTAAACTTAAATATTAAAGTCAATTGACTTGTCGGCTTTGTCGGTTGGCTTTGTGGTTAGTGACCATGACTCCCAAGCAGCCGGTCGTGGGTTCAAATGCCACCCAGGACAAACGTTTGTATGCATGAATATGTCTGTTTGTTCTGTATTTGGATCTATATAAGTATGTAAAGCAGATATTTGGTTACCATATAACAAGCTCTGCTAAATTTGGAATCAGATTAGCCGTGTGTGGAAAATGTTCAATTTATTTATTTTTCAGAATATTCTTAACACTATCGAGGTTCCTTTTAGGGTTCCGTAGCCTAATGACAAAAAACGGAACCCTTATGCATTCGTCCGTCTGTCTGTCCGTCCGTATGTCACCGCCATTTTTTCCGAAACTATAAGAACTTTACTGTTGAAACTTGGTAAGAAGATTCTGTGAACCGCATTTTTCGAACTACCATCATTAGCACCATCTTCTACATATGTATAAAACGAAGTGCCCGCCGCCTCTGTCTGTCTGAACGCGATGAACACAAAAACTACCGAACAGATTTTCATGCGGTCTTCACCAAATTACGGAGTATTTCATGGGGAAGGTGTTTATGTATAATACATCAATTTGGACCCGGTAGGTGACGCTGGTGGGCAGAATGAAGTCTGCTGGCTGGCGTTAGTATAATATACGCGTGCACCTCACGGGCGCGTGGACACCGCACAGTTTGGCTCGTAGATTGGCCGTGAGCCAAATTCGACAGATATTTGCTTATAATTTGGAATCAATATGCTTCCACACGTGCGTTCGACTGTTTCACTCATAATCGTACAAGTTGTAATTCCTGTGGCATCGCTCCGCTAATGGCAAGTGTACCTAGGCCATAACGCAGGTTATGTTTGGATTTGTCTCTGTCGTGAAAATTTGGGAATGAAAAGCAATTATGAATGGAGAAACTCTGGTTGCTACTAGTTAGGTTGGAGCGAGGCTTGTAGCCCCACTTTAGCGGCGAAGCAGGAATGATTTAAAAAAGGATTGTAAAAAAAAAGGTTAGAACAGTCAGCTATACCTATTCTCAGCAATTGAACACAAAGATTCGATTAATATAAGGATGTTGTGTCTTAAAACCTAATACAGTTAAAAGAAAGAGTAGCCTATGCTACAGGTAGCGCTATCCACTGAAAAATGTTAGTATTATTGTATTTAAGATATTAAGTGAAAGTGCCTATAATATTACTGTATCTCTTTACCTAAACATAAGGTGGATACTAAAATATGAACAGATATTTTTTCTAACGCTTTTATATATAAAAAAAAATACAAACGTTGTTCAACCATCCATAACACTCATACCAGGAAATAAACATAATCCACATTTTCTCCAAATCCCCAGTTTAAAATTTATTCAGGCTAACAAATGTATTGTTAATCGCACGTTTCCCCACCGTGACAGGTGTGCCGTCCGGGAATAGAACCCGCGACCGGCCGGTCGGTGCGCACGCGCCGCCGCGCCGCCCGACGTGCGATCTTGTCGACTTGTGTTTTTATCGCTTTTAAAACAGTTATTTGTGGTTCCGAATGTTTTGACTTCCCACCGATACTTTTTAAGAACGCTTCATAATAATAATTTTTGGAAAATGGCATTCTTAAACAGCTGTGCCAAAATAATTTTTGATCTTCAGGTATTTTGCGAATACTAATATTATAAATGCAAATGTAATTCGTGTGTGTGTTTTCGTTATGTCTTAGCCGCTGTACGAATTGCAATGAATTTTGTTATGGAGATATACTTGAACATGGGGTACTTAAAAGTATGATTCTATGCAGGTGAAGACCAGTTGACCAGGAGTTATACCTATTAGTGTGTTTAGGAGTCAGGTAGGCACCTAAAGGAAAACAGTATCAGATCTTAGGTATAAATATCTATTAGTATCTATTAACATTATATTACATAGTAACCTACCTAATTAATCTAGTTACTATTGACATAAGAATGTAATTAAATGATAAAATAATTGAATAATTTTGCACGCCTACTCGATATTCCAGGTTTACATGTAACTGAATTTGGTAACCATAATATACTTTTTGCTTAGTCTAGATTGTAGAAGTTTAGCTATTGTGGTGTACAAAATGTCATTAGAGCCTCCATCCACTGCCATTTTGGTAAAACAGTCAAATAATAATTTTCATGAAAATCATTACAATTTATCTTCTTTATCATAATAACTAGCTGACCCGGCAGACTTCGTACTGCTCCAATCTATACATCTATACTAATATTATAAAGCGGTAGAGTTTGTTTGTTTGTTTGCTTGAACGCGCTTATCTCAGAAACTACTGGTCCGATTTGAAAAATTATTTCAGTATTAGAGAGTCTTCACAGTCACTAAATTTTTTTTCTCTTGAGGAAGGCTATAGGCTATATATTATCACGCTACGACCAATAGGAGCGAAGTACCAATGAAGAATGTTTAAAAATCGGGAGTTTTTTTTCCTTTTGAGAGCTTCCGCTGCGTACGTACGTAAACGGTTTGATGTGCACGAACACCGAAAGGCTACTCTACAGGTGCGAAAGCTGACAGATTTCGTCCCCATCAAGCGAGGTGTGAGGCAAGGGGATACTCTCTTGCCAAAGCTCTTCACTAATATGCTAGAAGACGTAATTAAATCTCTAGACTGGGAAGCGCGAGGAATAAATATTCTCTCCGGGAGTCTCAGGTGAAGGAGATCGCTAGACGGATCCAGTTAGGTTGGAATGCATTTGGGAAACTTGATATACTCTAATCCTCAGTGTCTGAAGACCAAGGCATTTAACCAGTGCATTCTGCCCATCGTCACCTATGGTGCTGAAACATGGTCGCTTACAAAAGGCAACATGTATAAAATAATGGTTGCTCAAAGAGCCATGGAGCGAACCATGCTGGGCATCTCCCTCGTGGACCAAAAACCCAACGTCGAAATACGACGTAAAACGCAAGTGGGTAAATGGATCACGGGATTAAATTGACGGAAGATGGGCTAAAGCTATTACAGAGTGGTGGCCTAGAGAGAGACACAGGAAACCGGGTAGACCACCGGCCCGGTCGGTAGACGACATTGTCGGAGCAGCGGGTAGGCAGTGGATGTAATTGGCACAGGACCGTATAAAGTGGCATAAAAATAAGGAGGCCTATGCTCAGCAGTGGGTTATTACGGGCTGATTAGATAGATAGAAAGAAAGTTAAATAGAAGAATGCACTCATAGATATGGTAACACAATATCGTATAACTTTTTTCCGTGTTTTCAAGTGCGACAGGATGGATTGACATATTACAGTTGGTTGTCAAATCTAATGTCAAATATTATGATTGCGTTCAAAAGTTTAAATTTTGACAAAACTAAAATTGATCAATTTAAAAACCGACCAAATTAAAAATCAGATATTATTAGGTATTATTTTCGGAAATTAAAATTTAAATAAGTAAAAAATATTTTACGCAAATTAATGTCTAAAAAGAACAAATATTACAGTTCCCGAACTTTCGAGACATTTTAAAAAAAATTATTTCTGAACGCACACATGAATAGTTGTTACAGTATTTTACAGTATAGGACAACAAATGTTTGACATCTAATAAACAAATCACCATTTATTGAAATGATTAAGTATTAATAACACATATCGAAATTCATTGTTTTTAAGATGTATTCTGCTATTCGGGGCGGAGACAAATCCAACGAATCAATAACCATGAAAAATGATTCAGCAGATCTCGAGTTATAAGTGTTGTAACAAACCCGTCTTTCTTTTATATATATAGATATATCAACAATCGACTTTGACGCAGAATATATAAACATAAGAATACTGACATTACTGACTCATATTGATGCGTTACATAGAATTTGTGGTATCATAAATAAAGCCCATATATTTACAGCTAAAATACACTAATTCCCTTAACCCGTAAACCTCGCACCAACTCGTTAATAATCTGCAATAAAAAAAAAACTTACAATAACCTATGAAAATTCTTTTGAATGTAAATATAGCATTTTGTGTGTACGACACGGCGGCGACACGACTAGAAATACCTACATGTCTATATTCTAAAATAAATTAATCTATTACTATTACAATAGTGTGGTTATGTAAAAGTACCTACTATTAAATTACTGGTCGTAGCTTCCCATATCAATCCTTACTGGTAGCTTCGATATTAACACAGACAAACATCTGTTAACACAATGGCCTTCTTATTACACAGGTTAATTAGGACGCTGAAAGAATCGTTAATAAAAACTGTAAATGATTTCAAATTCGTTATCGTCACGCTCACCGTTTTTGCTACATTTTTCATTAATATTTCGCTCCTAATGATCGTAGCGTGTTAGTATATATACCTATAGCTCATAGCTTTCGTCAATAAATGGGCCTCTTAATGAACTTCTATTAGCCTCCTTCGATAAATGGACCTCTAAACAATGTTTTCAGCTTTATTATTAGTATAGATTCTATAAGCTAACAGCTTCCTATAAATTAAAAATGAAAAAACGTTTATTACAACATAAACACCTTATCACTAAACAAAAAATCAATTAAAAGTAACTTAAAAGTGTACATGCAGATCCAGCTAAATTAGAAAAACGTTGTATCGACGATCCCCACACTAGGAATATGTAGTAAATACCACAAGCTCCGGTTAGCTTTGACTTATATCATTTACTTTAGTTAACAGTTGCAAGTTTTTCATAGTAGTAAGTTTTAAATTTAAGAAGGTGACAACATATTTTTCTACTCCATTTTCAATTACCACAAATTTTTTTTCGATAATAATTTTAAATCCGTGTGCAAAATGACTGAAATGTCGTCGGCCAGTCGTGAGTGTCGTGACGTATAAATTCCTAGGTGTGATATAATTTGAACTGTTGCCAAAAGATTAGGGATATTGAGGAGTGGGCGTCATATGTGTGAAATCTATCTGAGGGCTTACAAGAAAATTTAGATGAAAATAATAACCGTTTAGTTGGTTGTTGACTTATTAATATTCACGTGTAAGTATGCCTTTAGTTTATTATCTCGTTTCGTTTTTATTTATAACGCTTTTATAACTCTATATTTTAATAATGTTGCTACTTTATAGAAAAATGTTTTTAGACGCCATGTTTTTTTCCGTTTAGAGCTTTAGAGCTTTGAAAATGAATTTACTTTTTAAAATGGTTCTTCGCAACCAAAGTGGTGGTTTAGTGGTAAGCACCGACTTTCGAATATATAGGTGCAGGTTCAAAGATCTGAAAGCTTAGGTACGGATTCACACCACTGGCTTTAGATAAAGGAAAACATTGTAAGGAAAACTGCATGTCACTTTAGGCCCGCGTGGTGGACTATGGTCTAAGTCACTTCGTCGTTAGGGTAGCCTCGTTCTGTGGAGAAATTAATCTTTCTGCTTGACCGTTAGTTGCTGGATGATATGGAGCTGAAGTTTTATGTACTAAACTTCTTCCAAAAATCTTGTAAATTCTCTTGACGTGAACTGTCTGCCATTATCAGAGACTAAACTGTACATTATGGTTTACCGAAATCTACGTATAAATTTTTGAGTTTAGAAATACACGAGGAGTAGACACTTTCAGGGTATTTATGATATGAAATTTATTTTTTCGCTATTGTCTGCTTCATGGTCATGTAAATGAAAATGTAACAAAAGACAATACAAAGAACGAAATTAAATAACAAAAACTCACATAATGAAGTGTCCGCCATTCAATAAAACTTTCAACTTCTTTCATAATAAAACATTAACCTTGTCAAAATGCATAATACACCGCCCACGCGTGAGACATTTCAAATTTCGTGTCTCCTCAATTTTGTCGTATTAATTACTTTTCGGCCAATTTTGCGGTCTGTCAAACTGTAACGAGTCAGAGTATAAATAGGTAGGTGGATTTTACAATGTCTTTTCGGTATTTTAATATACGTTGCTCGTTTTAGAAGCATAACTTTGTAGTTAGTTCTATTTGTGTGAGCAATGGTTTGCGCGTAATTTATGATTGTCATTTATTTGTCTCAATTCTGTATTTTTCTATATGTAGGTGTTTTTATATTGAATTCCTACATTGTGTTTTGATTAATTGGCGTTAAGAATGCAGTAATGTATGATTTTATAGGTAAATATATTTCCCCGTGGCTTTACATCCGTAGTTCCCGTTCCCGTAAGAATACGGAGATAAAATATAGCATATGTTACTCCTTGATAATGTAGTTTTCTATAGGTGAAAGAGTCTAGTAGTTTTGGAGCCTATTCAATACAAACCAAAAATCAAATCTTCCTCCAATATAATCTTATAATACCTACTTAGGTGTAGATTTTATTGTTTTTTTAGTAGAACACTGCATGCCACCTTTTGTTAAATGGTTGAGGCGCGTGAAAGCGTTCGTTTCACTCTATTTCTGTGATGAATATCTATTTTAGTTTACTAAGAAATAGTATTAACACCGGAAATTATCGAATGATTAGACTATATAGACATAGACATAGACACTATTGGATATTATTCTGAAAGTGTAAAATGTTTGTTTGTTGTTCCTAAAAGTAGAAATAATGAGAAGGTAGGTAAACGTAGGAGGTAGGTATTACGAATTTTTGGGCCGGTAATTGTAACAAAAATAAGTTTTGTGTAGTTACGCTATAGCTCAGTGTTACTGTTCTATCATGAGGTGGTAGGCTCTAATCCTTTTCAGAAAATTAAGAAAGAACTGACAACAATCGTGAATCACATGCTCCCTCCCCAAGGCCCCCCCCTCCCCTCGAATTCCTCATTTCTGAGGGTCGTGACCACCTCTATCCATGACCTTCAATTTGACTACAGTCTCATATATCGTGACTCATATTATCTACTTTAAAATTAAAGACATTATATCATATTGCATTCACAATACTCTTTCGCTACTTTTAAACGTCCGTCGAGTTGCATCACGTGGGTGTAAATGAATGAATCGGCGCCTCTCTGCTGTATATCGTGGTCTCATTTATAAGCAGTACATCTTGTTGACTAACAGATCTGATACACTGCTGATAGAGTAACTGCCGTGTCATCATTCAACTCTGCCATCGCTTTATTTCAGACGGCAACAGCTGAGCTGATTATACTGATTGTTCACATATGATTCAAGGAAATTAATATAGAATAATAGAATAATTCAAGGAAATTATATTAACTAGCTGCCTCCGCGCGGTTTTACCCGCGTAGTTCCCGTTCCCGTGGGTATACAGGGATAAAATATAACCTATGTTACTCGGGGATAATGTAGCTTTCCAAAGGTGAAAGAATTTTTGAAATTGGTCCAGTAGTTTCGGAGCCTATTCATTACAAACAAACAAACAAACAAATCTTTCCTCTTTATAATATTAGTATAGATGGGTAATTTACACCCTTACCTATCTACGCCTAAGGATTATATATAAGGCAACTGAAAGACAAAATTGCTGAAGCTACTAGCGGTTCAAAAGTCAGACTTTAACTAAGAAACAAGGAAAGTGGCTAATGACAATGAAAAATGTTTTTTATACAAAAAGGCCTTCAGAAGCACTAATGAATATTACGTCAGAGATGTAGGATTTTATCAAACTTCCATAGGCTTGTCGTAACATTGATAATTAACATTTGATACAACATAATTAATATTGATACTAATTGATAATTGATTCCTTTAAGACACATCGTAATGTGTCTTAAAGGAATCAATTACCAATTAGCGCGAAGCCTAACATAAAATGGTATAAGATCCTAAAACGTAAACTTTCCATATATAACTAATGCTATTTTTCATATAAAAGACTATCCTAAAAAGCAAATATTTTGCCCAAAATTACTTGAACATGCAGCCGTGCGAAGCTCGGACTCGGCGCTAGTCTTAAATAAGTTCAAATTAGGATCGTTCCCAATATGCGCCTGCGCCGCGAATAGAAGTCAGGTACAAGCCATAAATCGTGTTAGCGGCGTCGCTTACCCACATACCGACTATATATAGACGCCTCTTGTGGCTAAATAAAAACCCGATAGGTAGGTTACCGCTACACGCTCTTTGTTTGGATGTTTTGCTCGTTGTCACGGCGCCATGTTGGATTTACTGCTGGTCAATATGTTGGCCAAATGTTGGCTGAAGATTTGAAAACTTAGGGATTGCTTTTCATGGTTTTGTAAGTGTGAATTAGTCGGTTGGCTTTGGGGTGATCCTGATTTTTAAGCCGCGTATGTCGTGGTTTCGACATTTACTTTTTGTTGTGTGTTTTGGTGTAAATATAAAAAAAAAAAAAATGTATTATGTTGTATATGAGCTATCTACTACCATTGTACGAGTGAGTGAGAGTAGCTATCCGGGAGATCTTAAATTTTCCCGGAATAAAAAGTACCCTATATCCTCTCTCAGGTACATGGCTATCTGTGTACCAAATTTCATTTAAATCGGTTCAGTAGTTTTAGCGTGAAAGCGAGACAGACATAGTTACTAATGCATTTATAATATTAAGGGCATTTGGAGTCCACTAATCCGCACTAGGTCTGCGTGGTGGACTATGGCCTAAACTCCCTCGTAGTGAGTGGAGACGTATATGAGCTGACATGTGAGTAGTATTAGGCAAAGTTGAGTATAGAATACATTGATATTTCTTAAAAATACATCATTATTTTACACCACGTTTTTTACCGGAAAGAACCGGTTAATGATATTTACAGAGCGATAATTAAAACCCATTTTGTCTGTTTGTTTACATGTTACGTTCTACAAAACGTTGTTTCAACGGGGTTTACGTCTTTAGCCAGGTGTTGCGAAGGTGTATGCGTTTTTTTAACGTTTATCATGAAACTGGTGCTAAATTTATTGCCTTTGAATCTGTGTCGGATCTATGTTAAATACTATGGGCGTTTTTAAAGCGTTTTAATATGTGTTTTTAATTCGCTTTTGTTATTGTAATTTATTATGTTATCATTAGAGTTTGATTGGCTTGTTAACAGGTCTGAATGTTGCTTGTTTTACCTCGGTTCTAATGTGATTCTTTATAAAACCTACTTTTACTTTTTTTAACCTACCTACCTACCTACCTTTTTATTCACCTACCCGGGGGATCTTTAATTTTCCCGGGATATAAAGTCGCTTATGTCCTTTCTCAGGCTCTATGATACTAGACTATCTGTGTACCAAATTAATTTAAATCGGTTCTATATATAGTTTTAGCGTGAAAGCGAGACAGACAGATAGAGTTACTTTCGCATTATATTAGTAAGGATGCTAGGTTGAGATGTGTGCCTTTTGATTAATATTTTTTTATCCTAGAATTGATCATTCAAGCAACATAAGAAAGTAGATCAGCTGAATCACTAATAAACACTTTCAAAATTTCGTAATGTAATATGCAAATAAACATATAAAAATAGCTTCGTAAAAATAATATACAAAAGCACTCAATAGCACATCAACAATTTATTAAAGCTTAAATACAAGTGCGTAAACATAAGGGTAGATAAATTACTATCGGCTACATCAAAGCGACGTCTGTCGTCGCCGCGTCCGCGAAACATACTGGTAGAAAGGACGATTTATATACAACGTGACGGGAGCGGAACGTGACACGTACGGAAAATGATTTTCTTTTATACCACAAGGGTGGCAAACAGGCATACGGTCCCACCTGATGGGATGCTGTTACCGCAGCCTATGGACGCTTGCAACACCTGAGGCGTCTCTCCGACCATTTAAAAAGGGAGCATCTGTCGATTCGAAACAGACTATCTTACTAATGACATAAATGTCTAAGTAATTTACGCGAGGGGTTTTCTAAGCCTAATGCTGAATCGGAACCTATTTCTGACATAACATTTTTGTTGTTCTGATTATGTATGTAAACGTCACTATTTTATGTACTGTTGTGTTGTCCGAAATAATTCTTTATAGTCTATTATTAACATTTTATTTAACCAATTTAACCATTGTCGCTTTTCTACAACACAAGAGATTGCCAAAAAAAAACTTGGGACACCGAATATGATTAAATTAAACATACTTTTAATACGGTTAAATAAACCGGCTGAAACCAGTTCTTACCCAGATTTTGTGACTACATACTGCGCCCACGTCACGGACCCGTCCCGCACCCGTCACAGTACAATGTAAACAGTCCTCAAGTAACATTTCCGCACTTTCCATCAGCCGGCGCCACGCCCACCCCGCAGACGCAACAATATCGTCAACTCTCAAAATAAAGCACTTAAATTACTATCTATCATGAATTACGTATGTATGTGTACCTAGTGCTGATTTTGTACCGTCACATTTTAAATATTAGCTTCCGTCCTGCGGTTTTTATCGGGTTACTAAAAGACCTTCAACTTTCCCGGGATATAAGGTAGCCAATGTCCTTTCATCATCATCAGCTCATATACGTCTCCACCGAGGAGCTCGAGCCTCAATGTCTTTTCGCAAACTCCTATTTGTATCTGTACCAAATATCATAAAAATTGCTCAGTGATTTAAGCGTGAAAGTATGACAGACAGACAGTTGCTATGGGATTTATAATATAAGCAGGGATTAATTAACTATGTAACTATCTGATAAACAGGTTTTCTTTTAGTATTACAATATAAATATCGGTTTCGCTTTCACACCCCAACCACAGGATTGATGAAATTTGGTGCAGATATAGAGTAGACCTTTTAAAAGGATATAGGCTTTCATTTATCCTGGATAAGTTAAAAGTTCCTGTAAAAAGCGAGGAAAACCGCCAACCCGAACCCAGTTTATATAATTTTTTTAAATGGCTCTTGAAACATACTCAAAAAACCAGTTACCTACCCTCTTAACAAAAATCGAATAGAATCAAAACGAACACAGCTAACCCTAACAATTATAATTACCTCGAAACCATAGCATCCGGTATTACGCAGCATACTTTTCATTTCGACACTATATTACACGTTCCATCCGCCAAAACCAACATCATTGTGAACAAAAAATGAAAACAAACCGGACCGAGTGGCGGAGATTAGTTCGGATCATAGCTCGAAATAGCTGGAGATATTGGAGTCCTGACACTTGCTCTGTTTGTGTATTGGGTTACGATTTCATCACTTATACCTTGCGTAGTTCCTGTTTCGTTTTTTTTTATATGATACTTCATTAATCGATTTTAAATGATGACGAGGCATGGGTATAGCGCTCGTTCTATCAGGACTAATGTTATTATTATTAAATAAATTGTTAAAACTTGTTTTGAAAAGAGTAATTGCTGAGTTTATTGCCGGCTCTTCTAAACAAAAGCAACCTTCCGATGCGATTTTGACCAAGATATATCACACTAATATTATTTAAAAGGCTAAAGTTTGTATGTTTGGATGTTGGTTACCTCTTCTTTGCTATTTTAATGGCATGGAGCTGACAGCCTGGATTAACACTTTTTTTTTATGAACCAGAAGGTGTTAGCCTCAGATGGCTTTTACACCGTTTCGCAGACTGTTTCGGTGAGCGCAGAGGGCTCTCAACCGAATATAGACAGGCTACTTTTTATCCCGGGAAAATTGAAGATCCCTGGGGTGAAACCGCTACTACAGAATAAACGAAGAATGTTAAATAGAAATTGTAAACTATTTAGACTGCTAAATAAATTTACTTAATGTGAAAGAACTGAATAACTAAACTTTATGTTTCAGTAAGTAGGTACTTATAGTAGGACCTATTAACGTTGGTTCTTTATAGAACATTTATCACTACATAGTATACCTAAAACAAAGTCGCTATCTGCCGTCTGTCTGTCCCTATGTATTCTTAGATCTTTAAAATTACGCAACGCATTTTGATGTGGTTATTTAGAGTGATTCTTAAGGAAGGTTTTTATGTATAAATCATTACGCTATGACGAATAGGAGCGGAGCATCAATCAAAACTGTTGCAAAAACGGGCAAGTGACGCTAACGAAGTTGCGCGGGTCAACTAGCAAAGAATAAATATTGGTGTAAGTTTGAATGACAATTTGAGGAAATAGCAGAGCTGAATGAAACCCCACAGATTGGAAAAATCATTTTACATTTTTCATTCACAAAAAATTCACATTTCCAACTATGATGAAACTAGACTTAAACAAACACGAGGAAGATCGTAATGTACCGAGAATATAAATGTTAGTAGACTTTGTAGGTACCTACAGTATTCACCTAGTTATTACCGGTGCCGGTTGCGGTGAGGTAAACATATGCCACGTCACTCATGTGTCAGGGAGAGTTTTTAAAACGACCGGATGTTAGAACGTAACTGTTGCGTTGTAGATCGGGAAACGGTGCGGCTACAGTGCACGCAAATTCATAAATTTTACATGAATAAGCTGCGAAACTTTAATACCGATTCGAATAATTATTTGCCCGTTAGAAAGCTACATTATCGAGGAGTAATATAGGTTATATTTTATCATCTTATACTTACGAGAACAAGAACTACGCAGGTGTCTGTCTGTTCGTCTGCTACGCCTAGGCCAAAGAACTGATTTTTATGAAATTTGGTACAGTGATTTAGTTGGGTAATAACCACTGGCTGTCCATATAAGTAGGTAAATAGAGTTTGAGAAAGGATTTAAAAGACTTCTTATCCTGAGAAAGTTGAAGTTGAATTTCCACCTGAAAACGTAAGAGACTAACAGACAGAATTTTGGTAGGTTTTATATTAACAGGCCTTTCGTACGTAGAGTACCTAATATTATGTTAATTTATTAATATTTTGCGCACATTACCGACCGCCCCGCGCACTCGGTATGTAATAGTCAGGCATTTGTTTATTTAACGCCGATTCGCGCGTATGAAATCCACCTCAAACTAAACGCACCTTCAGTAACGTAATGTTTACAAATCCGCCCACGTCTGCCGTGTACTTACCCCAATGCGTTCTCATCGTTTCGCTTGTTAATATTTCCGGTACTTTAAAACTTATGTTGGTTTTTTTTTTGTATTACTTAGTGTTGAAATTTGTGAAGAAAAATAATCGGAATTGACTAAAGTTAGTTCTGTAATATGTTACTTTACCTTTAGCTTCGCTATTAATAGAAAAATCCCTGCTAATATTATAAATGCTAAAGACTGACCGAACATTAGAGTGACTGTTCATAAGTGCTTGTAAAGGCCTGTTTAGGCCTAAACTAAATTTTTTTGAAATTTGACCCGTATATAGAGTTAAACCTGGAAAGAAAATCTTTTATCCCGGGAAAACTAATGGTATTAATAGTTTAATGTTGTTTTGTGTTAGTTTGTGAAAAATGCTGAGCTTATCATGCAATGCTCATCATCATCAGCTCATATACCTACGTCTCCACCGAGGAGCTAGGCCATAGTCCACCACGCGGGCCTAGTGCGGGCGGACTTCACATGCCTTTAATTGTGACAATAAAATTGTGCGATGCTAGATGTCACATAAATATAAAAAATAATTTGTCCTTTACTTTTTTGCAATTAATTTCAGTCATAAACCGCACGACAATTTAAATTAATCCAATGAATTATATTTTGAATTTTATTGCACAATTTCTCAACTGAAATGTGGGTTGAAAGAAACTTTGATAATAAAATCTTTTAACCGCGTATATATTAAAGAGTGTAATAAAAAATAATGTAAATTTACATAGTTTTGTACGTTGTAATTTTTTAGTTCTAACTCTGGCACTAACTCATAAAGCAATTCTTTGATATTTTATTATCATAAAATATATGTACAGTCATGAAAAGAGATCTACATATTACTAGTACTTTTAAGATGGCTTGGTACCTTATTTTCGCAGGTTGGCATTGTGGTTAGCAACCCTGACTTTTATGTTATTGTCCGCGTAAGGGTGTACCTTACAGCCATCAGAGGCGTAAACCTTCTAGTCCCATAAAAAAAAAATCTTACGTCGCTGGTCTCGGATTCAAATCCTTTCCAGGTCAAATATTATTTATATGTTTAAGGTCTTTGTTTTATGTTCAGGTGTTAAGAATCTATATAAATAGATATAGTATTTTAGAATAGTACATATCTATTATATTTTATTGTATATTACTTTTTTGTTGGATTCAGATTATACATGTGTAAAGAATTTCCCAGGAGTTTTTCTTATTTGTAAACTTTTTCTTAAAGCCAAAGTATAAAATTTTTCATTTAACTGTACATTTTACATCATGTAACAAAATGCGCGTAATAAAAACAGAATAAAATTAATAAAAACACACCTGTTGAACGTAATAAAAAGCAAATAAATTTTAAACTAGACTAAATATTTTTGTTTCTGAACTTTAAAATAAAAAAGGTTAACTGAAATATGTGTCACATATAATCATAAATCAAAACCTTTTGTATTTGCTTATTATACTTATTCGATATTTTTTTAATAATAATAAATATCCTGGGACATTTTTCACACACGGCCAATCTGATTCCAAATTAAGCATCAAAGTGAGCTTGTGTTATGGTAACCAGATAGCTGATATACTACATATACTACTTTTAAATACATACTTATATAGATATTTACATCCAGACACAGGACAAACAGACATATTCACGCATACAAATGTTTGTCCTGGGTGGAATTCGAACCCACGACCCGCGGCTTGAAAGTCAGGGTCACTAACCACAAAGCCAACCGGGATATTGTACCTACTATTTAAAACAAATTCACAAAATCAAGTGACACATCTTGACTGGGCGGTTAATTCTGTAAAGTTTTTGTCACCATCATCATCAGCTCTTGAGCATCTCTTCTTGAGTTTTAGGTTTACCATTTTTTTATATTAAAATAGATTATACAAATGTTGTATGTACTGTAAAAAAAGTTAGTTTTCCCTATGAAAACTTTTTATTAAAACATCCCCAACCTTGTACCTTCCCGGTGTCCGTTAATAAAATACAGTGAGGGCATCTAGCCAAACTGTGCTCGCTTTACGATCGCCCCCGACGCCCCCGCGCCCCCTCGCCCCTACGCCCCCTGCGGTCAAATATATGAAACCTATCAAAATAGAAAATACACAGACGTTTTATGAAATGGCCGTGCGTGTTTATGCACGGCGGCGGAGCGCTCACGAGTTTTGAGGTTTTTGGTTTAACCTTTAAGAAATAAAAAACTTATTTAGGTATTTACTTGGTAAATTAATTTCATAAATTGTAAGGTTTTATACCTTCAAGTCATATAGGTATGTATAACTTATTTGGTTCATACTTAAAAGGCATACAATAGATACAATACAAATATACTTTATTGTTTACTAGGAAAGAAAAAAAAATCACAACATAAAGTGCTAAAATGTACCAAAACAAAATACCTACTATTTTTTTCTGAAGGACAGTGATCAAAATGAGCTTAACCAAAATTTCATCAGACTTAGCTACGTCTTTTTAACGGCGAAGTTTTAAGGTTTGCACCAGAAAAATATTTTTTTAATTTTTTTCTTGACATGACATCTGTCAAGTAAGCTATTTAAAAAAACCCCTTCTAATTTAATCGTTTAATTTTTTTTTAATCAAACAATAAATAATAGGACAAAGGTAAGGGTCATTAATTCCCCGGTGACCAGTGGCGCTAGTGTCCCAGCGGGGGCTCGCCGCTGGCGCCGCGGTAGGGGGTTCGAGTCTGGTGTACGGCATTGTGATAATGTAGGTATTAGGTTTTAGTTTAAGTGCATTAAAATGTGCTTTGTTTGTGTTATAAAGCTTGGTAAAACAACAAATGGTTTTGCTTATACGATGTTATAATATGTTTTGTCCTGCGGTTTTGCTTATTAAAACTATTTAAAAAAAACATAACCTTTCAGTGCCAATTTTTTTTTAAATTAAAAGCAGACTATTCGCAACTTAATTAAGGAATTTAAAGGCGACATTGTAACCTCTGGTACTTGTTTTACTGATACTAGTTACGTCAGAAATATCTTGTTATTAATTAATTACATATACATATACCTATGAAATTAAATGAAAAATCTTTTATTCAGATAGGCTTTCACAAGCACTTATGAATAGTCAGACTCCAATGCTATTTACACATAGGCTACTTTTTATTTCGGGAAAATTTAAGATCCCCGGGAACGTGGGTGATACCGCGAGTACCACTAGTACAGTATCTGCCGGGAATGGAAAAAGAACAAGATAAGGAGTCCCAACCGCTCGCTCGCGGATCGCGGGTCGAGATGTCTAATATTTCACTTTAAGCCGCGTTTAATTCTTCCTTTAACTAGATGTTGGAGAAACGACCGCGTTTCTTAAATTATGCGATTAGAGTTAATCGGGGACATTCATCCTGTAATATGTAGCTACATGTTTGTTTTTATAGAACTTTTAAGATTTAAATAGGTAAGTAGAGAGAGCTGAAAGGAGTAATTGCTGAGTTTATTGCCAAGAGCCGGCAAGTCTCAGCAAAACCAACCTTCCGAACCGAGCGTTAGAGTCTGACTATTCATAAGTGCTTTGCATATTGGCCTATTTGAATAAAAATATTTTGGATTTTGAATGTACGTACTTTGAATTCTAAAACGGTTGGTATAAAATATAAAAAAACTAGCGTAGGTACCTGGTGAACTTTGTTCCGCCACATTTTCTAAAATTGGTTGCTTTTATAATTTTGTTTTATACAAACCTTGCCCTTCCCAAAAATTTGCGAAATCAGTTCAGCCGTTCTGAAGTTATGAGCGTAAATGCATTTTGCAGATTCATTATCCTACTAATATTATAAAGGCGAAAGTTTGTAAGTATGGATGTATGTATGTATGGATGTTTGTTACTCTTTCACGTAAAAACTACTGAATGGATTTGAATGAAATTTGGAATAAAGATAGCTTATAACCTGGATTAACATATAGGCTACTTTTTATCCCGGGAAAATGGAAGACCTCCCGGGTACGCGGGTGAAACCGCGGGGAGCCACTAGTCTATTATATTATTATATTGATGTAAATATGCTAAGTTTCTTGCTGATTCTTCTCAGATGGAGGAAATTATTTGAACCGGTAGTAGCTTCAGTAGCTCCGACCTTCAAAAGTGCACTTTAAAAGTCTAAATTGAATAAATGGCTTTTAGTTTTTTAATCTTACCGAAATTTTACCACATTTCTGTCAAATTCCTCATATTCCGTACATTTTGACATATCAACAATGCAGTTTTGGTTTTTATAGATCGCAAAAAGTACTTATTTATTAACATTCACATATTATAGTGTCCATTAATCATGTCTTGGTTTTTGCTTATTAGGTACATGAAAAGTATCATGACTTTAAAGCAGCTTTCGTCGTCGTCTTCAGCCTATACAGTCCACTGCTGGACGTAGGCCTCCCCTAATGCGCGCCACTTATCCCGGTCCTCCGCAGCAAGCAGCTTTACCTATAACTAATTCATAGGTGACCAATGGCATTGAAAGATATTTCTGTAACATGCATTATAACGTAAACATTCATAAATAAATCAATGTCATTAAATCCCAAGTCATTTAATATTTCTACATAAATTCCTCTGACACGTCACTCGTCGACCGCAAGCGCATTTCCATCCAAAAAATATAGATCATTAACAAAATTTTAAACAACACTTCTCTCATTTCTAAAACAAGACTGTTTAGTATTAATAACTATTTCATACTTCATCCTTTAAAACAAACATTACAATGCAAAATATATCTTATTACTGTACAAATAAGGTGCTAGTTCAGTTTATGAGCTTTTAAAAATTAACTTTGTTATTACCAACAGCTCTGTAATATAAATTTGACTGTCAAAATGGTCACCTGAGAGTTTTTCTTAACGATTTAATGTTTTTATTTTTCCGTTTTGAAAAATGCGTAACGAATGTCTTTTGACGTGTTTGAAATACGCCGGTGAGCATAAAATGTTACGTTACTCTAAAAGCTTTTTTATTGGCGTATTCTATTTATTTTCTTGTACTCATGAGTGTATTATACATAGTTACCTCCCTGTTCTTTTGATCTGTGGTATTTTAATGTCATCTCTAATGGGAATATATTATTATTGAAGTTTTAAGATCAAAGTGATTATCAAATAATATGTCTGCGAGTTCTGTTTATTTAATTGATACTTTTAAATTGATATTGGTTGTGATAATTCAAATTAAAATAACATGATGATATAGCACCCTTCATATAAATATGTATAAATATACTATAGTATATAATAATAAATAACTTGGGACGTTTCTACACACTGCTTCTCTGATATATTAATCAATCAGAGCTAGGTATGGTAACCAGATAGCTCTTACTAGGTACTTTTAAATAGGTTACTGCGGCAAAGAATGTATTTTATATATTTTTGTAATTGAGTTACCTTTACACAATGTCAGTATAAACGTCACAAAAACAACATTTAATTAGAAACGAATCACGTTAAATCAATCACTCGAGATGGTCTCAAATAAATCACCGTCGGAAATCCGCCGGGATCCCCCAAAAATCCCGGACAAGAAACGTTTATTAAGATCCCGGTTTTGGACTAAAATATTCATTAATTGATTCGCCCTTCCGAAATACTCCCTTATTACTGGAACTTGCGGGGTTGATTAAGCGGAGCAACCTGAATGTACGTGGGAGAATCTGGGCTTGGGGTTTACACGATGCGGTACGGTCACGTGACGGCGACGGGATGTCACCTGTTTACTCGTTATTCAATTACTAATTTTAAGATATGTCTGTATAATGTGATTATTTTTAGCTGTTGCTGTGAATCTAGTAAATTAAATAAATAAATAAAATTAACGTAATAAGTTCAAAATTTTGTCAAAGTTTATTAGGTATATCACCTAAAAATTAACAAATAAATTTAATGAAAATTTGCTGGTGTGATGGAAGGAATAATTGAAATGACCACTGCCTGTGGGAATTAAAAAGATAGGGGTATCATTACTAGTTTCTGTTCCGTCCCCGGAGGACATTTTTCCCGGGCTAAAAAGTAGCCTATGTGCTATTCCGAAACGTATTTCTCTGTCCCAAATTTCGCCGTTGTTCTGTGAAAGAGTAACAAACACCTATACAGGTATTTTCACAAACTTTCGCATTTATAATATTAGTAAGATATTAAAATACATAATATCTGCAAGTGTAAATAGTCGGCGAGTATAGACAAGCGCGCCCCGCGGAAGGGCGCTGACTGCGAGCACCGCTAATGGGTTGATGTCATTCTCAACATCTCGTGGAACGCGGGTGGTGTGGAGTCGCATTGTGTTGTTATTTTTATATTTTTTTACTGAGCTCTTAAGCTGGTTGTGACTTCGACTAACACTCTAAGAAAAATATTTGTTGTGTATCAATTTAATATTTAAAATAAAGAGTCATTAATTCAGTTTAGGCCCAAAGAAGACGCCTTATGTTTGCCGGAGTTTTAGAAACTATTTAATATTTTTTATTGTTTTCCATTATTGTATTTAAGAATTGTGTACAAAACAAATACTGATGTTACTGTTTTTTTTGTTCCAGGTCCTACAGCGGTGAAAGGTTAGTGGCTTATTTATCTCCTTATACCTGCCTGTTTTTGCGTTGTGTGTGTTTCTTCGATATTTCAGTGAAATTATGCACTCTAACGGATTATATAATATGTTTAATCTGGTCATCGCAAACGTTTTAAAATACATTTACTACAATTTTATAACCTATTTGTTGCAAATAACAAATATTTATCTCCAACCAACATAGTAAAATTAATCGTAACAAAAAAAAAATCTAAATAATATTCTAACAGCGACTCCACGGCATTATGTTACCTACGGAATATTAATTAGAGGTAAACAAGTTTCCTTTGTAATGTTTTCGCTCCGCTCGCGATGACGTCATGCGGGAGATGACAATGACGTCACCTTTCTGACTTTGTATTGTAATTTACAATGTGGCTGGATCTAGATCTAGAAATGTACGCATAAGGTAGGGTAAAGTATTTAGGTATTTACTTATGAATATTAGGTATTATGAAGTCAGAAAATGTCAAGGTTTGTTAATTCACTTTTTTATGAAAGTAAACTTAGATTTATCTATATCTATACTAATATTATAAAGAGGAAAGATTTGTTTGTTTGTTTG
Source organism: Thyatira batis (assembly GCA_905147785.2). Taxonomy (NCBI): domain Eukaryota; kingdom Metazoa; phylum Arthropoda; class Insecta; order Lepidoptera; family Drepanidae; genus Thyatira; species Thyatira batis. The sequence goes on along the minus strand of LR990493.1, from coordinate 11,102,752 downwards.
TTTGTTTGTAATGAATAGGCTCCGAAACTACTGGACCGATTTCAAAAATTCTTTCACCTTTGGAAAGCTACATTATCCCCGAGTAACATAGGCTATATTTTATCCCTGTATTCCCACGGGAACGGGAACTACGCGGGTAAAACCGCGCGGAGGCAGCTAGTCATTTATAAGGTAAGTGATATTATATTAAGTAGGTACCTATATATCTAAGTTTTAATCACAAAATGCATAGCTATACCTACGTACTATTATTCATATAATCGCCAATAATAAGTATTTTACTCTTTGACGTTATTTTTTTACTTTGGTTTTGTTTTATTAAATTGCATTAATACTATATTACGAGTACCTACTTACCTACTTTCTACAAAAGTTTTGCGCAAGTGTTCTTAAAGTTTTGTTTTTGTAGGACATATGCAATAACTGCTGTCTCAAAAGCTTAGCAAAAAGATATTGTTAATTTTCATATAAAAATACATATGCTAAACTGTGAAATATATTTTTAACTTTTACCCTTCTAGATCACTTGCCTACCACCAATTTTTTGTTCAGCAAATTTACCTACAAAATTTTGAATTAAGTAATATTATTTTATAAGCATTTCCTATTGCATAATGCTGTTCAGATGATTTATCTTAATCATAATCGTCGAGGTGCGTCTCGCGACTAATTACCGCGACCGAATTAATTGATCTCAGACGTCACGGGCGTGACGTCACCTACTGGTACCTAGTGCCAAATCTGCAACATGTAGGTATTCAAGCTTCCGGTATTATGAACTAGTAATAGTCCCGCAGTTTGGTGTGTTACGGTGTTTGGTCTTGGATGGAAAAAATAAATTTATAAACACTGGTCTAAAATTCTGAAATTTTTCAATTTCACCAAATTTTCCAAAATTTTTGTCTTCAATTTGGATATAGTATTTATTATAAGTGCTGTCAACTGTGACATTGTCATTATCATAACAAAGAAGAAAACAATGTAAGTTTTTTTTTTCAATACATATGTGTTTAAGTAGGTACCTACTGTTGGTGTATGTAAACTTGATAAATAAAAACATAGACAAATATTAAACATTAACTTTTTATATACCAAGAAAAATATATTTTTATTTTAACACACAGGAAATATACTTTTTACCCTCGCAAATAATGTTTTGGAGCCGCCGAGCATGCGTTAGATATATGTTTTTAACTCCCAACTCATTTCGACTAAACTAAAAACATTCACGAAGTTTCCAGAAACAGCTCTAATATACTTGTCAAAAATACTATAAAAATCTTTGAATTTATATCACAATAATCTAGATTGCGCCGATATCACCAATAACTTATTTCACCAATAATCTAGATACGACATCATCATAAAACACGTGTCCATAAATTTTAGCCGTAAAACATTAATTTCTGGGAAACTATCTCAAGGCGAAGTACGGGGAAGCGTATTGCTGGGAAGGTGGCCAAAGTTCTCATTCATTCAATCGGAACGTGGGCGGGCGATGGTGACGCGCGCGGCGGCGAGTAGCGACAACTGTACTGGGTTCTTATAGATGCCTGTATTGTCGTGCTGTATAAAATTTTGACGAATTTTTTTTTTTAAGATTTGTTTTTATTTACCTACTTTGTGAAAGGTTAGATAAAATAAATAAAAATTAAAAATAAAATAATGTGTCCAATAGAAAAAAATACTGTATTTCGCCTTGTCAACCATAAAGTCAAAACTCTCCGTTTATATCTAGATAACTTTATATACCACAGTCATATTATAAATAACCAACAATCTTAAATCATTAACTGATACAAGTGCCATCCAAATTTAGCCGCGTAATAGTTTTCCATCAATGAAAACAATGCAAAAAAAAATAATCAATCGGCCACGCTGCCAACCCTGCCGCGGCCGGTCCCTGCCAAACGCGCGTAATGTATTTGCCAAATCCCGTTAGGTGCAGGTATTCAATGCGGGATTAGTGAGTGCAGTTATGTAGGAGAGGGGCGAGGGGCGAAGGGGCGAGGGGGCGTGGGGGCGAAGGGGCAAGGGGGCGATGTGATTAGAGTATAATGAATGGGGTAACATGAGCGGTCGATATCGAATTGTATAGTTATCGCGTAAAATATTTTTTTGACATTGGATTTTATGGCTAGGTAGGTACATTATTTTTTTTGCCTTTAATTGGTTTTTAAACGATTCTGGGCATTGGTTAGTTATTTTGCGGTTTTAATTTTGTAGATACAAAGTTTAAACTAGCAGTTAGTTTTAGCTCTGAAAGAAACTTCGTTATAGTACAATTTGAGTTATGTTATACAGATAAATCAATATAATAAAAGCTGATTTAACACTTCATTATATATTATACGTTTATAACCTTGACATTAGTTTCCAATAGAAATTTGACTTGCAATATTCCTAACAATAATTGTAGGTAGTTTCTATACGATTGCTTAAACATGTACCTACCTATTTTTATATTTCTACAATATAACTCTATTTCAGACAAGACAACCCACACTATCACGCTTAATCAACCAATAACTTGGTGCTAAAGTTTAATAATCTCGCTTGAAACGTGTCTGTGGGCCCCTTCGTCCCTTCGCCCCCGGGGGCCTCGAGGGCCCCAGGCCACGAGGGGCCACTATTGTTCCACACGACTTTTAATTTTGAAAGCACCTTTCCACGTGTCCCATTTTGAAAACTTGCTTCAGATGAGTTTATAGGATGTTATTTATATTCTATTTTAGGTAGATACTTATATTAAATACTTACACTAGACACAAAAAGTTAGGGATATCAAAAAAATATTGAAATTTTTGGGTGATTTTCAACGAGTTGTAACTTCGCGAAAAATAATCGTACAGCAAAAAAAAGAAAACCAAATTGTAGCTACAAGTGTCTAGTTTTTAGATATGACCATGAATTTTTTGTATTATGTTTGAATCTGGAGAAATACAAAGAAAAGTACCGAGGAAAAAAAATTTCAAATTTTCTGTCGTCTAAAAAAGGGCCTATGGGCTTCAAAAATGACTTTTTTATTGTTTTTGTTAAATGTTCTGTCAGAAAATTTAATGCCCTTTATTTTGTTGTAGTTAAGAACCCTGTACAATGATTTATCACGAAATTATTGTCAATCAACCGAAAAAAGAAGTTTTTAACTTTGTCAATCAATAACTCTGAGAATAATGATCGTAAAGAAAATCTAAGAAAGGTTTTGAAAAGTACACAATATTCTCTATAAGAAAACGTGAACGGCTTTTGTCGAAAACATTTTCATTCACTCAAAAACTTTGACTGAAAAAAAGGCGAAAATTTGCATAATTAAGGATATTTAGATAACTTGGTATAAATTGGGATAAAATGGATGAATGAAGGATATCGTCGGTAATTTTTTAACCTTAAAGTATCCCGGAAAATCCCTGAAAAATTCAAAGCGCTGCAATTCTTCTTTCTTAGTGACCCGAGGCTTTAAATTTATTGTTTTTGCTAAAATCACGATTATAAATGATGGTTGCATTTTAATCATTTTTTCAAAGAAAACATTATTTTTTTCTCAACAACCTTTATTGCTTTGATGTAAAAGATCGGTTTAATTCAAAAATTTTTGGATAGAAAAAAAAACTTTTTTTTTTATTTTCTTTTTTTTTTTCTTGACTTTGTGTGTGTGTGTATGTTTGTCTGTCCGTCTGTCTGTGTGTCCATCTGTAGCTATTGAAGGGTCTGCACGTATACAGGTCACAATTCAGTACCGCGTATTGCCTCTGTTTTGGGTCACTGCTCCTAAGCGCTCTCGCATGATGACAGATCATCGAATGTTTTTTTTTTCTATTCGACATTTTGAAAAAAAAGTCTATCATTTTCATCAAAGCAATAAAGAAATGTTTTCATTGAAAAAATGATTGAAATCGAACCATCGTTCATAATGGTGTTTTTAGCGAAAACAATAAATTTAGAGCCTCGGGACACTAAGTAAGAAGCATTGCAGCGCTTTGAGTTTTTCAGGGATTTTTCGGGACACTTTAAGGTTAAAAAATTACCGACGATATCCTTCATTCATCCATTTAATCCAAAGTTATAGCAAGTTATCTAAATATCCTTAATTATGCAAAATTTCGCCTTTTTTTCAGTCAAAGTTTTTGAGTGAATGAAAATGTTTTTGACAAAATCCGTTCACGTTTTCTTATAAAGAATATTGTGTACTTTTCAAAACCTTTCTTAGATTTTCTTTACGATCAATATCCTCAGAGTTATTGATAGTCAAAGTTAAAAACTTCTTTTTTCGGTTGATTGACAATAACTCCGTGGTAAATCATTGTACAGGCTTCTTAATTACAACAAATTAAAGGGCATTAAATATCCTAAAAGAGGATGTGACAAAAACCATAAAAAAATCATTTTTAAAGCCCATAGGCCCTTTTTTAAACGACAGAAAATTTGTATTTTTTTTTCCTCTGTACTTTTCTTTGTATTTCTCCAGATCCAAACATAATACAAAAAATTTATGGTCACATGTTAAAAACTAGACACTTGTAGCTACAATTTGGTTTTCTTTTTTTTGCTGGACGATTATTTTCTGCGAAGTTACAACTCGTTGAAAATCACCCAAAAATTTCAATATTTTTTTGATATCCCTAACTTTTTGTGTCTAGTGTATTAGGTTTTTTGTTGGTTTTGGTTTTGATCCGTCTACCTTCGACTAAGTTTATCAGCTTTGTAGATGTTTTTTAAGTAATTTTTTTGACTAGTTAGACATAATTATGTGAAGGTAACAAAAGTCTCTACTAAAAATTATGAATAGGTATAGGGGTTATGAATAGGTACCTATTTAGTTATACATATACTATCATACATTGTACTAGCATATTTTCTTTTTATTTTATTTTTTTCTACCATATCCAAAACTCCAGACTATATAAAAATATATTAATATTATGTGGTATTTAATTTCAAAATATGCTTCATTATAAAATGTATTACAGCCATTACAGGTGAAAAAGGAACATTGTTTGTCTAAATATAATTAATATACTAACGCAATTAAGTCAACAAAAAAAGAACAAATCAAAGAAAAAGTCCAATAAAACAGCAACCACACTGTATAAAGTACAGCCGCAAGCATAACGGTCATCCGGTTGTTATGAGAATACTTTTTATTTATTTTTCTATTATTTATTTTATTTCCAAAGGGGATTATAAAGCAATAAAGGTGGATTGGTGATACGCTAATAAAAATGTACGTGCAGTCCGTGTGTTCGTTCATAAAATATTATTTGTAGGTACCTATTGTGTTTATTTGATTATTTTTATTTATTACGCGGCTTGATAATGTGAAATATTGTGGGCAATGGGAACGATTCTCTTTTGCGGTAACTAAAGTTTACTTGAACTAGGATCATTTAAATGATAATTAATTAAATGAGTTTTTTTATTTTGCATTTAGTGTAAGCTTTATATTATTTATTAATATTTTTTTTTTCACCTTAGGTATCCAATTTTTGTCTAGCTTTTTATATTTTTAGTGTGATACATTTTATGCATTTGGTCCCTGACCCGTCCAACCAGGCCATCGGCGAAACCTAAGATGGAGCTTGCCCAGAAACCTAAGTTATCTAATGGTATGATACAACAGCTTGTTTTCAATATCATCAAAAGAAACAACCCAAAAAGAGAATCCTCAACAAAATAGAGTCAAGTCAAAACATGTAAAGGTACATTATCCACTATCCCCTTCACCCGCCGCGTTTATAATAAACCGTCGGACATTTGTCAGCGATACCTTCGGAGCGACTTCTGAAAAACAAAATTTTACGCAACACATATCATAGTGGACAGGGGCCGGGCGTAAGAGGGTTCGCACTGGCTGGCTGACACGCTGCGTTTTTGTAGTAAAAAACTTTTACATTTGGATGCTGATAAGCAATAATGTGTCAATCCAAAAAAAGTCGAAAACAATGGTTTTGATATATTTTTATAATGCATCGCGTATTTAAAATTCTACAAAAGTGTTTTAAGTCATTTAAAACATAAAAGTACATAAAAAATGGATTTATATCATACAAAAAGTCATAAATCACATAGACATTATAATCTTTAAAATACATTTTCTCAAAAGTTCGGAGTTATTTCGGAGCCTATTCATTCGTTATAAACAAGCAAATGATTCCTCTTTATAAGATTAGTATAGATTAGATTATAATTTTACTTGTTAAGACGTCTATATTTGTGTCTTTAAAAAAACGGCAAATATGAAAAAAGAGCCAGAACTTTAAATCTGTCAAAAAGCACAGTGCGTATATAAAATAGGGCTGGCACACGAGGGGCGAGCCGTGGACTGGCCACGGTCAGTGCGCGCGCTCTAAAGAAGTGAATAAATCTGGCGGACGAACGACAAGGTGAATATAAATATAAAGAATCCGCGGACAAACTTCCGCACTTTTTAGGGTTGGTAAACCTCAACCTCGTTGTTATTTAAAAAAAAAGTTGTTCATTTTTTTTAAAACATTGTGATAGGGGCAATTTTTTGTTATTTCTTGGGGTTGGGTGAGAAACTATGAATTAGAAATATACTTTGTGTAATTTAGGTTTGTAGTTGTATTATTAGTTATACTTCATTATAGGTTGTTTACCACGGGTTTTATCTCTCTTTTTCTTTAATAGAAACTTGTGTTTTTTTTTTTTTTTTATTATTTATTTATTATAAAATAAAAATACTTTTACATTTAATACTCGCCAAACTGTGAAGTTTGATGGCGAGATGCACTCATTTCTTACATTATAAAATTTAATCTAACCCACCACCTTTAAACTTATTATAGCTAAATAAAAATAGTAACAATAATATTTTGCATATTAGACTAACACAACCACACTGGAGGGATTCATTTCTCGATGACAGCACATCATGTGGGTATACTGTCATCGAGCAATGAATCCCTCAACTTTAACTTCAGGACGCTCTTGCTTAGCTTAGGGTCTCTTCTCAAAATCGCGATTTCATTGAAAATCTTTGGTACATAACATTTTGATACTCTTTCTCCATAGTAATTTGAGAATTTTGGTTGGATCAGTCTACCATCTCTGACATTTTTTGTATTATATTTATTACTTTTTTTTACCCTATACTCATCACCATAATAATGTTCTAAACCTATTAAATATTTAATTTTACTGTCTATTGGCAGAATCCTACATTGTGGAAACAACTTTTCATAGTCTTTATTGCACGCTAACTTTGATTTTTTACTAACTAAAAATTTTATGAGTCTGATCTGAACTTTTTTAATTTCCATAATATAAGTAACAAACGTTCGTCCATATACACTGAGCCCGTAGCTGAGTAGCGAGTCTGCAAGTGCATAGTACACTATTAACAATGTATGCTTATTAAGTATCCTACTTAAGTGATAAAATTTTCCTAAAACAGTTCTGAGTCTATTACAGACGTCGCGGACATGCAGTTTCCAACTAAAACCTCTATCTATAGTTAGACCTAAGTATGTATAGCTTTCAACTAACTGTATTTGAGTGCATTCACAATTGACATTATATAAGTGTAAAAATTCGTAACTATGTCCTATTACAGAAATTGATTTTTTACTATTAGTTTTAGCAACCTGGTTATATGGCGAGTGTACATGCATGCATTTTGTTTTAGATATGTTTAAAATGATCCCGTTATCGTGTCTTTCGCACTGTGCGAATTTCGCTCGAAAACTTACAAAAACTGAGAAAACTTATAAAATTGCGAACCGCCTTTTTATCTCTATACAGTATAGGCCTCAAGTTAGAATTACATAAGTACCTAATAGGGCAAATGACTCTATATTCTATAATCAAATCAAATCAAATCAAAATCTTTTTTATTCAAATAGGCCTCAATAAAGCACTTATGAATAGTCACTATTAATGCTCGGTTCTGGTAGTAGTTTTTACTGAGAAGAGCCGGCAATAAACTCAGTAATTACTTAAGAAATAAGATATGTAATTAGAGGATTTTTCTATTTAAAATATATAATGCCTTTTCAACAGTTTTCTTAAGCAAACATAATTCTAAACAAGCCAGCGGCAACCCTATCATGTGGGACGCGGCAGAGCGGTCACCGTGAAAGGCTAGGTGATCATAAAGCCTCGCGCATGTTCTTACATAATAATATTCTTGAAATATTCCCTTGAGGGGGGCGCTGCGACCTGAAACTGAACTAAAAATGCATAGAGTCGATATAAGATTATTTTTGTTCTTATTTTACATTAAAAAACAACTTAGAGACTTTATAAAAATACTAATTAAACCTGACTAAACATCCTTCAGATAACTTGAGTAACATCTAAAGTCCCAAGTCAGTTTAATTTGTCAAGATTACTTTATGTTCATTTGGAGTTTGGAGTTTTTTAGTGCGTAGACCAGGTAGGTATTTTCTTTTTTAAATGGACTGTGTTTTTAATGACGATACATTATATACGAAAATAAATATATCCATCTATAGGGCCGACAAGTGACGTTTTATTTAATATTATAATAAGACATGATAAGGTAAGATTTACCCTTCATAAATAAGACAACAACTCATTGTAATACAACATTTATTTATTCATTCAAGACCAAGTTAATGAAAGTATCTACGAAACAACAAGCCATGTCATGTCATCTTTCATGATATTAAAAAGCAAAAAATATAACATCGTCGTCTCCACAGATTCCCCTGTCCCCCATAGGAGCCATGTCCCGGAAATGGTCAGCGCGGTGACAAACTACTCCGGCCGCGGCACGCGCGCGACACGCGTCATAACGCAACCTTATTTGTGTCAACATAAGATATATAATATACTACTGCTAGTACAGATAGTAAATAAACAACTAACCATTAGTGTTTGGTAAGAAGTAGTAGTTTTTTAAGATTATACTTCATTGCTTCGTCCTCGAGATTAGTTAACATTGTAGTAATACGTCTAAGGTATCGCCTTTCTACCACTTAGTTGAAAGCAGAGTCAGTCTGCAATATTTTTTTTTTTTTTTTTTTTTTTTTTTAATGCGGGTACTTTTATATCACTCTAGCCACTCGGATGACCGGCACTCATTCGCGTTTTAGTGCCTCGCCGATCACCACGTTATTCTTTCTTTTACGCAAAAAAGTATAAAACGATGCCGAAACGAAGTCACAGAAACGACGATAGTGATTACCTACGTAGAAAAATTAAAAAGATTGAAGCGAAACTTGCAAAACGCGAAAGAAGATCGCGCATTCAAGTACGTTCTGATAGCTCATCAGATAATGTCTCACCGCCGATATTATTAGAACACGAAGGTAAGCTTAGTGCACCTTGCTATTATTAACATGATCAAAAGATATCGTGAATAGTTATAAGGACTATATCCGTATCATATTTTGACATGTCACATTCCAAATTGTGTTGTGTACATCTTGTGGGGATGTTACCTTCATATCATTTGGAATCCCAAATAATGGGTTATTGTTAGTGATTGTGTACATTTGAAAGGAATGTTACCGTCACGTTATACATATATCAGATCGACATAGATGGTTATAACCACGTGTGTTGATAGTTCTTTCGTGAACTATTGCCACTTTTCTATCTGGGGGCACGGCAGTGCCCCAACCAAGTCGAACAAAAGTTGTTTATGACTGCTGGTCGATCAACTTCAAATACTCAAATGTTATTTTGTATTCATTTTATGATGCATAAAAACCCGTAAATACCTATTGTATCTACCTTCATTATTGTGAGTACCTACAATACAATTATTTCGTCTTATCTCATATTACAGATGAAATTGAAGTACAATCTCCAATTGATTTAGTACCTATCGCTGTTCAAGAACCCCAGCCAGGTACATCCACCTCAATTACACAGGTTCCTATAACGGATTCACCGCAAGCAGAACTATCTGTTGAAACAGGACTTGAACCAGATCTCGATGAAGAGATTCTAAGTCTATTGGGAGAAATGCCTTCAAAGGATAAAAAATATGGACCAGAAATTCGAGGTGAGTTAGCTGTACGCTGGGAGCATATTGCTACTATGGGCTTGACAAAAGATTCAAGGAAGGAACTGCTCGAAAAGCATCTTGTTCCAAAGAATAGCACAAAAATCGATGCTCCCAAGCTTAATCCGGAAATAAAAGCGGCCTTATCAGAGATACTGGTTAAAAAAGACAAGGCTTTAGAGAATAAACAAATACAGTTCGCAGCAAGTATATCTTGCATCAGTGAAGCTCTGACTCGATTGTTATCATCAGAACATAAAGATCAGACAATTATAAAATTATTGATCGAAGCGGGTCGCCTAATGTGCGACTCTCAACACAGCGAATCTATGACAAGAAGGGGTTTCATATGCTCCTCAATAAAGAAAGATATAAAAGATCAACTCTTTAATACAGAAATTGACGGTTTCTTATTTGGAGAAAAGCTGGCGGACACGCTGAAGGCTGCAAAAGCAATATCCAAATCTGGTGCTGAATTAAAGATGAATTCATCAATTCGGAAGGTTAACCCAGCGCAGAAACAAAAACTGGCTCCTATCCAAGCTTTAAACCAGAAGCCTCCGCTCCCAGCAACCAGGCAGGCAGGAGCAGTGAGGAGATTCGAGCCGACTGCGACCCGCCCACGGCAACAGCAGCCGCCACGACAGCCGCCGCCGCCGCCGCCGCGCTCGCGGCACTACCCAGCCCCACGTCGCTAGATCCGGTACGTTCCGCGGGACGATTATCTTATTACTTTAATCAATGGCGATTGATAACTAATGACCCTGTTATACTGACGTGGGTGAGAGGTTATGTAATACCTTTTTCCAAACCGGTTTCCCAATCATATGAACCGAATCCGCCTGTGTTATCCACATCCGAAATCCTTCAATACAGAGTGGCCATCACTGATCTTATAAGTAGTGAAGCTATATCACACTGGAATCCATGTGAAGGTCAGTTTCTCTCTAGTTATTTTCTTATCAAAAAACAAAATGGCAAAAACAGGTTTATTTTAAATTTGAAGTCCCTAAACAAGCATATCGCAACGGAACACTTTAAAAATCGAAGATTTGAGAACTACTTTAAAGTTATTATCAATAAACAGTTTTATGGCCACACTGGATTTGAAGGATGCTTATTTTCTAGTATCTATAGATCCTCGTTACAGAAAATATTTACGATTTAAGTTTGAGAGTAAATTATACCAATTTAATGTTTTACCATTTGGTCTAAATACAGCTCCTTTCGTTTTTACAAAGTTATTAAAACCAGTTATGTGTTTACTCAGATCATTAGGCTATTTATCATCTATATATTTAGATGATATATGTATAATTAATAGAAATTATCAAGATTGCAAAAATAATATATTACATACAAAAAACATTTTGGAGTCTTTAGGTTTTATAATCAATATCGAAAAGAGTTGTATGGTTCCAAATACAGTGTGCAAATACCTCGGATTTATGATAAATACCAAAAAATTTCACGTTAGCTTGACTGAAGATAAACGTTGTTCAATAAGAAATGAGTTACAGTCATTTCAATTCAAAACTCGTTGCAAAATCAGGCATTTTGCGCGTTTGGTAGGCCTCCTTACTTCATCTTGTCCTGCTATTCAGTATGGTTGGATGTACACCAAGCAAATGGAAAGATGCAAATATCTAGCTTTGTGTAACACAAGTAGCTACGATAGTTATATGCCTTTACCAGAGTATTTACAAAATGATTATACATGGTGGTTAACATCTATTGATGTTGCAGTCAATCCTATAAGACTAGACAGCTATTCATTAGAAATTTTTTCTGATGCCAGCAAAAAAGGGTGGGGCGTAGCGTGCGGTGAGGAGACCGCCAGCGGCCAATGGAGTATCTCAGAATCCGAAAAACATATTAATTACTTAGAACTCCTGGCGGCCTTTTTAGGATTACAGATATTCGGAAAAGACTTCGAGAATTGTCAGATTTTATTACGTATCGACAACACAACTGCTATTTCGTACATTAATCGAATGGGAGGAGTTAGATTTCCTCATCTCACTGAAATTACAAGATCCCTATGGCAGTGGTGTGAAGCTCGCGGAATATTCGTATTCGCTTCATACATAAGTTCAAAAGAGAACGAAATAGCAGATGCGGAGTCACGAAGATCCCATCCAGATACCGAATGGGAGCTAAAAGATAATGCTTTTGACATTATTGTAAAAATTATCGGACGACCAAGAATTGATCTTTTTGCATCTCGTATAAATAACAAATGCGAAAAATATGTCTCCTGGAATAAAGATCCTGGAGCATTTGCCGTGAATGCATTTACATTAAATTGGAAAGACCTTCCTTTCTATGCATTTCCTCCCTTTGCGGTTATATTAAAAGTTTTAAGAAAAATAATAACAGATCAAGCCGAGGGTATCGTCGTAGTACCCTTCTGGCCCACGCAACCCTGGTTTCCCCTATTTCAGGATCTTCTCTGCTCTGAATTGGTTAAATTTGAACCCTCCGATAATGTTTTATTATCTATTGCCAACAGCCATCCGAACATCACGTTGATTGCAGGGAAGTTATCAGGACGGCACTACTGAAGAGGAGCGTACCACTGTCTTCACTAGATATTATGATAGCTTCCCTGTCAAATAGTTCTATCAAACAGTACGACGTCGCGATACGACGTTGGGTAACTTTTTGTAAGAAGTACAATATAGAAATATACGAGGCGTCAACTCCGATGGTGATTTATTTCCTTACTGAATTATTTCAGTCCGGGTTACAGTACGGATCATTGAACAGTCATCGCTCCGCTCTGTCATTGATCTTAGGATCGAGAGTAGGGTCTGATGACCGTGTTAATAGGCTTTTTAAGGGTTTCTACAGACTTCGCCCTCCAACTCCCAAGTACAACGTCACATGGGATCCATCAGTAGTCTTAGATTTCTTATCAAAATGGTATCCAAATATTAACTTGAGTTTAGAGTATATAACAAAAAAGATAGTTACTCTACTCATGCTTGTAACTGCTCAAAGAGTGCAGACAATAAGTAAAATAAATATAGATAATATTATAGTCGTTAATAATCAGCATATATCTATAAAAATACCTGATTTAATAAAAACATCCCGCCTTCGTTCAAATCAACCTTGTCTGTATATTCCATTTTACAAAGACCGACCGGAAATTTGTCCGGCAGAAGCATTAGTAGCATATGTTGAAATGACGAAGCCTTTAAGACACAATGAAAAAAGCTTATTTATCAGTATTAAGAGACCACATAAATCAGTATCCACAAATACAATTAGTCGTTGGATAAAAGACACGCTATCTAGTAGCGGAGTTGACACCTCTGTATTTTCTGCACACTCCACCAGACATGCAGCCACCTCAGCCGCTCATAGAACGGGTGTCAGTATAGATACAATCCGAAATACGGCTGGCTGGAGTGGCAATTCTACTGTCTTCGCAAGATTTTATCGAAGAGATGTTCAGTGTAATCAATCAGATCAGTTAGCACTGTCAATCTTAAATACTGAACTTGATTAAAATATTAAATGATTGTGAATCTAATTTCACCTTGATAATTAGTTTAATTACATTGTTTAATGAAACTTTAAATTTTGTTACCTATTTAGTTTAATTTTGATCAAAACAGAAATCACAAATTAAATCAATATGATAATTGTTACATAAGTTCATATTATTTTATTTTTGATGATTACAAATATCAAAAAGTTAAAATCAGTGTTTTAATATTTCACTATCTTTCAAAATCTACAATGTTAACTAATCTCGAGGACGAAGCAATGAAGTATAATTAGAGATTAAACGAACTTACCTGAAGTGAAGTTCTATCCCAATTATACGAGTTGCTTCGTCCGAAGAGATTAGGTCCCCCCCTGCCCTTTAACCCCTATTTAAAGTGAAATATTAAGATTCCAGGCTTTCAACTAAATGAGTGCCGGTCATCCGAGTGGCTAGAGTGATATAAAAGTACCCGCATTAAAAAAAAAAAAAAAAAAAAAAAAAAAATATTGCAGACTGACTCTGCTTTCAACTAAGTGGTAGAAAGGCGATACCTTAGACGTATTACTACAATGTTAACTAATCTCTTCGGACGAAGCAACTCGTATAATTGGGATAGAACTTCACTTCAGGTAAGTTCGTTTAATCTCTAAGTATATCTTCTAAGGTAGGCAGTAAAGAAACGTGTCAAAAATTTTGTTGGTGTTCAAAATAAGATTCAATATGGGAATAAGGAATGGAGATGAGCTGTTGTTATATTAAATTAAACTTTATTAGAAAGTCAATGTTCAAATATAAGTAGGTATATACTTCCTAATATTTCCAAAATTAGTTTAATTTTACTCGTAACTGTAGTGTAGGTTATGTAGATGTATAAGCGGCTTACTTTGCAATAACTTCATTTAAATAAATAAATTTAAAATCTGCTTATGGCATTAACTCTTTTAAATCGCCGACAGATAACTATCTCACATAAACTCTCTCACTAAATCACGCCTTATTTAAAAACAAAGTAAACATCTTATGAAACAAATAATACAACAATATCCTAAATAATCATAAAGTATGTCGAACATAAAGACACACGAGGCGACGGGCCGCGACCTAACGCAACCGACGCGCGACTAACCAATCGCGCGTTGTAAAATCACGCCAGTTGACATCTCAACGCCAGATAGACCGTAAAAACGCTTAAATTCCATCAGTCTCAGACCACACATGAGTTTCTTTGTTCGTTAAATGTAATTTTTTAACGTCTTGAATGAGACATTCCAAATATAGTTTGGTTGTTACTCGATGGATACAATTTATATGAAATTGAGATTACTAAAATTAGAAGTGAGAAATTTAGGTTCTGTTTTTATGCTGAATACGTTTATATTCTATCGAATTATATACATATATGTCTTGCTTCCACCTCACGGTTACACATTTTGCCGAGAGATTTAAAGATATCTTAGGAGAAATAGTAGACTCCAACATGCAATTTTACCGGCAGTAGGCTGGCGTAAAATGTTGCTTGTGTAGACCAATGACGGCATTTACTTTACTCGCGACGTCAACTTAAATAACAGGCCTGAGATAGAAGTATTATTGCAACATTTTCTAAAACGTACCAACAAACCAAAACAAATTGTTCGATTTTTAAGGATCAAAGGAACACGAAGGTAGGAAGGCACCTTCATGCGTCAGGTAATCCGACAAAAAACAAAACACACCGCAAAATGAAGCACCGACATACGATTGAAAGCACTCGCACACATGGTTTTATTCTGTTTCAATGCCCGCGAGCCGCAATCACACACTTATTCAAACATTTTCTGGTTTTAATGCGCTTTTTATAAACAGGGGTGTGGTGCCTGTCGCATAATAACATGGCCTGCTTCAAAGGACATGAATAGGTACCGACTTTGGTCGTAGAATATATTAATGAATGTTTATTTAGCTTAAGGATTCACATAAACAGGAATTTAACTGTCCTTGCGTTTAAGGTCTGTTAAAGTGATCCTTCAATATTTTGCGACATCAAAATATATTTGGAGAATTTTGCTGGATTTGGCCTACACTATTTGCAAATGATTTTTAAGCACGTAGTGAAAATAGTAAAGAGCAGTTGCTTAACAGGCTAGACATGAGATGGGTGGTCATCATGTGAAAGGACCATTTGATGATTTTATGATAACTGCTTAGTAACTAGTAATATGAATCGATGCTTTAAAATTGACAGCTGCTTGTTAAACCCATAACAAACAAAATTTATAAGAATACAAAACACACTTCTCTTTTTCCCATCATTAGAAATTTTAGAATCATGATTCTTTTGGCAATATTGAAGGACCGACCAAACAAAAGATCGCTTGCATAAAAACCGCAAAGATTCATGCATAATTAACTTTGCCATTTGCATACCAACTAAACTTCTTAATTACCTGACTGAATCATTTTACCGAACGAAAGACTCGCAACAGAAAACTCATTAGGACAAGCGACAATCTTCATTATTTACCTTTAGCTCTAATTAATTCCTTGTCATGGTTTTTGCTTCGGCGTTTGAGTTATATCTTCAGGACAATAGATAGAGACGGACTATAGCAATCCTTGTGCACCAGAAAAGGACGGCACTACGTCTCTGGCACCTGATTAACATCTTTTGGCAATTAGTAAAACACACAAAACTCCACCCCTGGCGTGTTCCGTACCCCTGGTAGGTGATGCTTAAGTATTCACTCGTAAATTACTTGAAAACTTAGTGCCAAGGTATCTCTGCTACAGTTTGGTGGTGAATTTAAATGCACTTGGACTTGTTCACGGTAGATAAGGTGGTGCGCGATGTTTTGACGATTAATGGCGTCTGCTCTGAACGGGGTATTTGGTACACCATGCTGATAATTAAGCAGAGAAAGATTTTTGTACTAGAAACATTTATGTTAGTCCAAACTTAGCTGGTGATTGGAAACTGAATAAACTTTGATGGAATCCGTCGTCTTACACATGCCACATCATTAAAAATGATGATTAAACTAATTCTCTCATAGAATTTTATGGAAATTATTTGGCGAAATATGCTGGACATCTTGTATTTAAACATTCGCGATCCAAATGCATGATAAGTATTCTCGTGATCACGATCAATGCAACTTTATCAAAACGTCGAGTTTACTCAAAATATTTTAATAGAATTTTAATTTTATTTATCCGTGCACTACTGGTTGACTTACTTGATATATATAGAAATCATTCTGAACACAATACCTATATTTGTCATTTACATATTTCTGGCCTTTTCTATCTGTTGTTTTCAAAACGTAAAAAGCCGACATCTTAGCATACCATAGCTAGATCATTATTTATATCCATTATATTTCATCTATACAATTTAACATCAACTCCTGTTATCCTGCTTAACGACCCAGATAAACACCACCTACCCATTATTATATATACGTATTATTTAATTAAAACGAACGTACATCCGCTGCTCACCGCTTTATACAATATCGGTTTTTGCACGAAAAACCTTTTTTATAATCATTGAGCATTTTCCACGCGACCAAACTGCTAAAGTTGGACAAACCAGCGATCCGACAATCCGACAAACGGACATAGGTCATCCGTTGAAATGTATGTAATTAAATACGCAACGTCAGTGGCTTTTGGCATTTCGTTTGACCGACTTTGGTACGTTATACACGCAAATATGTACGTACCTATTGGGTAAATTATTCTCTATGTAGCTGTTGTTAGAGAAAAGGAGCATAGTCCTGCGTGTCAACTCGATACTTCTACGCGTTCCCAAGATAAAGGCTCTTGACAGACAGATGGACAACAAAGTAGTCGATTAAGGGTTCCGTTTAGTTCCTTTTAAGTTACGCAACTCTAAAAATATCTGCATAACTAAATATTATTAATCTGATAGTTTGTACGGCTGTAGAGATTTAGTTGGAACATAGATCGCCGTTGGAAAAAACATAGGATACTTTTTTTGGACCACGACTGGGATTAAAACCGAGTGACGGAAGTTTCAACATCGAATAATCTTAATACTAGCCTAAAGCGGTTTTTTTTGTTCCCGAAAAAGGCAGTAAACAGATGTGCAATGTGAAAATCAAATAAAAGCTATTACAATAACCGGTATCGACCGGTGTGGCGGGTACACTACACCTCGCTACTTGAAGCTCTTGTGCCCAAACTAGGGGTAGTGCACCGGGGGACTGGGATGTAGGGTTGTATTTAAAAATGGATGTGGTATTCATGTATTTGTGACTCAACTTGTAAAACTGAACAAGATAATATTACTTTTTTTCGTACCTACCATAAGCTTTGTCTTTGTGAGGAGGAGGATAAATATATTATTAGATAATAACTTATTTACAATACATGGTTAAGTGCGAATATAATTTGATTTCAGTGGAAAAAAAATACATTAATCTAAACATGTCTGTGGAACTTTTAGTTGGAGTAATAAGTTAGAGTGTTTCGTTTATTAATTGATAATTATGTTTTGTAGCAGGCTTGGGTTAGTCATGCTCACTTAAAAGTCTTTGCTTGCGGCGGCGTCGTGTGACGGGTCGCTCACTTCCCTAAAATATGGCGAAGAGGGCGATGGCTGCCACATGCGTCATGCTTGTGAACAGGTGCTGCTTGTGGGGACTGGTCTGCTCAAGTTTGTTTTTGTTTTTATGAATATTCACTTTATTTTATGTTTTTTTTTTTTCTTTTATGTCATTCCCTACCACGCAGATATTGTCAGTGAGACTACTTCATTGAAATGTATTTTAATCTAAGTTTATTTTAAAAAGAGTAATTGCTGAGTTTATTGCCGGCTCTTCTCAGCAAAACCAACCTTCCGAACCGAGCGTTAGAGTCTGACTATTCATAAGTGCTTTGCATATTGGCCTATTTGAATAAAAATATTTTTGATTTGATTAAATTAAAGTGTGAAACAAAAATTTATCGCACCAAAAATTCTCAGTAACTTCCTTTGTTCCTTCCTCGGTTTGAGAAGACTAAATCTAATTAAGACCTATGACAATTGATTGAATTTTTAATTCAAAATATTCTACCAAGCTTAAAAAGATGTCAAAGAAAACCATTTCACCAAAATTTTCAAAAAGGAACACAGTACTAGTAATGTCACAATTCTTTATATAATCAGATACATGTCTATGGTATTTTTAATACCAATCATTAAATTAATGAATAAAAAAAAATATTTGGACGTCTCCTGTGCCCTTAGTTTCATTCTCACATCTTTGTAGTTTTTTACCTTTTTATCTCCAACAATGGCACTCGATATGATTGCCCCGGGCGCGGCACGCTCCCGGCCGAACCGTTCAGATGCCCCGGGCTGTGGGGTAAGCGATCACCGGCCGACAGATGTACCACACTATGCGCCGTACTTGTTTGCGCACCGTTTAATTGATGTACTTTATTTGCAGTTCCGAAATTAAATTTTTTATTAGGGTCGGTGGAGAGAACGATTTTTTTTTGGTGTAGATTTTGAAGTTCAATGACTGGTAAAGTGGAGTTCAAAATTTTTAAATTACTGATTTTGTTATAAAGGTAAACTTGATTTGTTTTTAATGCATGACAGGCATTTTAAAGTACATATAATACAGAAATCGTTATAATTAATTTTTCTAAGATTATATACGAATTACAGTTACAAGCACTTTTATAACAGTCACTCTAATGCTCGCTTCGAAAAGTTGCTTTTGCAAAACCAATTATTAAAATGACATTCTAAGATTAGTAAAAGTCTAGCCTAGAGAGTCTTAAATAGAGGTATATACCTACTCCTTGATCAAACTGACAAAATACATAATTCTTCATAAGCTGAATACTTTTATGTAATGCCCAAGAATTATATTCCAAAGTTTGCATTATTGTCCCCAGTAGGTACTTCCTTCGTCTTCAAATAAGTTCTCAAAGGTACGAAAGGCAGACTCATGAAACAAGATTATACCACCTCCATCAAAGTCCATCTTGATTGATGAGATCTCCGTGCGAATGAGACTTTTCACTTTATAACCATGCTAATTTCAACCTTATCCTTACAATCATAAGGAAGTTCGTTTCAGTTCGCACTTTCAGCTAATCTGTCATTATAAGAAAACGTTGAAGAAAATGGCTCTTATTTGTTAGGTATTAAGGATGACGCAGAGTTGTCTATTAGATTTCCTAAGTCTACCCAGTGATCTGTCACTGTTAAATTGTTTGTTTTTAGTAGGAAGCTTTTACCTTTAGTGACAGGTGAAAGCTTTACTAATGACGAAATTGTTTTGGAATTATTTATACTACCTAGTTAATATCATTAAAATGTTAAAATAAATGATCTTTTTTTTAAATGTTTTCTTTTTTAATTCATGGTGATATGTAATAGAAGTTATTTATCTCTTTCGTGGGAGTATTGGTCAAAATAAATAAATCATACTAGCTTCCGCCCCACGGTTGCACCCGCGTTTTCGAGGATCATAGAACCATAGGCTACCTTTTATATCGGGAAAGTTCTTCAACTTTGCTCTTTTCCTTGTTCTATTCCATCTCTGTACCAAATTTCACCAAATCGGTTCGGTTCAAGCGTGTGGTTTAGGAGTAAAAGCAACAGACTGGCATACTTACTGTCGCATTAATCATATTCAGTAGGGGTGAAGTCTGGCGATAGATTTACATGAAACAAAGCTTTTTATAATTTAGAATTATTTTATATTTAAGGTAGATATATTCTTTATTTTAGATACTTGATACATATTTATCTCTTCGTTAGATTCAGTTTTAAACAGAAACAATAAAATTCTAGCGCAAATATAAACAGTAGTACCCACAAACAGAATGTCATCAAATAAACGATACACGAAAACAACTGTCTAATTCGTTCTCCGGCGATTACCTTTTACCTCAATAGTTAATCCAGATAGCGTGACGTCTAGACGCATCTAAATTAGGTTTTTATGTTACAATTACACCTATAATAACATTAAAATGTTAATTCAACGACCAAATGCCTCTAGGGTTTTAGGCAATTACACCATGATGGTATCCATTGGGTGAGTCCATGGAAAAAATGACCATTCGATTTTCAACTTTAATGTTAACAAATAAGGTGTTTTTATAGTGATCGAAGCGAGGTTGTCAATTTTTGTCGTTGTAAAAACGAGGAGTTTCCCCGAAAATCGTTTTGGTAAACGATAAAATCGCAACAACACCCGACTATTGCAAATGATTTATTATATTTTATTTTCGGGGGATATGTTTTTATCGTACCGTTTCATATGGATTTAGTGGGAGTAATCTATACGTGTGTTATTGCTTTGAGATTATAGATATAGATTGGAAGCGACATCACGGGAGTTGCACGTGGCTCAAACTAATATTATTATAATAATAGTCAAAAGCGTTGATAGAATTTTGTTAGGTACTTATTTACTGCTTAAAGGTCATACGTGTAGACTTTACGATATTAAATCTATATTTATCTCAAGTTTAGATATTTTTAATCAAGTTAAATCTGAATTATAGGATAACTTTAAGGACCTTCTATCGACTTAGGTACCCATCTACATATAATGATAGTTATAAGGAGATTATAATTAAATAAATAATTTCAATGTTAGGGCAAATAATTTCGCTCATTTTAGCATTTCAAAAGACAGGCACATACCTGATATTTAATTAGACGTCTTTTCTATTTCTTTGCCGCTATTTAGTCCGCGATTGACCGTTATTGCCTTCGGACGTCAAAGAAAAACAGACACGGTTGGTCTTCATACAATTTGATGCACTTCTATCATATAGTTAGATTATATATCTGTGATACCAGCTATCTAGTTTTCATAGACCAAGTTCTACTTAGTCTGTGATCAGGTCGTTTTAAAATATTCTATTTGCCCTTAAAAGGCAATTTAAACATTATCAATGGTTCTTTAATGAGTAATGTATGTATCCATAGTCTCATTAACGCACAATTACTAGGTATCAGACACCACAGACACGGCTTGTATACGTAATTAGTGTACGCATTAATCAGGGACAAGTGCGGCCTGCCGTTAATTAGCACTTATGCGAATGTGCTGTGGTAATCTATGAGCTTGATAACTAAGATTATGATTAAATAGTTATTAATTATTTACAGTAAGTGAAGAGTAAATAAAGGTAAAAACTTTTGGGGCTGAATTAACGGCCTATTAAAAAAGGTGACTATTGTACATATTAGATTTATCCTTAAAAGTATCACTAAGACATAGCTATATAGTCTGTATATATGCTTCATAATATTATAAATGCAAATTTCAGTTTTTTTGTAACGCTTTTAAGCCAAAAGTATTAAATCGATTTTAAAAGTTCTTTTAGAAATGAAAAGCTACATTATCAGGCTATATTTATACACTAGCTTCTGCCTGCGACTTCGTTCGCGTGGAATAGTTTCTTTGGGCTAACTCTAACTTTTACCCGCGACTTCGTTTACGTAGAAGGTTAATATCTCGCAGAGCTAACTGGTGCCACCGGCCTCGCGCCCTCGCCCGCGCACAATGCGCGATAATTATTTGCTGCTATGGTATTTTAAATTTGCGATATCTCCTAAGATATTCATTGAAGTCGAATGATGTAAATGGAAATTTTGTTTAAAATTACATACTTGTAATGAATTTCGTATTTATTTTGGATAAGGATTAATAGCATCTTTATAAAAACACCTTCACAAATAATGCTTTATTTTAAAACAAATTTGGTTAGTATAAAAATGGTTATACTGAGCCAACCTTAACAGATACATAGATATAGGCTGTCCCGGACTTTTTTTAGCTCATTTAAAGGGAAACAATTCTGTCATACATCAGCCGAAAGTTATGAGGTAACAAACATAAAAAAAAAAATACCAGTCGTCGAATTGAGAACCTCCTCCTTTTTTTTTAAGTCGTTTGAAAATAATCCATATAGCATGATTTAGTATTCACGTGTAACGGCGCGATGGGTTATTTCATCTATAATTTTGGTATTTCTATACCGATTTCTATGATTATTTTTTATTGAATAGGTAATAATGTTAACTTAACGTAAGGTGAGAGTATTATTAACGTAAGAGTAAACAAATTTAATCAGAATGCTCCGAACTGCTAAGCTATCAGGAGTTACACGTGTTATTGTGAGTCAACCATAAAATATAGACATATGCTGTTGCGGGATATTTTTTAGACAATTTTATGTAGAATATTTCCGCCATACATGATTTCTATGTAACTGTAACCATTAAGGCTGCACATGCGACAGAAGCTTAAAAAATGGAGTAACTTCTCCCGTTTTTCCAACATTTCCCTTCACTACTCTGCTCCTATTGATTGTAGCGTGATGAAAAGTATCCTATAACCTGCCCAGGAGTATGAAGAATAATTGTACCAAGTTTCGTCAAAATCCGTCCAGTAGTTTTTGTTTCTATAAGGAACATACAGACAGACAGACAGACAGACAGACAGACAGACAGACAAAAAAATTACTGATTGCATTTTTAGCATCAGTATCGATCACTAATCACCCCCTGATAGTTATTTTGAAAATATATTTCATGTACAGAATTGACCTCTCTACAGATTTATTATAAGTATAGAAGATAGATAACTATGCGGGTGAAACCGGGGGGCGGGAGCAAGTGTTTAGCCATTTAACGAATAGTATATTATACATCTGTCTATTACATAATTGTTCATGAAGGATGTATGTATATGTAACAGGAAATTGAGCACAAACAAACGAACAAGATTAAATTTCGCCCTCCATAATATTCTGGCGCAAGATACATTGCAACAAAGACTATCTATCGATGATCCACAAAAAGATCTATAAAGGATCTACAAAGACACATAGACAGTGTTACCAAAATGAATTCCTAATGTTAATTAGTGTGACAAATAGTCGCAGGGAGAAATTAATAGCATTGTCTTAAACGGACAATGGTTAGGCATGCGCGCGCGCACGTTCCGGGTAATGCTGACAATACGTGTATAGATCATTTATACTAATCGCTATTCAAGTTTAGAATAAATCACGCCGTGTTTAGAATCAAAAGGAAATATTATTTAGTGTGATTTGTTTATTTGTTTTTGGAGATTCCGTTGAGTTGGCGACGGCCATCTTTGTTTATGAATATGCTTTTAAATAAATGTATTGAATAACTTGAAGGGGTTTGAAATGATTAATAGAAGACATTTTTGGCGTGCTTTGACCAATATCTCACCATAGGTCGTCTATTTTTAACCGACTTCTTATAAAGGTAATAGAATCACTGAATTGTGTAAAATTATCGGAAACTATTTAGAAAATAGGGATAAAATATAGCCTGTGAGTCAGTGAGTGTCACTTATAATGTAGCTTTATATTGGTGAAATAATTATTCTGGTAGGTCTAGTAGTGGAGCCTATTCATAATAAATGAACAAAATATCAAATCTTTCCTTTATACAATAATAGTGTAGATGATACTTTTGGCCTAACAAATGTTGGGTAGGTATGTGATATTGTCAAGATTTAAAGATATTTTTTTAATGGTCTAGAATTTGTTAGCCTCAGACCCTCAGATGTCTTTTACACCGTTACGCGGAATGTAAGATATAAAGAATAACAAACTTTGGAATGTACCTTATTCCTAGCTAATCCATCTTTTGAAGGGCGACATTCTAAAAGTTGGAGTTATCACAATTTCACCGGCATTTTAGTGATCATGGAAAGGGGAAATTTGTTTTTTTTTCTTTTAAACCTTTACATAATATGACTGGCTCTAAAACCTTTTGTATAACCCGACAAATTGCAAAAGTCCGCAATTTGTAAGCAATTACAGATCCGTTAATGGCATTGAAATGAATCGACGTCACATTTTCACGGTCACGGCGGCCACATCAAAGAGTTCGGATGCTGGGGGAGCTCCCCAGTTGATTGCACCCTTAGTTTGATATCGTGTGACATACGATAGATGTGGATGCGATGGAAATTATAATAACTATATATTTTGTACCTAAAACTTCTGTGCTTTCTTTCGCTGATTAGTAGCTAATAAATAGCGAAAGCATTGGTTATAAGTACATTTAACATTGATATTTTTATTGTTTTTTAAGTAAGAAAATTCTACAGTGAAGTACATTTTTTTATCGAATTGAACAGTGAAAAAACGTTTGCAGGCTTTTTTATATTACTATTTCCTTATTAATTTAAAATAGAAAAGCCAGACTAAATACCTAAATAATATATTGGATACTATCTAATTATAAACTACATCTCGCACCACATTCAGTCGTACGTAGTACATTAGGGCCGGTACACACATACCTTTCGCAGAGTCGCGATTCGACACCTGAGTACACTGCACCCCTGCGTTTGTTTGAGGGGATGACGAGTCTCGTAGTGTGGAGCTGGACTTAGTTGTTATTTTTTTTAATCATCTCATTTTAATACGACAGTAACAGCTGAGAAAAACGCTATCCTATACTACCTTTATCAATACCCACTACTTTTTTCGCTACTACGACGATTTACTAATTCTAGGAAAAGTACCTATCATTGACATGTCTTTTTTAAATAAATTCTGCATAAAGTAGTTTTTTTGGTACTGAAATACTATCTGTTTTAACCTGAACAGCTACCCCAAAGGATTAATGTATCTTAGTTGCAGCCGTTAAACTTCCATATCTCAACTACATATATTTAGTCCAACTATTTCTTAACATTAGTATCAACAATCTGCCCAAAACTGGTTTTTGCAACGACAAAATAAGTATTGAAAACAGTTTTACTAATAAACCAATTTAATTTTACCTCAAACCTTAGTTATTAAATCGTATATTTTTATATACATACCTACGTAACAACAAACCTTATTCATAAAGTCATTTAAAAAGCCATCTCCACACAACCCAAACACGTTTTAAACAGATTCGATCACGCATTAGAGGGTGGGCAGTAAAAAAAATTGTCCCTGGAACAATTACACGGCATCTGTCGCTGGCCGGCTCCCGGCTCCCGTGTCCGGGAACTCAATGTATGTTGATTGGATTCCCTGGATACCTACCTACTGAGGTACGAGTACATACGGAATAAATTAAAGGATATGTTGTCACATATGTTAGTGTTATGTGTGACTCATTAATAACTTGGAAGTAAATATGAAAAAATTACTTGTTATTACAAATACCTAATAACAAACAATACCAATTTTAACAGAAAAGCCATGAATTAAGAAAAAAGGCATTTATATTTAACTTGCTGACCGGCCGACTACATCAGCGTCACATAAGAATTGTTCTCCGTTTTTGCAATTTTTTTCATCAACCGTTCCTATTGTTCATAGCGTGATGTTTTATAAACTTTCTTCGATAAATGGGCTATCCAATACTAAAATAATTTTTAAGTTCAATTCCAACCAGTCCTGAGATTATCGCGTTCAAACAAACAAACTATCCAGCTTTATAATCTTTACTTTAATATTATAAATGCAAAAGTAACTCTGTATGTCTGTCTCTCTCGCGCTAAAACGCTAAAACTACTGAACCGATTTCAATGTAGAGCCTGAGGAATGACATAGGTTACTTTTTATCACGGGGAAATGGAAGATCTCCCGGGTACCCGAGTGCAACCGCGGGGAGCCACTAGCATTAGTATAAAATCAAAATCAAAATCAAATATTTTTTATTCAAATAGGCCTCAATAAAGCACTTATGAATAGTCACTATTAATGCTCGGTTCTGAAAGTTGTTTTTTACTGAGAAGAGCCGGCAATAAACTCAGTAATTACTCTTTTCAAAAAAACCAGCTTAGATATAATACAATAGTGATTTTTACAAAATGTGTGAAATAGCCTGTAGCGAGCATTTCACTGCCAAGGGTCTTTTTCTAACAAGTAATCTGATACACTATAAAAGCCCTTTTGATATAAAGTTTTCTTCACTACCTGCTTAAATTTATAAATTGGTAAATCCTGAATATCTTTAGGTAGTTTATTGAAGAAACGTATACATTGCCCCTTAAATGAATTTTTGACTTTAGTAAGTCTAGTTACAGGTATAGCGAGTTTGTGCTTATTTCTGGTGTTGATACTATGAGTGTCGCTATTTTTCGGAAAAACATGTAAATTTTTACGTACATACAACAAATTTTCATAGATGTATTGTGAAGGTACAGTCAAAATATTAATATTTTTGAATTCATCTCGTAGAGAGTCCCTAGGACTCATATTGTATATAGCACGAACAGCCCTCTTCTGCAGAACAAAAATAGTGTTAATGTCGGCACCACTGCCCCAAAGGAGAATGCCATAAGACATTATACTATGAAAATAACTAAAATAAACTAATCTCGCGGTATCTACGTCAGTAAGTGCACGTATTTTCTTTACTGCATATGCTGCAGAAGCAAGTCTGTTCGCCAGCCGAGAAATATGAGGGCCCCACTGAAGCTTTACATCTAAAGTGATACCTAGAAATACTGTGGTTTCTACAAAGTCTATATTTTCATTCTTAATTTTAATACATGTGTCTACTTGACGAACATTTGGTAGACTAAATTTGATACATTTGGTTTTCTTCTCATTTAGAAGCAGATTATTTACAGTAAACCAATTTACCACATCCGAGAGAGCATTGTTCACCTCGTCATAATTTAATTCATGTCGTTTCACTTTGTAAAGAAGTGAAGTATCATCAGCGAACAATACAACCTCATTTTTTTTCTCAACAAGGTAGGGTAGGTCATTTATATATATTAAGAAAAGGAAAGGACCTAAGATTGAGCCTTGTGGGACGCCCATAGCAACAGTTGATCCAGGGGACACCTTTCCATTTATATTTACTCTCTGAATTCTATTACTAAGGTATGAGTTTATAAGACTGAGTGCTTGATTTTTTATACCGTAGTGGCTTAACTTCCTGATTAACAGTTCATGTTGGACACAGTCAAATGCTTTAGATAAATCGCAAAAAACCCCTATTATGTCTTTTGAATCCTCCCAGGCTGCAAAGATATGTTGAATAAGCTCAACGCCGGCATCGGTTGTTGAGCGACCCTTTGTAAATCCGAACTGTTTATTATGAAAAAGATTATTACTATTAAAATGTCCCATTAATTGATTTAGTATGAGTTTTTCAAAGATTTTACTTAGTGTTGGTAGTACAGATATAGGTCTAAAATTTGAAGGGTCTGATGTACTACCAGCTTTAAAAAGAGGAATTACTTTACTATACTTCATTAAGTCAGGAAATATACCACTATTGATGCATTTGTTAAAGATAGATGCTAAATGCGGTGCAATACAATCAATTATATAATTTATAAGTTTAACTGAAAGTTCCCATAGATCAACTGTTTTTTTCATATTAATTAATTTAAATGCCTTAATTATATCAATAGGGGTAACACAAGAAAATTTAAAGTTAACAGTACATTTAGTTACATTTTCCTTTAGTAAAGATTCAGCGAGGGTAGGAGACGAGTTAAGTGTTTTAGTAGTAAGAACTGGAATATCAGTAAAGAATGACTCGAACGCGGCAGCTACTTCTGTATCAGATGTAATGATATTATTATTTATCATAAGTCGAAACTCCTGGTCGCACGATTTGGTTTTGCCGGTTTCTGCATTAATTATTTTCCAGGTCGTTTTAACTTTGTCAGTACTATTTATAATTTTATTACTAATGAACTTTTGCTTAGCTAGTACACAAACACGTTTAAATAATTTTGAGTATTTTTTGACATAATTTAAAAAATCAGGACTATGGTTAAATTGCTTTTCACTATAAAGTTCATACAATCTACGCCTACTCGTATGAACTCCTACCGTCGCCCAATCACTGAATGACCTATCAGCTTTCTGTTTAATAGTTTTAGATTTAAATACAGAATTATATTCGTTTTTGGTAAAGTCTAAAATCGCATGATAGTGGTCATTTACATTATCTTTAAAAGGCAAGTTCAATACTTTTTTCTCTACATTGTCTCTAAATTTTTTAAGGCGATATTCACTCATAGGTACACACTTAATATCTTTTTTTTTTACCATTTTCCCAGTTATATTGAATGATGCACTCTGACCACAATGATCAGAACTCAATTGACTAATGATGGACTTAGTGACTGGCTGCATGTTTGTAAATATATTATCAATACAGGTTGCTGAAGTAGATGTTATCCTAGTTGGCTCAAAAAAAAGATTTACAAGATTAAAGCACAGGAATAGTGATTTGATTCTATGACTCATGACATTATCATCTAAAATATTGACATTAAAATCTCCACAAATAATTATATATTTATTAACTTTATTTAATTTTAATATTGCTTCTTCCATACATTTTTCAAACAAATCATAACTCGCGGAGGGGGGTCTGTATACGCACATAACAATGAACTGCTCAAGCTCTATACAAGCTATTTCAAAAGTACGCTCAATAGACAGGCTCACAATATCTTTACGGACTTTATACTTCAAATTATTTCTGATAAGTATTAACGAGCCACCATGTATAAACTGTTGTCTACTGAACGAACTTGCTACCTGGTGGTTATTGAAGCTAAATATGAACTGATGGTCCTTAAGCCAATGTTCAGTAATACATAAAATATCAATATTATTACAGTTCATGAATAGCTCCAGTTCTAATTCCTTGCCCAGCATTCCTTGAATATTTTGATGTACCAGGTTAACATGTTTTTTACATAAAATAGAATACTTGTTCAACTTATGAGGTAATAAATTGTGTTTATTTTCTGGGCAGGATTCTAAACTAATATTATTTTTTCCATTATTGCCAGAGAATGCCTCTGTTGTCTCATAACTTAATTTAAAGAATTTGAAATACCTTTCAATGATGGTAGACTACTTGGAAAAACTTCCAAGGACTGTAAACAATTAATACTAATATTATTTTGCTCAATAGGAGCCGTTTGATTAGCCAAACATTTGGCTAGGTTTTTAAAATAATATGATAGCGATTCTGCTAATTGTCTCTTAAAATTATTGTAAAGATAAAAATTATCCTTAATCAAAACATATTTATTACCAAATAAACTATTGGTATCAATGAAATGGAATTTATCATTATGACGACATGTCAAGGTATGAATAATTGTATTAAAATTATGCCTAGTCAAATTTTCCATCTGTGGCACACTTTTTATAAAGGGAAATGCAAACATTACAATGTGTCTGACATTTAATAAGGTCATTGAAGTGAAGTATTTAGTCAGGGCATGCTTGCTTACATTTCCCTTTCTACCAATTAATATAACCAAAGTGGTATTTTCTGAAAATGAACTATTAGTAATTTTGTCTAAAATCTGGGAATAAGATGCACCGGGCATGCAAGTGTTGATTATAGGCTGTCCTAAACAGTGGCTAAGTTGCACACCCATATCTTTTCCCATTTCATCACTAAACATTACAATATTTTGTATATAAGAATTATTATTATTTTTACTACAGGAAGTGTTTTCTGGATCAGCACACATCACTTGTGGCTGATTAAGGGATGATGAGAGGGTACAGTCTGCTTGAGAACAGTCTGAGGGGCTTTTAAAACAATCACATTGGTGGTTAGATAATGATTGGAACCTTTCATTATTATATTTGGAAATCTCAACTAGTTCATTCATAGCTAGAATGTACTCATTCATCTCCTTTTGTGAAGTGTCATATTTATTTTTTATTGAACATAACATATCTTTCAGACTAATAATTTCTGACTGTAATTGATATGAAACTGATTCATAACTAATTTTGTTTTTTTTCAACTCTAAGTGGGACATATTAACTTCATCTATTAAGTATCTACGCTCTTTCCTCAATTTATTGTTATTATTCCAAAAAACTTTATTTTTCTTTATTAATTTCTCAGTTTTCTTAATGATTTTTTTAATTTTTATATATTTCTTAAGTTTATTTTTACTACTCATAACTAGTACAGGACTGCTAGAAACATAAGAATCATTGTTAGTAAGATCTATAGTGACAGTGGGAATAATATTTGAATTTAAACCTGAATCAGAGATATCAGAAACCATGCCCGGGGCCGACCCAATTAGTTCTTCAAAGAGTGACTGATTGGTAGTTGTGATGTTATGATGGTTTGAGTCTTCTAGGTGAGAAATGTATTTCCTAGCATCAAATAATTCAGACTCCAATGCAGCGACGCGCGCGAGGGCATGATCAAACTCATGGCTACATTTGTCGAACTCATCAACTACTTGCTGAAGCTGGTCGCGTTGCTTAACAATTTCTTGGGTCTGTGCATGAATTTCTGCTAACTCTTTCTTAAGCTTTCTGTTACTATCAATTAAAACTAACACTTCCTTTTCATGATCAACATTTTCTGATAACAATTGTTCATACATAGACTTATAGGTTTTTATTTCCTGCAGGGCAAGTTGGAGTTTATCTTCTGCCTGACGGGCAGCAGTCTTGCGTGTAACCATCATTTTTATTGGTATATTAGTAATAAAAATGACAATTAAAGATATAGGAATGAATAAATGTAGGAACAACAGTTAACAGACAATACCTACCTACTACTTATTATGTACCTATGTTCTATTGACAGAATATACTTATTAATACTGTTGGATGTAATAAGTTGTAAATTTGAAACTCAGTTCAATAAGATATTCTATCAACTTCCCTAAGTATAGGACCAAGAATTTTTAAATATCAACATACGGTTGGCGATGACACACACTTGTAACAGACGTATATGCTTGTATTTTTACACTTTTTATACGTAAATTTTTATGACACTTATTTTTAACTACTTTTGTTTAGTGACGAACGTGATTTTTCTATTTAATAATGGGTTTATTTAATTATTTTAAATATTTAAAATACGGAGATCTATTTTGACAACTTAGCCTAGTGTTGCCACAGAGGGAAAAAAAAAAATAGATACAATATAGATACAACTTACCTACAACGTAACGTTATTTAATAGTAGCATTTAAGGGCCTGCAGTTTGGCATACTGCCAATATCGCGCCTGCAACCATACTGTGGCAACACCGCACGGGCAGGTAACTATAACACTGCTTTTGTACGACATTTATGGATTTAATAAATTTACTGAAACTGATAATAATATACTAGCTTCCGTCCCGCGGTTTCATTCGCGTCGATCCCGTTTCCGTATGAATACATAGAAAAATTATACTCTAAAATAATGTAGTGCGTATTGGTGAAAGAATTATTCAGATCGGTCCAATAGTTTGCGAGCAAAAACATTCATATTATTTACTAGCTTCTGCCAGCGACTTCGTTCGCGTGGAATAGTTTCTTTGGGCTAACTCTAACTTTAACCCGCGACTTCGTTCCTCGAACCTCCTCCTTTTGTTAAGTCGTTTAAAAATAATCCTTACTTATAGCATGATTTAGTATTCACGTGTGACGACGCGATGGCTTATTTCTTCTATAATTTTGGTGTTTCTATACCAATTTCTATGATTATTTTTTATTGAATAGGTAATAATGTAAACTTTTTTAAATTAGGGATTACACGTGTTATTCTGAGTCAACTATAAAAGATAGACATATGCTGTTGCGGGATATTTTTTAGAAAATTTTATGTAGATTATTTCCTTCATACATAATTTCTATGTAACTTTAACCATTAAGGCTGCACACGCGACGGAAGCTTAAAAAATGGAGTAACTTCTCCTGTTTTCCCAAAATTTCCCTTCACTGCTCTGCTCCTATTAATTGTAGCGAGATGAAAAGTATCCTATAACCTGCCCAGGAGTATGAAGAATAATTGTACCAAGTTTCGTTAAAATCCGTCCAGTAGTTTTTGTTTCTATAAGGAACATACAGACCGACAGACAGACAGACAGACAGACAGACAAAAATTTTACTGATTGCATTTTTGGCATCAGTATCGATCACTAATCACCCCCTGATAGTTATTTTGAAAATATATTTCATGTACAGAATTGACCTCTCTACAGATTTATTATAAGTATAGATTACCTACTAGCTGCCTCCCCGCGGTTTTACCCGTGTAGTTCCCGTTCCCGTGGGAATACAGGGATAAAATATAGCCTATGTTACTCGGGGATAATGTAGCTTTCCAAAGGTGAAAGAATTTTTGAAATCGGTCCAGTAGTTTCGGAGCCTATTCATTACAAACAAACAAACAAACAAATCTTTCCTCTTTATAATATTAGTATAGATAGATAAATAAATATCTATGTATATGTATTTTAAATAATATAAGTATATTTTTTATTAATACCATTGAAGACATAATAGTGCCATTATTTCTTGAAAATACAGCTTTGATTTTTGACCGCTCAGCGATCTTTTCTTGAAATAGGGCCATTTACAAACGACCAATTTAATTCTAAATTAAGTAGTACTTCTACTATAGTAGACCTCTTGTACGCATCTACATATTCATACAGAAATTAACGCCTAACAAACAAACAAGTTACTTCGTACAAGTATTTATGTGTACAGGCAATTAAAATGACTATTACCCTTACAAACGCAAGTAAAACCGCAAGGCGTGTTAACATATAAATCTTACATCAAAAATAGTATCAGGTACTCACAACTATGCAATAAACTGACAAACTCCGTCGCTCGTTAACCGAAGAATAATTAACTATAGCAAATTAATCCTACAGTTATAAATTATGTACGTAAATCAGATATGTTTAATGTTCATAGTAATAGTTGCTTTCAGACTTTAGTGGCACCATAAAGTGAGGTAACAAATAGATAGATAATTAGGTATTAGTATAACCTAGATTTAGTTTTCCAGAAAATGTCTCACCGTGTTTTATGCTCCCATTAAAGCTGGAATGTTATTGGCATTTTGTGACGTTTCAATGTGATTTGGCTGGAGGAAGTCGGTTGAAATTTAGGTTTTTTTGTTATATTTTTCATCAATAAATTTCGTATACATAAAACCGTGACAAATAATCATTAGATATTTATAATGATAACTACACAATGTTGAAATATGTCTTTTTAGTTTTTTAATAACTACATTTAGTAGGTATGTATATTGGTAGGTACTAATATTAAAATGAAATTTTGGTGCCTTGTAAATAACGTCTGACTTGCTTCCACATCGTTCATTTACTACAATATTTGGATATAGTGTTTGAATTCGGTTTCACATGGTATGAATACTAAAACAAACTCTCTAACTGCATTTTGCCTTTTTCTCCGCTTACTTCTGCAAAATTGCAACGGATTTTGATAAGGTTAATAATTAATATGTCGAGGTAGGTTTTAACATAACTTGTAAATATTTTCTACACAATGGCTTATGACAACATATTAATCTTAATATATATATTTCCTCCTAAGCAGTTGAACCGATCTAGATGAAAATTTTTGTATGAGTTACATTCGAGAATGCTTTTGATTCACAATTGGACCCGGTATGTGGCTTCGGGTAGAACGAAGTATGACGGGTCCGCTAGGTCTATATATGTAGATATGTATTTAAATATACATAGTATATCAGCTATCTGGTTACCAAAACACAAGCTCTGCTTATTTTAAAATCATATTGGCCGAGTGAAAAATGTCCCAGGATATTTATTTAATTATATCCTCGAGACTTATAAACTGTGCGTTCCTAATTCAATCGAACAAAACAAGTAAAAGCTTAAAAGCAATATCCCAAATTGGATCTGCAAATAATAACAGCTGTAGAACAAGCGGTATAGGTATTCTATTCAGTAACCTAAAGTGTCATAAACTAAAATCTCTATCTATCTCGCTCGTTCCCTTTGCTGTCGCGTGAGAGGTGCATACAAAGACTACGGTCGTCGATAAAGTCTGTAATAGAATATACGACATCGGCACTTTGAAAGAAGTTAGCCGAGCGTTGCGACCGGCAGGTTCCCGGTAAAAGTACCGGAATAAATACACTCACGGTATTTAGGAGCAATGCAATGCAACCGGTATGGTATTTAGAGATGATATTACCGCTATTTTATACCACAAAGGTGGCAGACAGGCATGGTTCTACTTGATGGGAAACAGTTATGGTAGCCTATGGATGCTTGCAACACCAGGGGCTTCACTCACGCGTTGCCGACCCTGTATGAATCTCTTCACTTCCTACTTGAAGAACCCCATGCTCATGATAGCCATGATAGCTAAAAGTAAAATTAAGAGTAGGTAAAATGAGTCATACGATATTTGAATTGTACTCTCGCTTATTTTATAAATAAAATACAAAACATGATAATTTAATTACCTGTTTGTTTTAATTACCTGATGATTCTTTATGCAATTAAGGCTTTGATTTGTTTAATTACAATCTCTACTATAATTATTTTATTTCCTAATCTCTTGTATCATATCGACATTGCATCTCCCTCGTAGTCGTATCCCAATCAAATATACCTAAGCTTTCTTAATCTAGGCTATATTTTTATTAATAAAATAGTATCTCTATATATTTCCACAATGTACAGTCGAACCGAAAAACGGCCACGTGCCGCAGCCGGGCGCCAGGTGCGCCAACCGCACGCCTCTAAATTTAACGTCTTTATTTGTATTTCTGACTGTACCTTACGCCATGTTTTTACGCGTGCATTTCTGCAATATGCACCATGACATGTAGGTAATAGAATTAAAATTACAATAGCATTTTTCATTTAGTACGTGAGTTTTCAATGTTTTTTGAACGTACGTATGGAATTTCTGCAAAAGTACACCTGAAATATGAAAATAGATTGCGTTGAAAGTTTTTAAATAAAACCCACGTTCGTTGGGTTAAGTTATTTTATGTACTTTTTATTATTTAAATTTAGCGTTTCAAGTTTCTTTAGAAAATACTTTTGCTAAATAAATATTTTTAACTCATCCATTTTATTGGGCAAATGTTAAGCTTGATACAAAATCGTATCTCAAGATATATTCCATAATTTATAATGGACACTATAAACTAAAAAGTTTGTAATAAAAAAATTGGCAAGTAACAGTTATTCTTTCTTTTGGGTTAGTTTAAATAATAATTTTGGGTGTAAAGTTAATTGAATTAAACTACCTATTGGGATATATAGTAGTAATAATTGATCTGTGAATTTATGAATGTCTCCTTTTCATATCAATACAATACAATACAATACAATACAAATACTCTTTATTGGGCACACATAATAAAAATAACAATAAGTACAAAGGTGATAACAAAAATAAAGTGTGAACAATTTAGGCGGCCTTATCGCTGAAGCGATTTCTTCCAGGCAACCTAGGGCAATAGGAGACAACGAAAATAGGCTAGTGAAGAATAACATAGTAAAATAAAAATACGAATAAATAACAGCAAAATAATCCTAATACTTACATTACAATAATAACATAAACTAATATATATTCATATAATACAATAAATAATACAATTACATCAAATAAAAACAGCAATACAACAGGCTAAGTGAAAAACTGATTTAAATATTTAGAAAATGAGTGAACAATTGAGATTTGAAAGAGTTGATAGTTTGGGCTTGTCTTATCTTTACGGGAAGTGAGTTCCACAATTGGACAGCTTGTACAGTAAAAGATTGAGCTACAAAGTTAGAGGAATGAGAAGGAGTGTCAAGACGGAGAATTTGAGAATTACGGAGAAGGTGAACTTGGGAACTAAAATATTCAAACCGTTCTTTGAGATAAACAGGGGCACTAGGATTGAATAAGACGGAGTATAAGAGAGAAAGAATGTGTGTATTCCGGCGAAGGCGGATGGGAAGCCACTTGAGTTTTCGACGAAATTGAGATACATGGTCATATTTGCGTAAACCAAATATGAACCTTATACAAAGATTTTGAAGTCGCTCAAGTTTATTCAACTGGTCTTCAGTGAGGTCAAGATAGCTGACATCCGCATAATCAAGAATTGGTAGAAGCAATGATTTGGCAAGCGCAATTCTAGTGTCAATGGGTAGGAAATTACGCAGGCGTCGGATCGATCCAGCCGCAGCAAACATCTTCCTACTGACTTCCGCTACTTGTGGCCCCCATGATAAAGTACGGTCGATGAGGATGCCGAGATTCTTCACCACATCGCTGTAAGGAATTATCACTCCATTAAAGGCAACCGAGGGTAACTGTTCAAAATCAACCCGTGAAATCTGAAATTTGCTACCTATGATTATCACTTTAGTTTTATCTGGGTTAACGATAAGGCCGTAACGCTTGCTCCAGTCAGAGATACAATTTAAATCATTATTGGTTGCTAATATAGCACTAGGGAGAGAATTAAGAGAGGATTGTCGGTATATTTGGAGATCATCTGCATAGAGGTGGTAGAGGGAAGATATATTTTTGGTTATAGACGATATAAAAATTGAAAATAAAAGAGGGGATAAGACGCCACCTTGAGGTACCCCGGCAGACGTTTCACACCAAGATGATAAGGACTCATCTACGCGTATACGCTGCCGGCGTCCATACAAGTAACTACGAAACCAGTCAATTACTGTTGGAGATATGCTAAGAGAACAAAGAATGGAGAGAAGAATATCAAAATCCACAGTATTGAAAGCGTTACTAAAATCTAACAA
Source organism: Thyatira batis (assembly GCA_905147785.2). Taxonomy (NCBI): domain Eukaryota; kingdom Metazoa; phylum Arthropoda; class Insecta; order Lepidoptera; family Drepanidae; genus Thyatira; species Thyatira batis. Next base: position 11,065,723 of record LR990493.1, on the reverse strand, counting down.
CGTTAAAACAGTAAGCTCTTGCTTCTCCATACCAGAACGTATGTCATCAGTAATTTTAACTAACGCTGTTACTGTGCTATGTCCAGGACGAAAACCAGACTGAAAAGTATTAAGAAGGTGATTTTTAGAGACGTGTGTGCTTAATTGATGATGAACTAATCTTTCCAAGACTTTAGACAGGAATGGCAATATAGAGATAGGTCGAAAGTCAGAGAAAGAAATAGGATTCGTTTTTTTAGGTAAGGGAATAAGTTCAGCTTCTTTCCATAGCGAGGGAAAGGAGCCTGTAATAATGGAATTGTTAAGAATAAATGTAATGATAGGTACAAGAAGGTCTAAAAGAAGAAGAATCATCTTACGACTAATGCTGTCACATCCTACGGCGTTAGATGAAATGGAAAGAATATGCCTCTTAACATCACAATCAGTAAATTGACAAAAAGCAAATGTTGGTGAATTGGGACTATGCAAAGAGAATATATTTTTTAATGTGTTAGATTTGGTGGCAGCATCGAAGATAGCTGTCGAAGAGAAATGTTGATTTAAAGAGTCTATATTTAAATTCGTTGGAATAGGGTTATTTCTAGATTTACCAACTCCCAATGATCTCAAAAATCTCCAGACTTTAGCTGGATCACCGTTTTCTACAGATTTGTGAATATGGCGTCGTTGTGCGTCTCTACACAGCTTATTACAGTGATTCCGTGTCTGTCTGTATTTTTCACGGTATTTGTCAGGGTCGGATTTGAATTTGGCCTTTGCAATGTTCTTTTTAGCTTGTAGTGATTTGATTTCATCTGTAAGCCAAGGAGCAGGAAGATGTTTCACTTTGACTGGTCGAATCGGAGCATGAACATCATACAACTGTAATAAAAGGTAGTTAAAAATTTCTACTTGTTCATCAACTGTACTAGCGTTTTGAATTAAAGCCCAGTCCAATTCTTGAGCATCTTTGTGAAGACGAACTAAATCCATGCCACTAAAATTGCGTTGCAGAAGAATTCTTGCTTTATGCTTAGGGGGACGAATTTTATAAGATAAATATACAAGATCGTGAAAAGAAAATGCGTCAGCTGCGCACTGACCATGCAAAGCTACATGGTCAAGGGAAGTTACTAGTATCAAATCAAGGAGAGAAGGATCACAGTGCGGAAAAAAGTGTGTTGCATTAAGTGGAAGAATATTAAGGTTACAAGAATTAGCAATTGATCTGAACTGACTCGAGCGGTGATCAGATTTGAGGAGGCATGTATTAAAATCCCCCATTATTATAGTGTGAGCATATAAAGGAAGTAAGTTTTCTAATAAAGTTTCAAAGGAGGGAAAATAATTAACAGTTAAAGAGGGACTATAACAAACACCAAGTAAAGTTTTAACGCCTGAAAGACATAATTCTATGAAAAGGTACTCGGCAATAGGAGAGGGACTCTGCGGGGACATACTGATCACGGTAAAAGGAATGTGAGAGCGCAGGTAGATAGCAACCCCACCACCTCCTCTACCGATGCGATCATTACGGATTAACCGAAATCCAGGTAAAGAGTATGAAGCAGAAGATAAATTAGGTTTGAGCCATGACTCTGAAACAAGGATAGCATGGATATTATTAATATTGGAAAATGATGTCAGCATATCGGGATAGTGGGCCGGAATACTCTGAGCATTAATATGGACTGCATTAAAATTTTTAGGAACAGATTCGAGGTTAAAATTTAAAATATCGCAGAGAGAAGGAGGAATACTGTGAAAGCTGTCGTTGCTACTCATACTCGAAGAAGAAAAAAATGAATGAAAATGTGTACTATCACTGTCTCCATCAGACATAATGAAAAAAAAAAAAATTATATAAATAAAGAAGAGAAAGTCAAATAAGTTAAAATAAACACAGAATATGTACCTTAGAATGGTACAACAAAATAATCACTATTACCAAGATTACCCGCCTGCAGAGCAGAGTAATAACTAAAAAGAAAATATACAAACATAAACAATCTGTCACTATTTTAAAGGTAAATTAATACACGTGATATGGAACGCACCAAAACACTAGCAAGAAATAAAAGATTATTAAGGACTGGCAACCATAGATCAAATATGTCAAGTGTCACATCTGTCAATTCTTATTCTGTCATTCACAAGTCATTATTATTTAATAAGTAATGTAAACAGAAATGGGTAAACAGTTTAAATAGTTTGGATCTAACGGAAATAATTAATACCTATAGAATAAAATATGAAGACACCCACTCTGATACTTATAAATTTATGTGTGAATGTTCACTATAAACACGTAGGTATAGTCTGCTTGATCTACGGCCGCTCATCTTTAAGATTGAGAAACAAACAATAAGTGGACTAAATCTATTTGCGGTTTGATCTCTTGACTTTGGCCAGAGGCAAACCCCTGACAACAGACGTCTCACCACTCCCAGAAGTAGGCTCCCTGGACGCCAGTGTAGTGGGAATTTCCGCGAGTTCAGAGACATTACTAATACGATGTCTTACTCCGTCGGCAGCAATAATGATCACACACCCATCACGAGTCCAACATTTTGTAATTCCGAATCGTTTGCGTGCCTCGATGAATGCCAGGTGTCGATCTCTGGTCAGGAACTCGGACAATGTAACACCGGTGCCTTTAAGAGTAACTTTATTGTTCCATGCTTTGTCACGAGTAAATGTATCCTTAAATTTAATGAGAATGGGTCTTGCCTTAGAACTTTTAGATCCCAAACGATGACACCGACTGATATCTGACTTGCTGAAGTTACTGAGCTTGAGACGGTTGTTTGCTAACTCAGTGACAATAGTAGCCTCATCCTCACTGTCCTGCTCAGCGACTCCATGGATAAGAAGGATTTTCCTCCGGCTCCGCATCTCTAGAAGATCATTTTGTTTAGTCAGTAATTCAACCTGTGAACGGAGCATGTCGAGGGCTTTGATGACAAAATCCTTAAATGCCCTAAAATCTGCTGCCAATGAAGATGTGGAGACAGCTGCAGGGGCAGTCTTGACAAGATCCTGCCGGAATTCCTCCATTCGGTGATTAAATAGTGCAGCCATATCCTCCATAGATTGTTTTAGTGAATCCATAGTGTTTGTTTATGTAATTTAACTGATATATAATAACTGCAGGCGGTGATAACACTTAGTAGATCATAAATATACTATATATATGTGCAAATATTAACTGTATGTATTTTTTAAATATTAAATAAAATTGAGCTCAAAAAAATATGTCTACTCTCTCACACTACCCACAAAAAAAAAAAAAAAAAAATCACAATAGTTGACATGAAAATGGTAGACTGGCCATCGACTACAGACTTTTACACCACAACTCTCCGCCATTTTAAACCACAATATATTCAAATTAATACTTAAAACTTTACTAAAATGTAAAATATCCACTTAATTTAATTATCAGGTATCAACTGGTAATAAATATTCCCCTCCCCCAGGCCGGCGAGATCAAGGGCAGACGTTTGTCGGCTTGCAACTGGAAAATTTAACTGAAATTCCCGAACACGGTTATTAGAGGCCGGCCGAGATACCGCATTAATACTTGATAACACAATTAATTCGGTACTGAGGCCGGTGGGGGTCAACATGGGGGCGGATAGCGGGGCTTAAAGGATGCAAATGTTTTGCTTGTTCCTATAAAGAATAGATTGTGTAAAGTCGTCGTCGTTCTCAGCCTAAACTACTCCACTGCTGGACGTAGGTAAGCCTCCTAGATTGTTAAATGTTTCTAGATTTAAATGTATTTGGATGAATACAGAATATGTTTACAGTATTGTTTCATCCAGGCAATCTTATAGATATTTTTCTAGTAGTAGTCGTTAGTAAAATCAAGTTTTTCATTGTTTCTTCAGTCTTAACAAAAACTATCATGATATGCATAAAGAATGTAGATAGCACATAAAAATTGATTGATGATGATAAAATCTCACTAGTACCCATTTAAAAATTGCTCTCAAAAAAACGTAAAAACGCTTGTACAGTGACTTGAGCTCTTTCCTCGTAAAATTTTCAATTTGCCCAACGGAAAGTTTTACCTGATAAACGTGAAGTTAGCGGCGGTGAAGTAAAAGTATTTCGTAGATAAGAGAAGCTCTTGTAATTACATCTCGCACTTGAGAGGGCGAGGGGGGGACACGCAATTATAATCCGTAACTTAGTTTACTCGAATTGTTGAGTTTTGTTAAGCTCGTGAAATTTAGCTGTAATAACTAAGAAGACGAGTTTTTTTGAGATATTCAGATATAGGTACTTAGTATGTTTTTAGATATCGACCTATCCGTAGAACAAAGTTCTATGTGACTTTGAACCCAAAGTATCAATTCTGTAAACCGATTAAGATAAAGTAATATGATAAAATATGTGCAAATCAAACTTCAAATCATTCTTCTCTCTCGTAGTAATACTGGGATAAAATATAGCCTATAGCACTCAGGAATAAGGTAACATACTACCAGTCAACAAAACAAAATTAAATGGATCATTAGTTCCAGAGACCTGACAAACTTTACCTCTTTATAATATTAGTATAGACTAACTTGGTTCCTCTTATCTTACTATCCTTATAAACAGGCTTTAAGAGCTCACATGCTCATTGTGGTAATACATTGTATTTCCCATAGCCAGGTGCAAACATACACAAACCTCACTAAAGCCGTACAAAAAACAAACACACCTAAAATGTATTCAAAACAGAATTTGCCGAATATAAACTGTAACTGAAGCATGCGTGCGCGCGTGTGTAAACATTATTATTTTAAAATTATGTCTTTCAGCTGCTCAAATTGTTATATGGAAATTTGTTAAAGATATTTACGTTTTATTCCTTACTTTTATGATGACTGGTCAAGGTCGATCTTTGTTCTGAAATGAAGTAAATACCTATAATATTAAAAGGTTTGGTTTTAGTGCAGAGGACTTCAAAGAAAGGAGTACCGCTAGTTCAGCCGTGGAACAGTAGAAGGGCACTTATTTATTTATTAGCTCAATAGCTGCCTCCGCGCGGTTTTATCCGCGTAGTTCCCGATCCCATGGGAATACAGGGATAAAATATAGCCTATGTTACTCAGTGATAATTTAATTTTCTAATGAAAAAATAATTATTAAAAGCGGTCCAGTACTTTTTGACTTTATTCGTTACATACAAAAATACAAATCTTTCCTGTTTATAATATTAGTATAGAAGTTTAGATATTTTCTATTCATACATATAACTAAATAGCAAAAGCCTCAAGAGGTTATGACGAAATGAAAGCTTTTTACCTAAACTAATAAAAACCCTCTAGTCTTGTGACCTTCTTGGCAAAGCTTACCTTCATGCCATTTTTTACTTCCCTAAACCATTTTACTTAGTCCATAACAAAATTAGTTAGAACTCATTGATTAATATAACCTTATAGCAAAACAAACACTCAAGCAACAAGCAAGTGCCATTTAAATTGGAGTAACCTCTAAATACATCAGTTTCGACATGTATCAATCACACCTTGGGAGTATCGCGACGGTGGTCGAGACACGCCTGGCACGCACGCCGGGGAACGCTCGGGGAACGCGTTGGGAACGCGCAGGGAACGCGCAGGGAACGCACAGGGAACGCAGGGGGAATGCAACGTGGGCACGACTTTCCCGCGCGTCGACGACAGCGCTAGGTGCTACCGATTTATCGTCACTAAATTGTTTCTGAAAGGTGAACGCTAAATTAGCCGGAGATTTGAATCTGGCACGTCACTATGTGAGTTACGGTCCGCGTTCGGATGCGTTCACATTGTGTTCCTATTTAAAGAGGCTATCGGGAATTTTTGAATAGTTTGACTCTGCCGATCGGTGTGGGAGGTTGATTTTGCTGGGAAGAAACGCTGATAAACTTAGAAATGACTCGTCTCTAAACAAACTAAGACTTGTAACCTACATTAGAATATACCTTTATTATTATATTCTCTTAATTTTATGTATTGTTAACTGATAAAGGCTATAATAGTATTTGATGTCATCTAGAAAGCAAAAGATCTGCTAAACGAGAATCAATCTGCCAAGAAACCTTTAATGGAGCAAATAAAGATATTTTTACAGTCAGGTCGAAGAGATAGTAAAGGATTTTACATAATAAGGATTATTTATTTATTTTGCTGCAACATGACGCCGTCACATGGCATGTCGTGTACCTAAATACGTCTTTACTCTTAGGTACCTACCTATTTCTATTATTGTAGTAAGCTTTTATGCGTTCAATGTATTATATTAAGATGCGTGTAAAACATTGAGATTTACAGGTGCTATTTATTAATAAATGTATACGATTGTAAATAATAATTCATTTATTATTTATTACTGTTGCATCTCACTATAAGTGCCTTTCGGAAATTGTGAATATCACGGAGTTGTCGAAAGACGTTTTCTGTTAATCGCTAATAAAGCGTGATGAACTCTATTATGAGTAAGGCTTTTGACACAATTTAAACAAGACTTTGGTTGTGATTCAAAAAATTACGATCATTTAAAAATGAGGCACCAATGTTGAATTGTAAACATTTTAATTTCAAAATCAATACCTATTCTGTTCACTTTATGGACAAGTCACAAAATTAGATACATAAACATTTTAAATTGATACAAAAAAATTTCACCCTAGAAAAATCTTTAAAAAGTAATCATTTACCTATATTTTTTCAGCATAAAAACAACACCCAGTTACGTTTCACTCACGCACGCGCATACCTACACGTCGATCGTTACACAAAACAAAACAAGCTTACCATCATCGACGCCTAATAAATGTATCATCGACCAAAAACCAATAGACTCGTAAACACGCGATCAAAAAGCAGGTGTAAATCCTTTCGCATTAATCCGGCGCGTTGTAATAATAAAATCTAATCAACGGCAGATACAGCGCAGCGGGAAAATAAATAGTTTTAGAACGAAAATAAACATGGCGGTATCGGCCGGCGGAACGCTTCGCCTGTAAATTACCTGTTGGTTTTACTGAAATGTTTGATGCGTTTGCGCTTGATCGACATGTGTAGCGCGGTTTAGGGGTTTTGATACTTGGTTAATATTTGCTTTAGTATACATAGGAGAGGAACGACTGGGTTAGCTTCGAAGGTCAGGTACCAAATTTCCAAAGCCATTGTTGCATCGTAATAAGAAACATTAAGATATCTATCACACAAACTTTTACCCTTATTAATATGAGTACAAATAGGGTATATACATTTTTAGGAGTATTTAAATATTGGGCTGTGTTAAGTAAATTTTTATTTTTAGCTTTTTATGTTCCCTACGGTAAAACGGCTTTATTGGTCTATATTGGCATTATCAGCCAATAATGCCAATATAGACATTTCATGTTGTAAAAAAAAATTGTACTCAGTAAAATTATTTTGAACGTTGGTCATCACTACATATTATAAAACAAAATCGCTTTTTCGCTGTCAGTCCTTATGTGTTCTTAAAACTTTAAAACTACGCAACGGATTTCGATGCGTTTTTTTTAATTGATAGAGTGATTTAAGAGGCAGGTTTTATATACAATACCTGCATAATATAAAACACTGTCAATTTTTGAGCTTTCTAATATGATGTATAAGCATTGCACCCGTGCGAAGCTGGGGCGAGTCGCTAGTGAATAGTAAGACCTTTCTTACACGTTGATCAAGATCTCTAGTCGATAGTAAAGCACGTAAACGGCCGGGCCATGTGTTTCTTGTTGGGTGCGCGCGCGCCGCAATTCGGTCGCAATCACCATTACCTGCTCGCGCCGGTATTTTTATATGCGCACTATTCCCAAAATTAACGCTTCATACTGTTTGTATTATCTGATGGGCAACCATCATAGATTTTTATTACTTTTATATATTATTTCTCCTATATTTAGGTCGACACGTGTGCTTTCAGTGCATCGCTGTGAATCGGCCAATTTTTTTTTTGTGTTTTAGCTCTCAGTATTCTAGCATTCTAAAAATACTTATACCCAATACTTAATAGGTAAAGTAAGGATGTAGTAAACAAGCTTCCGCCATAGTTTTCGTTCCTGTAAAAATATGGAGATTAAATATAGCCAATGTTACTCTCTGGTAATATAGCTTTCCACTGGTGAAAAAAATATTCATATGGTGCCAGTATTTTCGGAGCCAATTCACAAACAATAAATCAAATCATTCCTTTTTACAATATAAGTGTTTGATTTAAAGTAAGTTGTATCTAAAATATGAAAAAACAATAGGTTTGAACCGGTAGGTAATAAAAAATATAATACATTGTGAAACCTCTATATTTACCCAAAACATAAAACTTTCTTATCATTAATGAAACAGTGACTGGTACCTATTATTTATTTAAACCGAAAAATCTTGCAAGTGTTTATACATCATACTTTACAGAACCCCTACTAATATTCTAAATGCGAAAGTAACTCTGTCTGTCTGTTAAACTTTCGACCACAGAACCGACCGTGATGAAATTCTGCAGGTTAAAGTTTGGAAAAGGACAATAGGCTACTTTTTATCCAGGGAAAGATCAAGGTCAAGTAATATAGGGAAAAAGAGGCAAAACAAAATTAGTCCCAAAAGTTAAAATAGGTTGTCTCAAGCTATTAAATCTGACAAAGTATGATCGTTATAACACTAATATCTTCAGGTTTTATTCATGTTTATACCCCCAGTTGAACCGGTCTTGGGCCATCAGTCCGCTCCGATGGACTGAGCCGTGGAGTACTATGACAATAGCATTTGTGGTCTATACAGTAGTAGGTATCGAGATTTATCAGAACACTACTGCAGAAACGGCATACAGTGCGACAATCTTCTTTTTCGTAGCACTGGACAAACACTGTGAAGGAAAAAATCTTGTGATTGTTCTACACTGGATAAATTATTTTGGCTCGACAGCTGCACGACAGCAGCTTCGACAGCCACTCACGCTCATAAATAATAAATAAATAAGTATCCTGGGACATTTTTCACACACGGCCAATTTGATTCCAAAGTAAGCTTCAAATGAAGCTTGTGTTATGATAACCAGATAGCTGATATACTACATAATACTTTTAAATACATATATATTATAGATATTTACATCCAGATACAGAACAAACAGACATATTCTTGCATACAAATGTTTGTCCTGGGTGGGATTCGAACCCACGACCCGCGGCTTGAGAATCAGGGTCACTAACCACAGAGCCAACCGGGCTGTCATGAGTGTCGAGACGAAGCAGATCAGGTCAGGGTCTCGACAAGGAGTCAATGCGCTGGTCAATGCTAGAATTTAAATACTAAGTCTAGTTTTTTTGTCGTCGCCCAGTCAGTCAGTCTATAAGGACGGTCTGCAGAGGTTGGAATCTCCGCAACAATGAGGCTGCAGGTTCAAACCCCAGGCCAGTTTAAAAACTAACGTACGGATTCACACCATTCGCTTTCGGTGAAGGAAAACATCGTGAGGAAACCAGCATACCCGAAGCATTAAGGGGATGTGAAGTCCGCCAATACGCACTTGACCCGATTGGTGGACTATGGCCTAAGCCCCCTCGTTAGTAGGGAAGGCTCGAGCTCCTCGGTGGAGATGTATATGAGCTGATGATGATGATTTGCTTCCAATAGTATTTTAATACAGAATATAAATATATCGATGTTTCAAGTATCTAAATAGTTTCAGCCATTGTTGCTAGACAAACATTAAAACGTCTTCACCAACGTTGTCGCTTATATTATATGTGCTTCCGCCGCGTGGTTTTACCTGCATAGTTTCCGTTCCAGTTGGGGGATAAAAAATTGCTACGAAAAAATGTTGCTTTTCATTAGTGAAAGAATTATTCAGATCCGTCCAGTAGTTTCGGAGCCAAACAACACATCAAACCTTTCCTCTTTTTAATAAGTATTATTGTAATAGGAGGACGTTGACTGAATAATATTTTAAGATACCAAAGCTCTTTTTGTAGGGTTTAGTTTTGGTTATTTCCGCCGTCAAGCAAATTGCTGATAACGTTTCATAGCTAACAACACCGCTCAAGTCGAAAATTGGCCGTTTCGACATTTTAATGCCGTTGGATAGAGCTGCTCATTGCGCGTCGAACTATGGCTCACATGATATAGATTTCAGTCAATAAGAGGCTTTAATTCAAAAAGTAGTATCAGCGCGCCAGTCGGTCGGCCTTGAAAAATAAACAGTTTTTTTCGTCTCCTGAAAAGTTGGTAAAAATGACTGAAATATAGATAACTTAAGAATGATGTAAACTTACCGTATGGATCTGAAATAATAATAAAAAAATATTATATGTTTATATTCTTCTTATAATATTAATTAGCATTTTGGACAATAGAATTGGGGCCATATTTTTTTTGTAGCTTACATTCTTCGATTTTAAAATCTACCGAGATAGAAGTTTTATATATACACTAGCTGTCTCCGCGCGGTTTTACCCGCGTAGTTCCCGTTCCCGTGGGAATACAGGGTTAAAATATAGCCTATGTTACTCGGGGATAATGTAGCTTTCCAAAGGTGAAAGAATTTTTGAAATCGGTCCAGTAGTTTCGGAGCCTATTCGTTACAAACAAACAAACAAATCTTTCCTCTTTATAATATTAGTATTGATTATAAGTATAGATAGATGAAGATATAATTGTATTTACCTGGTGAATATGCTGCTACTGAAGCCGCAAAGAACAAGAACAAGAATATAATAGCGCACTTCATTGTGGTAGGCTCAAATTCAACGTTTTATTGAGCAAATTGAAAGTATTTATACTAAAAACCGTTGCAAATCATATAAAGCGGAATAAATCGTAACATATTTTATATTATTGAATTTTATGTCGTATATATTAACAATGTTTTATAATACATAATTAAATAATGATATTGGAAATTCATTTCACGGAGTCATTTATCTAAGTAGGTCAGTGTAGTGTCAAACCCAATGATTTCTATTAAAAGGTGGTTAGTATCTCTGACTATAAAGTGACTTGACGTGGGTAGGATTCCCATCGAAGAAAACGTTTGTGTGCATGAACATATAAAAAAATAGGTAGTTTACCTTATTAGGTTGATTAATTATAGATATTTATGTTATCAAATTCCAGTTCTCATGTAATCTTCATTTAAATAGCTCTTCACACTTATAAAAAATCTCTACCACTCAATTCGAAAGATTGCTTATAACAGCCGCCAATTACATCATCATGATCAGCTCATAAACGTCTCCACCGAGGAGCTCGAGCCTCCCCTAACAACGAGGGGTTGTTGGCCATAGTCCACCACGCGGGCCTAGTGCGAATCGGCGGACTTCACATGCCTCTAATTGTGACATCTCGGGCATGCAGGTTTCCTCACGATGTTTTCCTTCACCGAAAGCCAGTGATGTGAATCCGTACGAAAGTTTTTATAAACTCAGAGGTGCGGGCCAGGGATTTGAACCTGCACCGTTCCCAACTGAGCCACCATGGCAATTACATATATTATTTAAATTATGTCCCTCCAAAAAAACCTTGAATCTACAAAATAAACGTATCTAATAATCAAAGCTAGTGTCGTGCTAAGCGTTAACCTGTTGCATTAATAGTCGATTAGTCTTCATTAGACAGCTTAAGGCACCTCAATAATAGTTACTAATAGTGTTGTCGCACACAACACGCCGGCTTAGGGCTGTCACTAGTTAGTTATCGCCTACAACATTGCGTCTATACCATAGTGCAATTGATAATAGTAGATTAAGTGTGAATTGTCCTTCAGTTGGAGTCACAACATTTTCACAACGATAAAAATCATTAATAAATTCGATGTGGCATTTTATAGTTACATGATCATTCTAAATAGACAAAAAAGTACCTTAATAACTTATTTGTATATAAATATAGACCTTAAAAAGTCCGGTCGTAGGTTTGATGACCATTTAGAAAAATCTCTAAAAAAATAACTAGCTTCCACCCCGCGGTTCCACCCGCGTAGTGCGCTTTCCGATAGGAATACAGAGATAAGCCTTTAACCTTCCTTGATAAATGGGCTATTTTACACTGAAATCAGACAATTTTTTCAAATCGGACCAGTAGTTCTGGAGATTAGCGCGTTCAAGCCAACAAACAAGCAAACAAGCTTTATATATTAGTAAGTATAGGTTATGTTTTAAACGATAAATAAAAAAATTAAAAATACGTATTTAAATGTAGTGTTTCTGATATATGTGGAGGATATCATAGTACAAGTTCAACTTAATCTGAAATCAAATTGGCCGGGTGATAAAATCAAATTACCTACTTTAAAATTAAACTTCTCAGATATACGATTTGAACATGCATCCTCTTGATCGTAAATCGATTATTATTATTATTTGGATTAAGTGTATTTCAAGTCTTCTCAGAGCTTGTATCACAGCGACCATACTAGGTCTATTGTGATCGCCACATTAACAAGATTTCACTGCCAAGACCCGCAGCGGTGAAAAACCACAGTAAGTTCTTGGCAGGAATTGATTTTACCTCATCTGAGTGCAATCGATGCGTTCCCAATTAAGTTTACTTACTGCATTTGAATATGTACTGTGACCATAAAATATGCATAGTAAGATATGGTAAGATTTGCTAAGCAGGTGGTCAGTAAAGGTTAAATTTGTTCACACAACCGGCTGGAGGACATGTCTGTACTCCTTTTGTTCCACACCACACCTTGTGTATCTCCTTTGATGTTTGTTAACGGAAATTAGTGGAATTTATTCTGAGAATTGTAGTATCAATAGTCTTGTAACGTTTTGAGATTGTATAAGTATTTATATGAGGTTTTGTTATGTTAGTACTGTTGTGGTGTTGACTTAGGTTTAGATTTTTAGGCAGATGCTGAGTATTTTTTACCAGACTTCAAATATCGAGCAGTGTCTATGTTCCGCTATACTTATATATTTTTTTATTGTGTTCAATTTGTTTGTAATTAAATATCTATAATATATAATAATCTTATTCAACCAGCAAATTGAAATTGAAATGTGCCTTTGTGGTAATCGTAAAAGTATTTTAAAACATATTTTTTGTTAGGTACATATGGAATTTTAGTGCAATTTAAATTATATTCTACTCTTACATACATAATCTTACTCCTAATTTCTAATTAAAAAATAAAGGTATTAACTGATTTAAAAACCAATTCCACATTGCAATATTTATTATCCTAGATTTAATGTAATTATATTATTCCTTATCCAATTAAAATACATACGAACAACGCCTCTTACTTAAGAACCAATTTTTTTTCAAACCAAATTTGGAAGCAAGGAACATCCTCTCATTATAATCCTACCAAATTAAATTAGCCCTTAAATCTGTACTATTTACTTGTAACCACATTACCATCACAGGCAGGTGTCATGACAATAATAGCTTAGCGTTTTCAAATACAAACTTGACGCGGTCTCGAAACAGCGGACATCTCACTTGGTATCGTAGTGAGTGAAAGAGACAGAGTATAGATATGTCATCGAGTTATTATCATGTATGGTAGTGAATTGGAAGCCATTTGTTGTACAATATTAGCGGACACATTGCATATAATGGTAGCCATAAGCAACATTAGAACAACTGTTTGTAATAGCGCCAGTGTTTATGCTGTAAAGGTGTTTGGGTGTGTTTAGATGCGATACGGTTTAGTCGAGTTACTAAATAGGAATGTATTTTGGCAGATAATTAAGTTGATAGTTTTTTCATCGTTCAAAATAACGTTTTTCAAGTCTACAGTCTCAAGTATAGTCAAGGTAACAGTGACAATGAAATGCAGGACACGGTCGTGAGTTTTATTCCCACGCAAGACAAAGACTTCTATGCATTACCACGTTGGTTTTATGTGAGTGTAAAGTTTCAGTTTATGAATCAGCTATCTGGTTACAATTATTATTAGGCATATTTTTTTAGGATATTTATATTAAATTATGATTATTAGTTTTCTGAAGAACCCAAAATAACAAATATACCTGTAGTATGAATAATTATTATATTACAAGGTCTGGCTAAGTTAATGAATGAAGATTACCTTCCAAGAAACATTTTAATAAATGGGTCATTCCGTAACCCCTATTAACAGTCAGCAAGTAACCGGAATATATCGTTGTTTCACTCTAACACGTCGTCCTGTCTCATATTTTTTACAACAAAGGCTTGCCTTTATTTTTATTACCTAGGTATTTATAACTCCGCCATTCCTCACTGGATGGCGCTAGTGTCGCGTGGCTATAAATACATTTTCTGCCATCTCTGTTCGGCACGCGTACTCCATATAAGGCTGTCTCATGTCTGCATTTCAAATTATTTAATAACAGTTTATTTTATCACTTATATTTAGCAAATTAGTTACATAAAAACTTAAAGAAAACAAAAAAGACACTCAATGATAGTTAAATTAATTTAACACGAAGTTATAAGCATAAAAACCTGCATCGCACAAGTGAAATTTTATCCCGACCCAGAATATATACAAAAGATTCGGTAGGGCATATGGGAGTCCGTTTCTACACAGTTAAGTAGTAACCCCGGGGCAGAGCTACTCTAAATCTGCCTCATCCGATTGTATGCAACGCTTGGTCAGCGTTGCCCAATCACCCTCGGGCGGCCTTCGCCCTGTCCCTGGCTCTTTAGCCAAGTCCTTACGGCCTTCTCTCATGTCGCGCCTCAAGTCAAAGTCAAGCAACCCTCCGCGGGTCTTGTATCAATTGAGGAAACATTCCTCGACCTCACTGTTGTAGAAAATTAGACTCTCTTTTTGCATTTTAAAGCTTACTTTTACTTTTGAATGTATCGTGGTCGAACGCTATCTCCTAAGATATAGGCTCCTGCCTAATTCAGAGGATAGAGTCTATATATAGTTAAGTAATTAATTTGTTATTTTTATTATCGTGTCTGTGGTGAGAAATAAAATAATTTTATTTTTTATTTATTTTTGATTGGCTTGTTCATAAGAATTGTTGGTCAGATAATGTAGATTCCTAACGGCGAAATATTTTTTGATTTATATTTTATATTTTTTTATTTATACATTACCTACAAACAAACAACAATATAAAATAATTGTAGTCTAATTTACTCAAAGTGGGTTAAACACAAATGATAATTTATATTTGGTATAAAATATAGGTTTATCGTTATTTGTCTGTAGGTACCTAGGTATGTTATTTGAGTTATCTACTAAATTGTGTAATTGAGTTTTATATTTGATTCACTCACAATTAAAACCGGTTTAAAATTAGCTAGTGGCCGTTATAAGTAGTTTCCTTTGTCTAACGTCAGACTTTATTAAGATAAGATAGGTACTGTTTGTAAGTAGGTAAGTACCTACTTAGTGAAGAAGTTAATTTATATTATGTAAGTTATAACTCTTCTACGTATTTAATATTTAGGTTAAATATGAACTCCAAATATGAATAAATATAATTACATAATACGTATCGACATTAGAATTATTTTTTTGGAACACGAGATTTTGTAATTTGATTTAAGTATACCTACCCACGACTAGAGACTTGAAAGTTCCGCACAAAGCCAACCGGTCTGTCAAATAATGCTGACTGGTTATAATTACTTGAATGCTAATGATTCCAGTGGACTCTCCCATCCGAACGCAGCGCCAATAAACGGCAGGTATTTACGACACGCGCGCGATACGTGCGTGAGTGCGGACTGCGGAGCGGCCATCATTGTTTCCAAATTTACAAATTGTTGCATTTGACGCGGGGTGACCAGATGTTTCTAGCAAAATTTTTTCATTGTCCCGTCCTTAGAGCGTCTGTTGAGAAGTCTCTGCGTTCAAATGAAATCATAATAAACGCACCAAAGAGTTCGGTACCTCCTATCTGTGCCGTTCTATTAATGTGGAACTCCCTACCAGTCCACGTGTTTCCCTCCTCTTATGATCCTGGGTCCTTTAAGCGGGGCGTGAAAAAGCTGTTACCACATTGTTATGCCGGCGTGGGATGATGGCCACCACTATGTGACTCCACTAACTGCTTTCCATCAGGCAGCATAGAGTCAATTTGTGCGGTAGTAATAAAATAAAAAAAGAATAATAATTTTTATTCAAATACTTAGGCCTTTACAAGCACTTATGAGCAGTAGTCGATAATATAAATAATATAATATACCAATTTGGCGAAACCAATACGGGACAGTACCATGTCCAGTAATTTTATGATTAAATAGTTTTTTAAATACTACAATCTCAGCTTTTGGTGCAGAAAAACATTGTGTGGAAACTATAGCACTAACGCACTTTTTATTATTATTTATTTTAAAAAAAGTATGTTCTTAGGTATAGCTCCTATAGGTATCTAATTATATTATACTCGCCAAATTACTATGTCTATTGGCGAGAAACGTTTAACTAGGGTAAGTACTTTGTGGCACATGAATGGTTAAAATTTTTAACCTCGAGTCCTTTCCCATAAAACCGGAAATCAGATATGGTCACCACACTTCTACTATACGTTTAGCCCACACTCTGGAAATATTAGCTGTTATTTACACGAACGATATTTCGAGAGCTCATTGCCTTAGCTGTAATCTGGGTAAATTGTTACTAACGTTTCAGAAACCGGTCTCTTATATTTTAGTTAAGGTTTTCTCGATTTAGATTTTTGATTTTGTATTTTCTATACTTATATTGAAATATAGTTAATAACGTGATTTGTTTAACTAGGGATTCCATGTCTATGGGCTTTGGTGACCACTTTCCATCAGGTGGTCTGCTCTGCCTTCGTAGTTAAAAGAAAAAAGAAATAAGTACCACATTTTTTAACAGTGTACCAATACCTCCACAATTTTATACAAATTATTTTAGTTCTGATTGCCAAAAAACACATCAAAACATAACCGTTCCTTCGCAGTCGGGTAACAAGGTAACTCCAAGAGTTATAGAGCTGCACTAATCGGCGAGTACCTTTTCATCATCAGCTCATATACGTCTCCACCGAGGAGCTCGAGCCTCCCCTAACAACGAAGTTGCCTAGTGCACCACGCGGGCCTAGTACGGATTGGCGGACTTCACATGCCTTTAATTGTGACATCTCGGGCATGCAGGTTTCCTCACAATGTTTTCCTTCACCGAAAGCCAGTGGTGTGAATCCGTACGAAAGGTTTTTATTAAACTCAGAGGTCAGGGATTTGAACCTCATGATCGTGAGTCGGAGCGTTCCCAACAAGCCACCACGGCTCGGTACATACCTAGTTGAAATTAAACTTGGTTCCCACCTCGTTAGGTACGTAGATCGTGTATGGGTGGTGACAGACAGACAGATATGTGTGAGACAATGCAGCTTCCCCGTTGTGTCGTGTCGGTGTTGGCATATAGTTCGCAACCTGACTCCCGGCTTGCAGCATGGAGTGTCGCGAGCCGTGCGCTAGTATGGAGACGGATGTAGGTAATAATTAATCTAATTACTTACATATATTTTAAAAGCCGTGGTAGCTTATTTGGGAACGTATCGACTCACAATCACGAGGGTGCAGGTTCGAAAATCTGGCCGAACCTATGAGTTTAGAAAAAAATTACGTACGGATTCCCTCCACTGGCTTTCATGGATGCTTTGAAGGAAAACATCGTGAGGAAACCTGCATGCCCGAGATGTAATTAAAGGCATCTGAACTCCGCTAATTCGAACTACTACTTTGTGACCTGATGATGATGTTGGTAAGTTAACTGTATCATTTATTACGGCTAAATTGCCTGCAGAAAATTCTACAAAGTGGTGTAGAAAAAACTACTTACTAAGCCGTTCAAACTAAGCACTAAGTGACTTACTAAACCATAAAAAAAATCTTACTTCTGCATTTATAACACGAGTAATATTTAGTAGGAATTTAGGCCATATGCTACTTACCAATATCCTATTTAATGCTTTAAAAATAAATAAAGCCTCGTCCACACGACGTGAGCCGACCGCGCGCGGCCGCCTGTACGACAGCTGATTATATTTAGCGCTCCACACCTAGGAAGTTCATTAAGAAACCACTATGTAGCTAATGTTCGCGCGTTTTAATTGAGCAGGCAGTTTGTCGCACGAATCGGACGCGTTCATTCGCGACAGTGTGGAAGGCATTTTATGGTATTGGTTGGCAATTGCTGCGTGGCTTATGGGTGCGTTTTTTGCATTCGTTTTTCTTTTCTCTGTCTGTTTGTGTATTTATTAATTTATTAAGGGACAGACTCATGATTTTTAGTTTATTTATGAAATCATATCAAACGATTATTGTACATATTAAAACCGTAACAAATTCTTTATACCTACTAAAACATAACATATCCAATTATATGTATATAAAATATTGACATGAGAATAAAATCCGTGAAACACAAATAATTTTAATCCGAATTTATTTATCGGTGGAAAAAATCATATAAAATAATGCATTTCAGCTTTCAATTATTAGTTTCTGTAAAATAATACTACAGTTATGACAAACATGAAGGTTGCCATATTTGTTTTTCTATTCGCCCTTGCGATGGTGAACGCTGTGGGTATAAACCCTTTTGGTGGTAAGTTATTTTTTAACCTTTGGTTTAACTAAAAGTTGTAAAGTAATATTTTTTTACCTCTAAACATAAAATAAAATAAAAAATAAAATAACATAGTAGCCGTTTTAAGTATGAGGGACTAATTTCGCCGCTTTATATGAACCATAATATGAATAAAATGTCTGTAATATTGAATGGCTATAGTAGGCATATCAGCTATTTATTTACATATCACAAGCTCTGTTTTAATATAATAATGATAATATCCTGGGACATTTTTCAAACACGGCAAATCTGATTCCAAAGTAAGCTTCAAAGTGAGCTTGAGATATGGTAACCAGATACCTGATATACTACATATACTACTTTTAAATACATACTTATATAGATATTTACATCATATTTACATGTTTTGTTTAGAATCAGATTGCTCAGGTGTGAATAATGTTCCATGACATTTTTTGAAATGGTCATTTCACTTTCACTGAAGTTTCCTATCTGTCTGTCATTTTGATCTTTTTATCACAATTGACCAAGTATTGAGTTTAAATGAAACGACAGACTTAAACTAATGACTTCTATACATATATTTCTACTAGTGACACCCCGCAGTTCCACCCGCGTACCCGGGAGATCTTCTATGTCCTTTCTCAGGCTCTTGACCATCTGTGTACCGTATCTCAATTATATCGGTTCAGTAATTTTAGCGTGAAAGCGAGACAGTCAGACAGAGGTACTTTCGCATTTATATATCAGTTAGAATTGTTATGAGAGCTAATGCCTATATGCTTCAGACAAAACGGCAAGATTAGCCCTCAACGACTTTTTAAAGCGGGTTTTTGGTACAACAAACGTTTATGAATGAAGTAAATATTTAATAGATAATTTTTTTCAGTATCATTAGCCGCAAACGAATGTACCAGATCTGAAGAATGCGGGAGGATATGTCTGGATGGATGCAAGGTCCCAGACAGTATGTATTGTGTTCAGGGATTGTGTTTCTGCCACCCAACAAAACAAATATAGAAAGCTCTCCAATGGATTATCACCCTTCATCCCTTGGAGATAGGGCCTTCACCTGATGACAGTTATTACTGAATAAAAGTATTGTTTAATTATGACTTTTTTTTTACAATTCTCTTGATTTTAAGTTGAATTAATGATACAGAAATATTATAGCGAAGAGTTGGACCCTTAATTTTATTTTTTCGTATAGATAAAAAGTATTCGCAGAGTTTATTGTCGACTCTTAGTGAAACCAACTTTCCGAACCGAGCGTTAGTCTGACTATTCATAATCGCGTAGGTACTTACCTATACAGGTGTAGGTATATTTGATTTTTTTGCGATCCCTATAACCGATTTGGCTTCAAACAGCAACAATAACATACCTACATCCGTTTTCACAAATTTTATAAGTAGGATTCTACATAACAAGAAATTAATATAAAAAAATCCACATAATCTTTTTACATACCTACCTATTGAAGGAGAAAGACATTATTTCATATTAGATTTAAAGGTTATTTAGTTTCTTCAAGACAACATACGTAATTTAAATTTAAAAGTAATAATTGCTTGGACAGGATGATTATTATACCACATTGCAGAGAGCGAATGATTAAATATTCAAATTAATAAATTAATTAATTTAACCTTCAACTTACTCGTACTCCGATTAAGAGTTCTTGACCCGTTTAGTGTGGCTACTTACAGGAGAATGCCCCATTGCAGTGTAATTTTATGCTTTTATACGGTTTGAAATGACGAATGGCTTGAACGCATGAACTTAGGAACGAACCCAGTGTTACCAACCGATACAAAAATATAGATTATGCTACTACAAAATAATTCACCTTACAGCTCGGCCATCCTGCTTGGAGCAAGTCTCTTTGCTCAATAAGAGTAAAAAATAAATTACAGTAAACATAATTTACGCACTTTAAATTACAACTAGTATTTACAAAATAAATATACCTAATCAATAAAGAACTTCAAATCATATATGAAATCATATTTTTTTAAACATATTTTTTTTAAGCACAGATTTACGTATCTAACTCTGACGTTATCAGAATTGACCTATGCTGATATTGTTTTAATAATGCCTAAATTTTGAAAATGACTCTTAGGCGAGAACTTCACTTAGTAGTTCTCTTATTTAGTGTATCCAAATTTGAACACTCGAATGTTTTAATAATAATGGCATATTTCTTTATTAAACTTAAACGTGTAATAAGGTACATTAATATACACTTATTTACAACTATATTCTTTTATTTATTTCATTATTTAGATGAGTTAATATTTGATTAATGGCATTTATGATTTCTTTTTATTGTTTCATATATGACTACAATTTTTTTTTGTTTATGTGCATTTTGCCATGCTTAACATAATGCATAACAAACATGGGTATTAATAAAGAAAAACTAACAAGGAAAATAGATTTATACCAAAACGGAATAGAAGAAGAACAAGATAGGGTAAGATTAGAAAATATTAAAAAAATAACTACAAAATGGCAATGGACAGGACATACGTTACCAAGAGAGTTATTGTTTGAGTGGAAATCTTTATAGCAGGCCTACGTCGCAGTTCAAGCTGGGGAATAAGTTAAGTAAATTAATTCTCTCTTCTCAGTAAAAACTACTATCAGAACCGAGCTTTAATAGTGACTATTCATAAGTGCTTTATTGAGGCCTATTTGAATAAAAAAGATTTTGATTTGATTTGATTAAGTCTTTAAATTAGTCCTTTAAATTAGTTAAGTCTTTTAATCCATTCAATTAGTCGAGTCTTTTAATCCATTCAGTAAGCCAAGTCTTTTAAGCCATTCAATTAGTTAAGTCATCAAATTAGCTAAGTCATTAAATTAGTCAAGTCATTAAATTAGTCAAGTCATTAAATTAGTCAAGTCATTAAATTAGTCAAGTCATTAAATTAGTCAAGTCATTAAATTAGTCAAGTCATTAAATTAGTCAAGTCATTAAATTAGTCAAGTCATTAAATTAGCCAAGTCATTAAATAAGCCAAGTCATTAAATTAGTCAAGTCATCAAATTAGTCAAGTCATCAAATTAGTCAAGTCATCAAATTAGTCGTCATTAAATTAGTCAAGTAATTAAATTAGTCAGGTCATTAAATTAGCTGTCATTAAATTTGTGAAGTCATTAAATTAGTGTAGTCATTAAATTAGTGAAGTCATTAAATTAGTTAAGTCATTAAATAAATTAATTAAGTTATCGTTTTACCTTATTTTATTTTCTTTTCTTTTCTTTTCACATTTTATTTTATCATATTTTTTTTTTCTTTTCATATTTTTCTTTATCATATTTTTTTATTTATTTTATTTATCATATCTTATTTTATTTAATCATACTTTATTCTATCATATTTTATTGTTTTTTTTTGTTCTTCTCATTTTTTTTCATCATAATTTTTTTTTTAATTTATCATATCTTTTTTATTTTATTTTATAAGATCTTATTTTATTTTATCTTATACAGGAATATTTAAATACAGTTTATATTTAAGTTGGTATGCAGGTTTCTTTGTAATATAAATTATAATAATGTAAATTAATAACGTTTTTTTGGTCTGACTGTAAGATGTATGACATCTTCAAATAACCCATATTTATGCAATAAATGAATCTGAATTATGGTTACGTTAACTTTAATTTCAAACAATACAAGATGAACAAGCTTAGTACAGAAAGAACATTATTTTGAGTTATGTTACAATTGAAACGTTTGTGCCCTTCTAGAATTATCTTATAAATTCTTGTTAAGAGTTATTAATCGGTCGAACATGTACATCTGCACGACCATGGTTATTAGGTTGGATTATTTAATAATTATTGCCGCGAAATCTCTCCGCTTAGGCATATTAAATTATGTATGCGCTTGTGGACTTGCCTGTACTGTAGACAGACTCCCATCCACTCCCTCGCAAGTTAATCGATGATCATTACATTATGTTCCTTGCTGCTTGCTGCTTCTAGGTTTGGCTTGGAATTAACAGCGTTAGTGTTTAAATTACTTCAGTTAGAATATTTATAATAAGGGGAAAGTCTATAATCAGGTAGTGCCAGATTTAACCGAAGTAATTATTAAGTATTTGAGAATTGTGAAATTATTAATGTGCAGATCATATTTGGTAGAAATTTACTCTGACCAAACATGCCAAAGGATAGCTAATAAATCCAGAGAGTTGCCCTGGCAAGTTATGAGCTCCCTCCGCCCAAAGATACAATCACATCACTAGTTTAAAGGTTAGGTAAGGTTAGGTTACACAACTATTTGTGGTTTGTAATAAAAAATAGTCTGTTCATGTACAAACATATCCCCAGAGGGTAGCTCTGGCTCGATATGTCCATCAAAAGATAATCTATACATCCAGGGAGTAGCCCTGGCAAATGTATAAGTATCCCTCGCCAGTGAACAGACTAACCACACATTAAAAACATATTTAAAATAACCTTTTAGTTAAATTTAGCAGTGTTAGCGTAATAATTTATGAACTAAACATATCCTCAGAGAATTGCTCTGCCATGATATGTCCTCCAAAAGATAACCTATACACCCAGGGAGTAGCCCTGGCAAATGTATAAGTATCCCTTGCCCAAATTATTATTCGTATCTTAGTGTGCGTTCTCGTCACATCCGTCTTTATGTTTCAACGGATATTATACACATAAACAAATAATTTTATATTTGAAACACTGAAGTTTTCCTGTAAATTGATAGATCACATGATAAAAAAAATTAAAGTTAATTAGTAATGAAAATGAGAAAAAATAAAAAGAGTGGACGGGTGTAACGGATGTTTAAAATATCCGCTGATCCCACTTCTGAATTGAAGGAGAATGACATTATTTCATATTAGATTTAAAGGTTATTTAGTTTCTTCAAGACAACATACGTAATTTAAATTTAAAAGTAATAATTGCTTGGACAGGATGATTATTATACCACATTGCAGAGAGCGAATGATTAAATATTCAAATTAATAAATTAATTAATTTAACCTTCAACTTACTCGTACTCCGATTAAGAGTTCTTGACCCGTTTAGTGTGGCTACTTACAGGAGAATGCCCCATTGCAGTGTAATTTTATGCTTTTATACGGTTTGGAATGACGAATGGCTTGAACGCATGAACTTAGGAACGAACCCAGTGTTACCAACCGATACAAAAATATAGATTATGCTACTGCAAAATAATTCACCTTACACTATCTAATTACACGGGACGTTTTTATAAGTTCATTTTATTACACGGAAACTAATTCAAGCATCGGGAGAAAACCATAAAACAATTATTTTATGTTTCACAGTCCAGTTACTTAACGTTTTTATTAATCAGTAATTAGTATAAATACTGACTCTCATACTAAAGTTATTAGTTGACGCAGCAACGAACAATATGAAGACCGCCATTTTTCTTTTTCTATTCGCTCTTGTCTTGGTGCAAGCTGCTCACGAGAATCACGACCCACGAGGAAGAGGTAAGAAAACTTTACTTAAAAAAAATATATTGTAAAGTATCGTTTTACTATCTTAATATGTATATATAAATCTCGTGTCACAATGTTTGTCCTCAATGGACTCCTAAACCGCTTAACCGATTATAATAAAATTCGCACACCATGTGCAGTTCGATCCAACTTGAGAGATAGGATAGCTTACATATACTTGGACCCGGTAGGTGGCGCTGGTGGGCAGAACGAACGTCTGCCTGCTCCACTAGTATTTTATATGGAATAATAGTAGTTTTTAAGTCAGGCAACTCTTTGACGGTATTTTTAGATGCAGTAAGCCCTCAGTCGCACGAAAGTTTTTTTAATCGGACGTTAAAATACAACAAATGCATTCCCAAGTATAAGTATGTTCACATAACAGCGTTTATAAAACGCGACGCTTTTTTATGGGGCGATGTTGCATTTTCAACTTTGGGCGTTGGATATAGAGCATATTATGGTACTTGGGAACGCATTTGTTGTGTTTGAACGCTTTTTTTAACGTCCGTTAAAAAAACTCTTGTGCGAATGAGGGCTAAATCTATAATCTAACTAGTGAGTGTATGTACCTCGCGTGTCAAAAAAACAGCAAAAAATTGGTTGCCTGTAAAGTCGGTATACGGGCGAAAGTTTTACGTGACAACGACTTTGAGTGGTAAAATAATTTTAATGTGAATATTCATTCGTATAGTAGGAAGAAGGATGAAATAATAGTAACAATTTAAAACATAACGTCACGTAACGTGAGCGGAGCGTAACGCAGTTTCTTGAAGTGTCACCCGGCAAACCAATTTATAAGACGTTGTCACGTCAAAACATAACGTCACGTTACGTGAGCGGAGCGTAACGCAGTTTCTTGAAGTGTCACCCGGCAAACCAATTTATAAGACGTTGTCACGTCAAAAATGTCTGCCGTCTACGCCGTCATTTATTCGAACGTCAAAGGAAAAGTGACACTGTTGTTCTTGATACAAATCGAAACCTTAATTTGCAAACCTAATAACTTCACTTTTTTTTTATTTCATTTTGATACTGGATTCTAGATCTCATTGTGATTCTGCCGGTATCAAAATGAAAAACAAAAAAAGTGGAGTTAGGTATTAGGTTTGCAAAGGTTTCGAAATAGTACTTATATTATCTAGTCAGATTTATACATCTGTGTAAATCAGTTAACAGTGAAATATATAAATTTAAATAATGTTTTTAATGGCAACTCTATACATTTATCTCTTTTGTTTTTTTTTCTTTTTCAGGACGAAAACTTGCTAAAGAGTGTACTATTTCCAAAGATTGTGGGCCCAAATGTTTTAAAGGATGCAAGCCGCATCCAGACATCATGCTCTGTTATAAGAGTCTATGCTACTGCCATCCATCTCACAAAAAAGGCTATACCGCTGAAGATTAGCTCCTTCATTCTTCAAAAACGAAATGTGAAAAAACATTTTTGACGACACTTATGTACTGATCCGGATATTTCCTATATTGTAAATAAATATAATATTTTTTTGTTAATTTGTTTATGTTTTTATGTGAAATTGTTTCTTCGGTTCCCTTATCCCTTGATTGTGAGTTTGATTTTCCTAGAAGCCGGGTCGCTAGTAAATTAATAGATATATTATTCTAAGGTAATGCTAGGTAATGATAGGTAATGCTAAGTGTATTTATATCATTGTTGAAATTAAAACTTAACCAGGCAACACGCACTTAAATCTATAGGTACTAATATTATATTGAAGAGTTTGTTTATACGAACGCGCTAATCTCAAAAACTACTACTAGCTTTAAAGATTTAAGCATATTTACATTTGGATGTAAGGACAGAAAAAGCGACTTTATTTTATACTATGTAGTGATAACCTGGGATACTTTTTAAGCACGGAAGAAAAAGAGAATATAATTAATTTTTATTTTAGCTTAGTCAGAAGCTTATAGATACACGCCTCGCAACGTATAGGGTAGGAACTATCATACATTCTAAAAGGAAAATATCTATTTCATTCTCATAAACAATCCTAAGTGTTGTTCATAAATCGTGGATGTACCATAAAATATGTATATAAATTATAAAACTACTTGCATATAATATCCAACGGTCCCTTGTAGCGGGAGCGTGATGAATAGACACGGGCCAAACCGGGCTCATTTACTAGTTTAGATTTATGTACGAGGAATATAAAATATATGTACATTGATAAAAACTTTGTACTGCTATTACAAATACTAATATTATAAAGAGGAAAGATTTGTTTGTTTGTAACGAATAGGCTCCGAAACTACCGGACCGATTTGCACAATTCTTTCATCAATAGAAAGCTACGTTATTCATAAATAACATATGCTATAAATCATCCCCGTATTCCTACGGGAACTGGAACTACGCGGGTCAAACCACGCGACGGCAGCTAGTTTATGTATAAGTCAATGGTCCCTTACTCTTAATCTCTTTAATTAAAAATACATTAGCTATAAAATATATAACATATAAATATAACAATATATATAAAATACGCTTAGATCTTTTAAACTTTGCTTCCGATTTCAACTAACTATAGCAATAATGTTTCAAGAGGTAGGTTTTTAAGTAATCTATAGTAAACTGCGAGATCTAAGTAAGTTTTATTTCATTCAAAGTCGGGGCGTATCGCTAGTTACCTATACAATTAACTACGTTCCACCATTTTGCTTTTTCCCCAATTATCTGCCCCAGTATCGTAATTATTATTTTTTTATATAATTTGAAAGCATTTTCTTTTTTAAAATCAAAGGTGTAGCCGTCACATCCCATTGGCCCATTTCTTTTATTAACTGTGGCGATTCGCCACGGTCATTACTCATCGGCGAGCTACACTTTCATGTTGTTTTTATCATAATTAGCTCAGCAGCAAGGTCGGTGTATTGTGCCCGCATCATTTAATAACCTGAGACTGATTTATCATGTGCGGTTATTGCGGTACCGATATTGAAACGTTATTGAAACGATATGACTTGTGATTATGCTTGTCTCTAGGTAATATATAACTTAAATTCTGACTTTACAATAGACCTTAGACCTTAGACCTAAGGTCTATTGTAAAGTCAGAATTTAAGCGCAAATAGACCTTAGACCTAAGGTCTATTGTAAAGTCAGAATTTAAGCGCAAATAGTCATGTGAAATAGGTACCGATATTGAAAGGATATGATACTTAGTTTTAACCTTGTCTCTAGCAAATATTAATATATTGTATTAAAGACAGGCTAAAAGCTTAAACAGTCATGATGAAGTTGGTTTGGTCAATTTCAAATTTAAAATTAGCACATAATTGCTTTAAGTGCAAAAATAGACATAAGATTTATTGTATTTGTATTTTGCATTCACATCAATAATTTACAAAGTAAAATTTATACCCATTACCTACTCTTTATTTGTGATTCCCTTATGTCTCATGTCAATTATGATCGCGTAACGAGTACAATATCGATATAATATCGTTCTTCATAATAATCACAAACGAAACTACGCCGGTAGCAATTTTATTATGTCCTCTTTCAATATCCAATTATAATACATCTAATAGACAAACGCGTCACAACACAGATTTTATATATAGATAAACTGGATTTCGGTACATCCTGTCGGCGGTGGCCGGTACAAACAGCATTCATATCAAAGGTGTCAAAGTTATAATTTTATTTATGACTTTACCGTTTATAACGTTTAGAAACAACGATGTTTTAAGGAAAATATAGGTTTTACAAAATGTCTCATCCTACTAATATTATAAATGCGAAAGTTTGTGAGTGTTTGTTACTTCTTCACGTCTAAACTGCTGGCTGCGGCTGGAGGGACTTTTTATAAAATTTGGTATAGAGTTAGCTAACAACCTGGATTAACACATAGGCTACTTTTTATCCCGGGAAAATTTAAGAACTCCCGGGAACGCGGTTGAAATCTGGGGCAGAAACTAAAACGAGTATTTTGACTCACAATCTTAGTCGATTATTACATATTTTATTAAGTACCTTTACTTTTATTACAACTGTTAAAAATGTATTATATTTTATGAAATAAGGACATATCTGGTTATCATTAGTAAAAAAACACAACTTGTTTTGAAAAGAGTAATTCCTGAGTTTATTGCCGGCTCTTCTCAGCAAAAGCAACCTTCCGAACCGAGCATTAGAATCGACGTTTCATAAGTGCCTGTGAAGGCCTATTTGAATTGATAAATACATTTCATTACAACCCTTGGTTAGTTTAGAGCTTAATCAGCGCTTCGTATTTTACGTTCTAAACTTAACGGCCATTCACCAATCTAGCTTCAATAAAATCCTCTTATGAAAGAGCAATACAATGTACTTTACGTATGGGAGGGAAAAAACTAAAAGTAGGGATTAAACGGCACCCGACGAGAGTTAAGGTGGGTACACGTGAAACCACTCAGTCGCCGCCATTAGCCGCGTGTGGCGCTGAGGTGTGCGTCACGTGGCCATACACATCGACATAACACCCTTTAAACTCCTAATATTCATTCACACTCTCACATGGATGCTGATAATGTGTCAACCTACAGAAAGTCGAAAAAATTTGATATATTTGTATAATGCATCGCGTATTTAACATTCTACAAAAGTGAAGTCATCTTAAACATAAAAGTACATTAAAAATGCATTCATATCATCCAAAAAGACGATATTGTCTTTATACGTCATTTTCTCAAAACCAATTTTATGAGGGTTAACACATTATTGCTTATCAGCATCCACATATGAGGCTAGTATTACATGTAATGAAGCAAAAATTCAACATACTATATGAAAACATAGTTTTTTTTTTTTTTTTTTTGACCTCTAAAAACTAGACCTTGACCGCGATCCCACCTGATGGAAAGCAGTGATGCGATCATTGTTGGTAAATTATAATTATAGTTATTCTCGACTAAACAAATTAAATGATAATATTTAAACTACAACTTTAAACTTCATTTTAAAGTAAAATCATACGTCTCACTGATTACTATTGAAGTAAAAACGTGTAAAAAATTAGTCTTTTGACGAATTGACGTTATAGCAATCGTTTACCCTATACTAGGAGTCTACTAGAATTAGCTCGATGGTCATAGACTAAAGATTAATAGTAAGTAGAATGGACACCCTGCAGGGCTGAAATGTATGATAGAAAATATCTCGTCCCGTTTTTTCTTCAGGAACTGTCTTTAATATAATTAAATATGTCGTCCTTTATTTAATTACTTGTAACAAAATAACATTATTTAATACTTATACCTATGCTAAGATATTTATACAAAGCTACAGAACAAACAGACATGTAGATACACATAATTGATGGCGGCAAATGGGAATCGAGCCTATGACCTGGGTACATAACCACAAAGCTAACCAGCAATTTGTTCTATATACAGTGTAAACTCTCTATAACGAAACTCAAGGGACTGAGCATTTTTTTGTCTTTATAGAGAGTTATTGTTATACGGAGTGAACAAAAAAACAATCAAATTAACACGATCTTTTAATATGTATGTCTTAGATTTTCTTTTCTCCCTTTTCAATCGCACGTATCACACATACTTTTTCGTCAACACTAATCGCTTTCCGTTAACTGGCCATGTTAACAGTTTCAAAGTAGGTTTCCGACTGATAATACGATAGGTACCCAGTATGCTTGTTCGAAGACCATTACTTCCGAGAAAACAATGCGTCTTACTGCACGTGTTCAAGGCAATTAAGGATAACAAAAGCTAGACCGACTTCGGATGTTTCGGGGCTTCAAAGTCTTTTGCTACCTGATAACATAACATAAACAATAATACCGATAATAAATATTTACTGTCTACAAATATGGACACATTTCTTCGTAATAGAGAATGGCGTATCGCTATAAAGAGTGTTTCAATATGTGGGTTTTAACGCAAACCAACCAAGTTGGGTTCACTTCTACGTTATAGGGAGTTTATTGTTTTAAAGGATAACGTTATAAAGAGTTTACACTGTACTTAATATTATAAATGCGAAAGTAACTCTGTCTGTTACGCTTGCACGCTTAAACTACTGAACCGATTTAAATGAAATTTGGTACACAGATAATACAGAGCCTGAGAAAGGACATAGGCTACTTTTTATCCCGAGAAAACTGAAGATCCCCGGGAACGCGGGCGAAGCCGCGGGGAGCCACAAGTTGTCTATACTAATATAATAATATTATAAAGAGGAAAGATTTGTTTGTTTGTTTGTTTGTTTGTTTGTTTGTAATGAATAGGCTCCGAAACTACTGGACCGATTTCAAAAATTCTTTCACCTTTGGAAAGCTACATTATCCCCGAGTAACATAGGCTATATTTTATCCCTGTATTCCCACGGGAACGGGAACTACGCGGGTAAAACCGCGGGGAGGCAGCTAGTTCTTTATAAATTAGCCTCTCCGCCGGAGGTTCTCAATTTTCCCGGGATAAAAAGTAGCCTATGTGTAATCCAGAGTGTCTGCTAACTCCATACCAAATTTTATTATTTTTTTATACCACAAGGGTGGCAAACAGGCATACAGTCCCACCTGATGGGAAGCGGTTACCGAAGCCTATGGATGCTTGCAACACCAGAGGCGACACTCACGCGTTGCCGACCCTATAAATAAGGGAGCAACTGTATAGGCAGTGAAAGGGACAAAGCCCAATGTACTTTTCGTCGAAAGACTAAACAGGTATCACTCCTGCAAACCTCTACGACGCTACTCCATCCCTGGTCCCCCACTGCCGCTACAGCATCTCCTCATGGAGCTCTGGCTACCTTACTCACCGCAGGAACACAACACTACATGTAGTGTTATTTGGCTGCGGTCTTCTGTAAGGTGGAGGTACTACCCCAGTCGGGCTACTCCAATTTCGAACGGACGAATCCGTTGCGCACTACCTCCTTCAAATCGCTCCAGCCGTTCAAGTAGTAACAAACATACAAACACACAAACTTTCACCTTATTAATATAAATGCGATTAAGCTTTTCGAAGAAATCGTCCTCATAAATGCATCACTTACGAAAGTAAAATAAATAAGTGTGTAATGCGTCTTCACGTCACTCCTGTTCTCGACTCAACGAATAATATCCTTTAACAAGATCGTATAATTAATCCCAATTAAGGGACGGAGAGATCTCATTTTGTTTTGACAAAACTTACCGTTTTCGATGATATTTTTAGTGAGGGCAGTTGCATACTGTTTAATAAGGATTTTCTATAATCACTACATATTATAAAACAAAGTAGCTTTTCGCTGTCTGTCCCTATGTCTTCTTAAATCTTTAAAACTACGCAACTGCGGTTTGTTTAATAGATAGAGTGATTCAAGAGGAAGGTTTTTATATACAATACATGTATAATGTGTTAGTGAAACACTGTCAATTTTGGAGGTTTCTAATGTGATGTATAAGCATTGCTCCCGAGCGAAGCTGGGGTCGCTAGTACAGTTACAAATGATTTTCAAACATAACTTTGTAGCTTATTTGCCGTGTGTGATAAATATCCCAGGATATTTACATTATATTTATATTTACGTAGTATAAACTAAGCTTTACTTAAACACTTAAGAGTAAGTACACCCAGGTACGTAAATACTCGCTACAAGCTGTCGACTCAGCGACAGCGTTGACTGTAAAACGTGCTTTTTATGGCTACACACCTACGCTTCGATCATAACAAAATAACTTACTGAAATTACTTTGTTTTCATACATTTAAATGTAAATTAGTTAATATATAATAGTAACATAATAATAATATTTTTTTATCTGTCGTTTTTAATAGTAAATGCTTAATTCAAAGCTATTTACCTATTCAGTTTAGGACATTAGGGCAAAGCTGCTAAAGCTACAACTAGTGCAACCAATATTACAACCTAACCATATTAACTCCTATTATGGACCATACAGGAACCCATAGAAATCTTCTTTTTGTTTACCTACAAAATGTCTTCTTCGTCCTGCCCTTATCCTGCCTAAGCAAGGTCGACACAACATGTGTTTTTCGTCGCCGTCACTTCAGTCATCACTCCCTTCTTTCACACAATCCATCCATACTTTCTTCGGTCTTCCTCTACTTTTACGACCATCCACCTCCATATTCATAACTCCGCGTTCCTGGGCCATCTTCGAATTTCCCTGTATGTCCATGTGTCCATGTGTTATTTCAGAACATATTTTAACTCTGTAAAACTTCATCGCGATCCCTTCAGCCGTTCTGTCTTGAAAGAATAACAAACATACCTACATCCTTACAAACTTTCGTATTTATAATATTAGCAAGATTGTTGAATATTATGTTTAGTAGAAAACTGGTAATGTAATCAACAGACAAATAGTTGGAACCGAATCGATTCACAATATGCGAAATATCAACTCGATTACCCAATCGAATAGTAACGATATTAACACACTGTAAAATTATGGAAGTCATATGTGTGATAGGCCATCGGTGTGGACTGCGGCTGGCGACGGTTTTATGTTAATTGGAATCGTGGACTCATTGCAAACAAATTACTGGACTGTTTGTACCTATTCGATTTTGTCATATTATTTGGAATCAAATATACATATTTTATAGATGTCATTATGTGAAACCATGATTCTAAAAATAATGTATATACGTGTAAATAAAGGACAAACTAAACACTGCACTTTTTAAAAATATTAATGTTACTCAGTCTGGCTAATTAGCGTAATGATAAGGAAATTCATTAATTTGCATCTAAAAGTTGCCGAATTTAACTTCAGATAGTTCTAAACTATTGAAGTTTATGTGCAAGAGGATAAATAAAAATCTTCATATTCTTAATTAAGCTATTTCTTCTGCCTCTGCTCCTACTTTTAATATAGGCAGGTACTATATATAAACTATTGATCAAAATTTCCCAAAAGTATCTAAATATACCTTCTCACTTATTTATAACTAGTGGCTATAAATAAATCTTCAATTATCTCAGGATAAAAAGTCCTTTTTCAGGCTCTCCAAATTTCATTTAAATCAGATCAATAGTTTTAGCTTGAAATCGAGACAGACAGACAGAGTTACTTTGGCATTTATAATATAAGTAAGTAGGTATTGACAAAGACCCCTTTTAAAAGTCGCACTACCACCCCAAATTCGTATAAAATTAGTTGGCCAACATACAAATAAACGAGTAACGTCGCTATTTAAATTTCGAATGCACACCGCAAATATCCGCCGCGAATCCGCGGGAATATCCGCGATATCCGCGCACGGCCGAGTGCCTCCGCACAAATAAACGCATGATTTCATCAGCCGCTTCGCCAAACCGAAATACGTTGTGAAGGACCGACGGAAAAACGAATGGAAACGAATATATCCGATGAATTGCGGACGATTAAATGGTAGAGGGGTTAATGAAATGAGAACTTTACAGTGACACACAAGTTAACACATAACACGTATATAGTGTATTCCAATTATATGCAGTGGCAGCAAGTGCAGGATAAAACCACTGGCCCGTGCCTTTTGAGTTTCAAAACTTACGCACGGACTCACACCACTGGCTTTCGGTGAAGGAAAACATCGTGAGGAAACCTGCATGCCCGAGATGTCACAATTAAAAGGCGTGTGCAACGTGTGCTTTTTTATTCAAATAGGCCTTCACAAGCACTTATGAATAGTCACATTTATACTAACCCGGCGTCATTGTGACAGAATAAAATAAGCAGACTGTACGTATAAATGTTATGTGGCCATTGTGGCCGGGTATATCATACCCGCGCGCTCTTTTCAGACCTTGTATACTCAGTCGTGGCTTCAGCAGCACTACAAAGAGTAGTTAATATGCTCGAAGAGATCAATAAGCGCAGCTACTTTGAGTGCCTGCCAACAGGTGTATTTAGTTTTGAAGTTATTACGGTTTTAAAATCCGTCGGGTATGAGATACCCGGCACCAATGACGCCGCGGCGACGGGTTCATAGTGAATATTCATAAGTGCTTGTGAAGGCCTATTTAAATAAAAAAGATTTTGATTTGATTTGATTTGAAGTCCGCCACCACACTAGGCCCGCGTGCCTATCGCCTAAACCACCTCTTTCTTTCTTTTGATTATAAAAATCTAGAATATAAGATCTGTAACATAAAGTAACTATGCATGAAATAGGCATATTATAATAATAGGCATAACATAGAATTTGTAACGGCCATTTATATGTTGAATCTGTATTGTTTTAGCAAATATTATTTTACGGTCGATCAAGCATTAAATATGTATGATTGGCAATTTTACACTCTGCTTAAGTAGGTCTTGAGTTTCTAGACTCTAGCAGTTTGTTTTTTAATATTTTAATAGTGTCAGCCGACAGCCCGGTTGGCTTTGTGGTTAGTGACCCTGACTCTCAAGCCGCGGGTCGTGGGTTCGAATCCCACCCAGGACAAAACATTTGTATGCATGAATATGTCTGTTTGTTCTGTGTGGGGATGTGATTATCTATAAAGTATGTATTTAAAAGTAGTATATGTAGTAGGTATATCAGCTTTCTGGTTGCCATAACACACGCTCTCTTTGAAGCTTACTTTGGAATCAGATTGGCCGTGTGTGAAAAATGTCCCAGGATATTTATTTACTGTCTTTTAGTTTATTTATAATTAAGATAACTGATTATCTTCTTCGAGATTATCCTTGAAGACCAAATGTTTTATATGTAGATATCTATAAATTTATCTTCAGATATATGATTCATAATCATCCGAAATATTGTTCCATTTGATTGCTTAACAGATTTTGTAGTGAATAATTTGTTACTCTACTTGGTTATTTTTTTATATACCTACTGGGATAAAGCATCCTTCCGAACCGAGCATTAGAGTCGACGTTTCATAAGTGCCTGTGAAGGCCTAATTGAATTAATAAATATATTTCATTTCATAAAAGTAGCCCATGTGTTAAACCAGGGTACCAGCTAACTCCATACCAAATTTTTTTTAAATCACTCCAGCCGTTTAGACGTGAAGAAGTAACAAACGTACACACAAACTTTCGCATTTATAAAATTTCTATTGGATTCCCGCGGTATCACCGACGTTCCCGGGGATCTTCAATTTTCCCGGGATAAAAAATAGCCTATGTCCTTTCTCAGGCTCTAGAGTCTAGGTTCAGTAGTTTTAGCATGACAGACAGTTATTATTAAATATAAAAGTGTGATATAAAGTGTGAGTATACAAACTTTAGTAATAAACCATAGCACATAAAATAAAATTAAAAGGTCATAAATGTCTAATCTTCAATATATTTATTCTTGTAGTTTAATTAATATAAACTTGACACCAACATTTCCCTCCTTCACACCACCAGTCCCCTGGTAGAGAGCAGAACGACGTACAGGGCGCCTGACAGTCTCTCTTTGTGGAGCAGTAGGCCATACCTGAAATTATTTTTTAATACTGGCAAAATTAAATAAAAAACAGAAACGGTATTTTCTTGTAGATACATAAATAAAGAGAAATATATAGTTCCCCATACGAACTTCATAATACCGATTTTAAATATCTATCCAATAATATCTAAATATTATACTACCCCGGTACTGCCGGTGTTCATGGTACTGCCGGTGTTCATGGTCGTCGGTGACCACTTTCCATCAGGTGGACCGACTGCTCGTCTGTCTTCGTAGGCAATAAAAAAAAAAGATTGCTTCTTTGTGAATGTCATAGGCTATATTCTATCCCTATTTTCTTACGGGAACGGGAACTACCTACGCAGCTGTAACCGGGCGGGAAAATAGTAAGTACTTACGGACATTTTGTTCTTGAACATCTAAAGACGCATAACAACCACAAATAGTGAATATCAGTAACAAAATAAATAATAACTTCATTTTTAATTTCTTTCTTTACTGTTCAAGCCACAGTAAAATACTGAGCCTAAAATATTTTTCCATTCTAAACGAAAAAATATTGAAGCAATGATAATGAGATTATTTGGTTAGTTAGCAATTCATTCTTTAAGATAATTAGTATTTATAATTAATGTGTCTAATACACTAACGGTTATTTATAAACTCGTCTTCTCTCTCGCTCTAGCATTAACGGAACGCTACACGATAGATAAGGACGGAGTTTATTTGGAGGTTTTCGAATAGTATTTCTAATACATATTTAAAATCAGCTGAAATTTGACATAGTTATTATATTTTATATAAAACTAGCTTCTGCCACACGGTTTTACTCGTGTAGTTCCTTTACCCGAAGGAATATAGGGATAAAATATAACCTTCACAAGCCTTTAATTGTGACATTTCGGGCATGCAGGTTACCTCACAATGGTTTCCTTCACCGAAAGCCAGTGATGTGAATCCGTACGTAAGTTTTTATAAACTCAGAGGTGCGGGCCAGGGATTTTAACCTGCACCCTCATGATCGTGAGTCGGTGTGTTCCCAAGTGAGCCACCACGGCTTATGAAAATATATTCTATATATTTATAAATATAAGGTTTTAACTTGTTTAATAATGATTACGGAGTTGGTTACTGTATAATGGTTAAGTTTAAGCTTATCGATGAAAATAAATTAACCATTTGCAATTAATAAATTACTAACCTACTAAGATATTTTTCATATAAAATTTATTGTATTTAACCTAGTTTTATAATTATTTAACGACTAGTTTTATTACTATATTTAGTATAAATATTGATGTGACTTATAAGTGAGGTGTATTATTGAGAAAAACATACAAAATCAAGATGAAAATTGTGATAATTTTGTTATCATTCGCGATTGTAGGAGTATGGACAGCACTTCGTGAAGACGACGGTAAGTATTTATTATTAAATAACCAGCTTCCGCCCCACGGTTTTACCCGCGTAGCTCCCGTTTACGGAGGAATACGGGGATAAAATATAGCCTTAGTTACTCTTTGTTAATGTAGCTTTTGGTTGGTGAAAGAACTATTCAGATCGGTCCAGTAGTATCGGAGCCAATTCGTCTAAAATAAAATATCAAATATAAGGGTAAATGTAATGTAAAAAAGCTTAATAAATTTATATCAATTATCATACTTTTCATTGATGCTCTGCTCATACCAATACTTTAATTTGGACATGTACCTATTTCTTGAGATAAGCTCGTTGAAATCCGTATAATTAAAAATCCTGGGACATTTCCCACACACGGCCAATCTGATACCTAACTAACCAGAGCTTGTAATATGGTAACCAGATAGCTGATATACTTATACTACTTTTAAATACATACTCATATAGTATAGTAACTACATCCAGACACAGACATATTCGGGTTTAAGAATATTTATTTCTCATACGAATTACAAACAATTCACTTACATGAGATAATACATAAATCTATTTGTCTATAAATACATATATCATTCTGATGAGCGTACACGAACATCAGCACTAAGAAAACAAACAAACAAAAAAAATAAAAGTAGCTAAAATAAAGTAGAAATAATAAATATTTAAAGTGGGTACTTATTAAATTTGTTTGTCACACCAGCTACGCGACGGTTTCTGTCGCAACAAAATAAACAAACATGCATATTCATGCATAAACTGTTTGTCCTGACTCCTGGGTGGGATTCTAACTCACGGCTTGAAAGTCAGTGTCACTAACCACAATAAATTAGTGTATAACTTATACTAGTGGCCCCCCGCGGTTTCACCCGCATTCCCGGGAGATCTTTCATTTTCCCGGGATAAAAAGTAGCATATTATGTCCTTTCTAGACTATCTGTGTACCAAATTTCTTTTAAATCGGTTCAGTAGTTTTAGGGTGAAAGCGAGACAGACAGAATTACTTTCGAATTTATGAAATTAGTATGGATAATATTTTTGTTTTGTTTTACAGTGGAGGTGCCCGAATGCAGCGAGTCTATTGAATGTGATCCGTTCTGCAAGAAAAATTGTTTTCCAAGCGAACCCATATGTCACTATAACGGATGCTGGTGCCGCCCCGTGATCCACGAATGGAAAAATTGATAATAAACATTTTGTTACTTTCTTACTTTACATTTTTTACTTCCGCCTCGCATTTTCTCCCATATATTTCACGTTGTTGTTGTTAATATAAATAAAATAAATAATATCCTCGGTCATTTTTCACACACGGCCAATCTGATTCCAAATTAAGCATCAAAGTGAGCTTGTGTTATGGTAACCAGATAGCTGATATACTACAGATATTTAGATCCTGACACAGAACAGACATACCTATTCATGCATACAAATGTTTGTCCTGGGTGGGACTCGAACCCACGACCCGCGGCTTGAGAGTTAGGGTCACTAACCACAAAGCCAACCGGACTGTCATATATATAATATGGAGATAAATATAGCTTATGTTACTCCTTGATATAGCTTTCCATAGTTGAAAAATATAATTCAATCGGTGTAGTCATGAAAGCGTTACAAACAAACTCACATTCGCATTTATAATAATACCTAATAGGATCCTTTTATCCAATATTAAAGGCTAGCTTACGATACCTACCTAAATGAAAAAAATTAAAATATCCTCTGAATCCTATGGTTTCAGTAAGGGCTAATGATCTAAGGCTAAGCAGACTTTATGAAAAAGAAATCATAAATAGAGTTGATAGAAAATCTACTTTGAGTGGAAAAGAAAACCTAATTTGAGTAGTTAATGAGCATTAGCTTTTGCGTTAGAGGTGATATGAATTAATGTTTGCAAATAAATTATTTTTTATCTTATGATGATAGTAAATAAAACTATCTATCTATCCTTCTCTATCATCTAAGCTAAAAACCTATATTTATTGTTACATATACTTAGTAGTTTCTCCATACTCATATTTACTATTGGTAAGATATTTTAGGATAAATAAAAAAAGGAGGAATTGAAGGAGGTAGGGCGCAACGGATTCGTCCGTTCAAAATTGGAGCAGCCCGACTTGGGTAGTACCTCCACCTTACAGAAGACCGCAGCCAAATAACACTACATGTAGTGTTGTGTTCCTGCGGTGAGTAAGGTAGCCAGAGCTCCACGAGGAGACGCTGTAGCGGCAGTGAGGGGACCAGGGATGGAGTAGCGTCGTAGGGGTATGCAGGAGTGATACCTGTTTAGCCTTTCGACAAAAAGTACATTGCGCTTTGTCCCTTTCACTGCCTATACAGTTGCTCCCTTATTTATAGGGTCGGCAACGCGTGAGTGACGCCTCTGGTGTTGCAAGCGTCCATAGGCTACGGTACCGCTTCCCATCAGGTGGGACCGTATGCCTGTTTGCCACCCTTGTGGTATAAAAAAAAAAAAGCATCTATACTATGTAGTCAAAATAAAATAAAAAAATTAAAGAAATCCTAACCCACATTTTAGCCGTAGGCGGTTGAACGTTTAAAGTTGCAACCTGAAAGCCAAGAGATGGCGTTAGCTGTCTCGATCAAATTCAATAAATAGATTTATCTGCTTTCTGTCGTTTGTTTGAGACCTTTCTTATGCTAGTAAAGCAAAATCCTATCAAAAAATACCTAATAAATTTATTTCTATGTTTTTATTGAACAATATCTATAGATGCCTAATATTACATTTAAAAGTAATATTGTCAGAGGTATCATTGTTGTAAGTGTAATATTGGCTATCCCAAGATATTTGTTATATGATCCAGAATTGAATTATTAAATTTTTGATTGAAAAAAAATTAATTCATTGGCATAGATTTTTTATATGCAGGCATGTCATGGGGAATGCGAGTGAGACCGTACAGCTGAAGATAGTTATATTATACATCTTAGTATATACTATAGGACCAGCTTCCTCCCAGTTAGACCGTAGGAATACGGAGATAAAATATATGCTTTATCCCACCCTGGTACAGTAGCTTTCCGTCAGTGAAAGAATTATTCTCGTAGCTTCGGAGCCTATTCATTATAAACAAACCAACAATCAAATATTTTCTCCGTATATATTAAGTGTAGAGAATAGGTACCTACTTTAAAAGTTCATTGTGAGTTATAAAGTGACAGCAATAAAATAAGAAATGAGCTGAATTGATTCTAAGTGCTATAGAAATTAAGACACAGGTCGCTTATGACAGATAACATACTGTCAAATGACTATTTTTTGTCAAAACGACCGTATCTTCGAGCCCCTTAAGATACATACTAGGTCGCTAATAAACAAGGTATATTAAAGTGTTGCAGGGTAATATCTATAAATCATCCTTTTGTTTATCTTTGTGTAAGGTATAGATTAAGAAAAAGCGTAAAAATCATAAGTATAAATTTGATATTATTGAAATATTTTTAAACCGTTAGTAAGTAGTTAATCTTTGAACTTCAAGTGGCTTAACACGTTAGCTGCGGCACCAATTTTTGCATACTTTCCGTTCCTGCGGCACGAGGTATAATCGGCCCGTACCGTGACCAGACGTTAGGGCGACACGCGGTCTATTAGACCCCACCTCCTTTTACAGACTAAAATCCATTTTCTGGCGCGAAATCAAAGATAAATGAGAATTTTGGTCCTTATTGATATAGACAGTGAATTGATGAACCCTAATCCACCGTCGCCCCGGGATCTGATGGCTAGTTTAAGAATTATTAGCAAAACAAAATATGGGATCTTATACACCTCGTAACGCACTGAAATAGGGCAAATTTTCGCTGCGATTAGTGATGGGAAAAATAATATCGACGTTTTTAAACTGTCTTAACTACGCAACGACTTGACCGATTTTGATCAATTATATCTCATTAGATCGTTTTATGTTAGCTCATTAGAGTTTTCGGTGAAGGAAAACATCGTGAGGAACCCTGCATGCCCGAGATGTCACAATTAAAGGCATGTGAAGTCCGCCAATCCGCATTGGGCCCGCGTGGTGGACTATGGCCTAAACCCCCTCGTAGTTAGGAGAGGCTCGAGCTCCTCGGTGGAGACGTATATGAGCTGTTGATGATGATGATGATGGAGATCGTTTTAAGGGCAAAACCTGGCAAAACAACACAAAGCTATCAAAGGATACATTTTTTTTTAAATAATCTAAATTGTGCTTGAAGGCGCCATAAAGAAAAAAAAACCGGCCAAGTGCGAGTCGGACTCGCGCACGAAGCGTTCCATTCTATACCATTAAGAGGCACCTATTACAGACTTATTATTGGAAAATAATGGATTACGGTTTATGCATAAGGTTTATCTTTCTATTTGTATATGAAAATCTTAATGCGGTTCACAGAATTGAAAAAAAAGGCAACCAGAAGTAGAAAAGAAACTGTCCTATTTATTCTGCCTCGGGCTTTAAAAATACAATTATTAGAACTTGAATTAACATTAAAAAATCAGTATCAATATACTTTTTTTATAAAAATCTCAATATATATGTTGTACTTATTTATGAGTGTTTTTCATTGAAACAGGGTAGACAATAAGATTTTTTGTACTGAGTGCACTGAGTCAAAATCTTTTTGGATTTTTTATCAGCTTTACGAGATGGTAAAAATGTTTCTGGGTTTTTTAAAGTTAACTTCTTCCGACATCGTTTAGGCATGTTCGGCGCTGTAAAAGGACGTGCTCTCCAATCGACGTGATGCACAACACTAGTCGCGGGAAGCTCGCGTTGAGTGCGGTACGAGGTCAGGACGTTTTAGCCTCGTTCCGCACTGCATTAAAATTATATTAATTCAGTGCGGCACGAGGCCTAAGACATCCGGTACCAAGGTAGGTACACCACCGAGTCCGGAAACCATTAGTGATCCCAAATATATATTTATCTCTTTCCTACACTGGACCAAACCAAAGCTATGCCATTCGCACGACAGAGAAATTCACTTTTTTGCTTGCCGCACCACAGGGAAGTTGCATCAGGGGTGATTTAGGCCTCGCTTCGCACTTAACGTGTTAACTGAAAAAAATACATTAATTTTTAATATATAATTTTTTTATAAGACGCTGTCCGACAAAAATTAAATAAATTTTTATTTATTTTGTAAAATAGAACACTTAAAAAATTCTCTCAATTTTTTTGTTTATTATCGTGAGGAAACTTCCATGTCCAAACTGTCACATTCAAAGTCATGCAAAGTTCTCCATCTCACTAGACCCGCGTGGTGGAATATGGCCTAAACCCCCTCGTTATTCGAGCTCGTGCTCTTACAGTAGTGATGTATATGATCTTATGATTCATCATCATCATCATCATCGACAGCTCATATACGTCTCCACCGAGGAGCTCGAGCCTCCCCTAACGCCCCGGGCCTAGTGCGGATTGGCGGACTTCGCATGCCTTTAATTGTGACATCTCAGACATGCAGGTTTCCTCACGATGTTTTCCTTCACCGAAAGCCAGTGGTATGAATCCGTACGTAAGTTTTTATAAACTCAGAGGTACGGGCCAGGGATTTGAACCGGCACCCTCACGATCGTGAGTCGGTGCGTTCCCAACTGAGCCACCACAGCTGTTTATCTTATGATTATGATGATCAAAAAGCTAGAAAATAGCGATTTGAAATAATTCGATACACCTCAACATTATCAATATAAAGGTAATTAAATGAAAGTGCAACCTAGTTTTTCATTTTACGAGTATATTTATAGTTTTTATTAGTATAAATACTAATGTATTGCAAATAATTTTAATCAGTATAATTAGTAGCAAGTTTCGATCAACATGAGAGTGGCAGTTTTATTATTTTTAATGGCAGTCTTTGTCGTCAACGCTGAGATAGTAAGGGATGCAGCTGAAGATACACGTAAGTAATATTAAATTAGTATTTATAAATTAACTGTTCCATATAAGTCTTAAAAACTAAATAAATAACTATCCTGGGACATTTTTCACACACGGCCAATCTGATTCCAAACTAAGCAGAGCTTGTAATATGGTAACCAGATAGCTGATATACCTACTACATATATTACATCTTAAATACATACTTAAATAGATATTTACATCCAGACACAGAACAAACAGACAAGTTCATGCATACAAATGTTTGTCCTGGGTGGGATTCTAACCCACGACTCGCGGCTTGAAAGTCAGGGTCACTAACCACAAAGTCAACCGGTCTGTTAGGTATGTATTTAAAAGTAGTATATTTAGAATATCAGTTATCTGGTTACCATAACACAAGCTCTCTTTGAAGCTTACTTTGGAATCCGGTTGGCCGTGTGTGAAATATCCCAGGAAATTTATTTATCACTAGTGGCTCCCCGCGGCTTTGCCCGCGTTCCCGGGGTATCTTCAATTTTCCCGGGATAAAAAGTAGCCTATGTCCTTTCTCAGGCTCTGAATTATCTGTGTACCAAATTTCATTTAAATCGGTTCTGTAGTTTTTGCGTGAAAGCGTAACAAACAGACAGACAGAGTTACTTTCGCATTTATAGTATTAGTATGGATTATTATTTTTTGCTAAAATATTATGTTGTTTTACAGCCGTAACTGCTGAATGTTGGGAAAATGGGGACTGCGCCTTTCGATGCGGGGCCTGCAGGCCAGGCAAGGCGATATGCCACTATGGTACCTGTTGGTGCAAACCAACTATTGACCCTAAACAGTTGTAATGCATATTAATGTTAAAAATTATCTTTGCCATAAGGCAAGCCGTCATTTTGTGTCCTTTTTATTAAACAATTTATAATAATTAAAAATGGAAGTAAATGTGTCTTATGAATTTTTCATGTAAATATAGACCACCAAGTTTGTACTAAAGTTAAAATTTCACGTTATATATGAAAGTATAGTTGTATTTTCTTACCTTTTGATAATAAAAATGAATTGTATTCTATGATTTTTTCTATTTAAATCTCAAGTTTATGTACCCTATCCCACGTCATATAAAGACATCGAAAATATGCTTAATGCTCATTCGATTTTAAGCATTATTAGCCTTTCGCGGTTTTACTCGTATTCCCGGGGAATCCAAATTTTCCCGGGAATAAATTCATTAGTGCAGAATATATCGGAGTGCCAAGTTTCTTTTAATTATTTTTTAGTTTGCGTGAAAAAGTAACAACCAACCATCTGTCCTCTCGAACTTTCACATGAAAAATATTAAGTAGGTACCTACATACCTACAAGTAAAATTAAAGTAGTAACGAAACAAAGCATCATCATCATCAGCTCATATACGTCTCTGCCGAGGAGCTCGAGCCT
This sequence comes from Thyatira batis, assembly GCA_905147785.2. Taxonomy (NCBI): domain Eukaryota; kingdom Metazoa; phylum Arthropoda; class Insecta; order Lepidoptera; family Drepanidae; genus Thyatira; species Thyatira batis. The sequence goes on along the minus strand of LR990493.1, from coordinate 11,021,615 downwards.
CCCCTAAAATCGAGGGGGTGTAGGCCATAGTCCACCACGCGGCCCTAGTGCGGATTGGCGGACTTCACATGCCTTTCATTGTGACATCTCGGGCATGCAGGTTTACGATGTTTTCCTTCACCGAAATCCGTGCATAAGTTTTTATTAACTCAGAGGTACAGGCTAGGGATTTGAACATGAACCCTCATGATCGTGAGTCGGTGCGTTCCCAACTGAGCCACCACGGCTTCAAAGATTCAAATAAAACCATAAATTAAAATACCACAATAAAATTGCTTTAATATACCAGTTCACTGTTTCTTATAATGATAGAGTATTATTCTTCGATTGTCACATGGGTGCGTTCTGCTCGTCTTGGTCCTACCCCGTCCGTCAGTATATATGGATTGCACAGACATAACCCCCAAGAGCACTTGACATTGGCAGCACCTCTCGGGCAATTATGAGAACATATGGCATCGCAATGTGAATCGAAGAAACATTCCGGCCAAGCTGTGAACGAAATTAATAAATAACTAGCTGCCTCCGCGCGGTTTTACCCGCGTAGTTCCCGTGGGAGTACAGGGATAAAATATAGCCTATGTTACTCGGGGATAATGTAGCTTTCCAAAGGTGAAAGAATTTTTGAAATCGGTCCAGTAGTTTCGGAGCCTATTCGTTACAAACAAACAAACAAACAGATCTTTCCTCTTTATAATATTAGTATAGATAAATCGATACCCTGATTTGCAAACCTAATGATTGCAAACCGGATGATTCTAGATCTCATCCTGATTCTGCCGGTATCAAAATTAAATTTAAAAAAAATGTGGAGTTATTAGGCTTGAAAATTAGGGTATCGAAATGCGAAAGTAGCTCTGTCTGTCTGTCAAGCTTTTACGCTAAAATTACAGAACTGATTTCAATGAAATTTGGTACACAGTCTAGAGCCTGAGCAAGGATATAGGCTACTTTTTATCCCGGGAAAATGGAAGATCTCCCGGGTGCACGGGTTCAACCGCGAGGAGCCACTAGTAAATTATATCAACATTTAAATGGAATTTAGAATTTCAATTGAATTAGAATTTTAATTCAAAAAAAAACTTACTTTCCACCCCAGCGACGGAGTAGACCACGGCAAGGAGTAAGAATACCAGAAGTTTCATGATTGCTCCAATTTTTCTCTCACAATGCTGAATGTTTCACAATTCTTTCAATATTTATAGAAAACACTTTATATTGAATATAAAGTGTGAATAATTTTACATATCAATATGAATGGTTAAAAATTGATTTTGTTAAATTATTTCAATGTTTAAAATAAACTAGGTTTGATAATACTCTGTGTAGTGTAAATAATGTTTCTATAACTTTAACACAGATAATTTAAGTTATAAAGAAGGGACAAAAGGTACAATTTACCTTTTTTATACTTGCACTAGCTTCAGTCCGCGACTTCGTTCGCGTGGAAAAGTATAGTTGAGCTAACACTAGCTTTGACCTGCGACTTACTACAAACTTTTTTTAAACTTGACTTGATACTATTGAACTTACTATTTTGAAACATTAATTTTATTGATGCTCCGCTCCTGTTGGTCGTTCCGTGATTATTAAAAGCCTATATCCTTTCTCGATAAATGGGTTATCTAACATTGGTAGTTCATGAGATTAGCGGGTTCCAACAAACATATGAAAAGATAAACAAAACATATACTTATTATAGTTTTTATTGATTTCTGCTGAGTAACAATGATATAGGTATTTAATATTATTACTGATAAGGAAGCAAAACGAATTAACCAGAAAATTGGAGTTAACCTCATAATATATTATTACACGGTAAATAAACTGTAACACAGTTTAATATAAACAAATAGTTATTTATATCTTATATATAAAACTAGTTGATCCGCGCAACCTCGTTAGCGTCACTTGCCCGTTTTTACAACAGTTTTGATTGATGCTCCGCTCCTATTTATCACTGCGTAATGAATGATTTATACATAAAAACCTTCCCCTTGAATCACTCTATCTATTAAAAAAACGCATCAAAATCCGTTGCGTAGTTTTAAAGATCTAAGCATACATAGGGATTGACAGACGGCGGATAGCGACTTTGTTTTATACTATGTAGTGATTCTCGTGTCACAATGTTAGTTACCATACTCCTCCGAAAAGACTTGACCGATTTTTATGAAATTTTATATGCATATTCAGTAGGTCTGAGAATCGGCTACTATATATATTTCATACTCCTAAGTGATCACGGGAACGGGAACTACGCGGGTGAAACCACGGGGCGGCAGCTAGTTAGTTCTATGAACCGTAGCATAGTGCTACGAGCGCGGTGCTACGAGATACAATATTGTCTACGCAAAGTGCTACGTTACCTTTACTCTAACAAAGGCATTTATTTAATTTATAGTTAAAATGGTTAAAATTACCTTACTTGAGAACCCTATACATTTATTACCTGAATAATGATTTATACTTTATTTATTTATCACAAGCCCTCGCCCCGCGGTTTTACCCACATATTCCCATTCCCGTTTGAAACAGGGATATAATATATCCTATGACACTCTTAAATAACGTAGCTTTCTATTGGTAAAAATAATTAGTCAATTTGGTCAAGTAATTTCGAAGCTTATTCATACAACACAAACAAAAATCTAATCTGTTCTTTATAATAACTGTGACATTATACATGGTGTAGTTATATCTAACCTGTCATTTAAATACAGATAATGAAGGGCTCGTTAAAAAGTTACTCAGTTGAAGGAATTGAGATCAGCCTGTACAAGACTGTCGCTCGTTCCTACAATGGAGAGAGGTGAGGTTATAAAGGATGCTTAGTTTTAAAATATTATTTAGTTTCAAATCAAATGATAATATAATAAACTTAACTTTGTTTCAATTTTTGTTTTTACACACCAAGAAATTGCTTTAATTTTTTCTTTAATACCATTATTTTAATTAGTAAATTTAATTAGTAAATTTAAATAATGGTATTAAAGTAAATTTTAATATTTGAACAAAAATTGCCTTTTATTATTATCTAAAAGGTAGTGTAAATGTAATGAATAAATAAAAAAATAAAAAAAAAAACATTAGAAATCGGAATAATCGAATATAGAATTATTAAACGGTTTTAAAATGGAAGTTATTATGTACTTACTACGTTTGATGTGATTAAGTATTTTTCTTGGTACTAGAAAGTATTTAACTCACATAAAAATATAAAGAAACATCATTCTGAATATTGCTTATAAAAAAGTTAAAAAATTTTAATTAAATAAGTAAATTAATCAAATCAATAGTACCTAACATACCTACAAAATCATATAACCTATTTTAGCGTATATTTAATGAGTGATAATTTCAGTATATTCATGTTTTTTGATCATAAACACTATTTAGAATGATATTTTTTAAGGCTTTTATGGACTATTTTATAAAAGGTAAAACACATATAAGGTAATACACCAAAAGTAATCAGCCTATACCACGAAATAGGTAACAACCTTAAGTAAGCATGTTTTGTCTCCAAGTTAAATCTTTGTTCGCGGTGATCCTCACAAGTGGCTTCCCCCCCCCCCCCTTATCCCCCCCCCCCCCCTTCCTGTCACTTGCGAGATCAAAAGCGGTTGAAGTGTCAGGAAGTGAAACCCATTGTCGAGTTTCGTTTCTTAATGAGTGAGATGTGACACAGTAACTATGTTAAATTGTAATTAGTTTGAGGTGGGATTTTTAGGTTATGTACTGTGACTTTAATAGGCTTTTTAAAATTTGATTATCTATTTATCTTCGGTAGGCAGTCCTGGATTTATGTATAGGCCATATAGGCCGCGGCCTAGGGGCGGCAGATTTCAGAGGACGGACCCTTGATTTCAGAGGATATGTAACTACATGGGCGGCGGAAATAAAGCGGCCTACACTCATAAAAAATATAAATCCGGCACTGTCAGTAGGCTTAAATAAACAAATAAAAAATAATTATTTCTTCCCAAAATGATCTGATTGGAGATAAATTAGTATCACTGCTCTGTACAGACCGAATATTATATCCAAGCAAAGTCGCAGGCGGGGAGGAATACTTCCACAAAATAAACTACCTAACACCCCACAAACAAACGGCCATAAAGCATTTATAACATCGATACCTCATCTTATAGGCCGTCACTATTTACCCCACCTTTAAGATTGCCAGATAAAAAAATACACGCTGATTTATGGGGAGTTTCTCCCGATAAATAGTTGTCTCGGAGGTCCGAAGGGCGCTTACGGCTCATTTTTCCAAAGGTGGATATTGCCTTTTTTGCTGATAAAGAAATGACGAATGAAGTAGGTGCGGTGCTTTACGAGCTAGTGGCAGATTTATGATATGGTTATTTTTTGTGGGTACCTCTATATTAAGCTGTTGTATGGAGATTTTTCTTTTGTGGCAACATTTTGAGAGGGTTGTTAGGATGAACTTGAACGAACAGCCGAACAATCTATACTTTAAGTTTAGGTGGTATGAAATTAATTATTGAATAATTTCCAAATAGAATCTACTATGTCACATGTTTCTTAAATATAATAATACTAGTGGACCAGGCAGACTTCGTTCTGCCTACCAGCGCCACCTACCGGGTCCAAGTATATGTAAGCTATCTTATCTCTCAAGTTGGATCGAACTGCATATGGTGTGCGAATTTTATTATAATCGGTTAAGTGGTTTAGGAGTCCATCGAGGACAAACATTGTGACACGAGATTTATATATATTAAGATATTTGATCAATGTCAAGCAATTACCTATTCTACTAATATAATAAATATGAAAGTTTATAAGGATCTATGGATGTTTTTTACTTCATCATGCAATAATAGCTGAAGGAATCGCTATGAAATTTGGCACAGTGTTAGAATATATTCTGGAATAGCATATAGACTACTTTTCTGGCTATTTTATGGTAGAGGTGACTCCGCGCGGTTTTACCCGTGTAGTTATCGTTTCCGTGGTAGATAATACAGAGAAACCATTTAACCTATGACACTCACAAATAATGTACTTTTGGTGAAAAAATGATTCAGATTCGTTCATTATTTGTTTCAAAAATACGCAAAAATTCTAATCTATACTATAATAATAAATTTATTTCCTTAATCACAAGGGTAAGTAACAAGGATAACTTAATAACTAGTTGGAACATATATTATACAGTTTTTGTAATATACTCTTTGTAATATTACTGTAGATATTCACGTACTGTCACAAATAATAAAAGACAAAAACATTGAATGTTATCCGAGATAATCTAAAATTAAACCTACAGTCATTAAAACATCCAATTTATTATGTAAAATTGCTTTTAAACACAAACAGGCACACGTCGGCACACGTCGCGCCGCACCGTACGTGTGAGATAAAACCAAGTATACTCTCAAACGCGACTTATTCGCACACAAAAGCCACTTGATGCCCGCAATTAAAATCTTAACATATAAAATTAATAAACACCACCTTGGCTAGTGTTGTTGCTATCATATCGATATTTTAATATTTGTTTTTAAATTTATGGTAATTCGATTCGATTTTTTTTGAAGATTATCTTTCGAAAAGTCTTTTTTTCAAGTAGTTTTAATGAGTAAATATGCAGAACATGTTCAATGCCTAGCAATCAATAACTGATGACTGACAAACTTTGACACACTTTTGTGACATATGATGCGTAACTTAATGATTATAGGTATTATTTGATAAAGAGAGAATTAATAAACAAATATTTGAACAACAACCCTAAGATGATACACATGGAGACGCAAAAGAATATAATACACCATAATGTGTTACTTAATCAAAAGCCGTTATCTATATCTATATAATATAATCCTACTAATATTATAAATGCGAAAGTTTGTATGGATGTTTGTTACTCTTTCACGCTCCAACGGCTGAAGGGATCTGCTTGAAATTTGGCACAGAGCTAGAATATGTTCTGGAATAACACATAGGCTACTTTTTATCCCGGGAACGCGGGTGAAACCGCGGGGAGCCACTAGTAATAATATTATAAAGAGGAAAGATTTGTTTGTTTGTTTGTTTGTTTGTAATGAATAGGCTCCGAAACTACTGGACCGATTTAAAAAATTCTTTCACCTTTGGAAAGCTACATTATCCCCGAGTAACATAGGCTATATTTTATCCCTGTATTCCCACGGGAACGGGAACTACGCGGGTAAAACCGCGGGGAGGCAGCTAGTTTATTATATTTACAACAAAATTAAAAGAATATCGATATCGATAAACCAAACCCCATCACACACAACTAAATGAGAGGTAGAAACGTCTTAGAATTAAATTACACCTCGGCATCCCAACTCGCTAACTCCAAACAATAATCTTTAACATCCCCCCTCCCCCTCCACATCCCTCCCCCGCTGCCTACCCCCATTCTAAACTAAGCCTTTTATGACAATGTGTTGATGACGTCTTGTAGACTGTAGATAAGTCGATAATATGTTTTGTTTTATCGATAAGGTAACAGTGCAGCACTATTTTATATGTGTGATAGTTTTTTTAATTATGACTTTTTTATTAATAGTGAAACACCGATACTATATAAAATATTAGCTTCTGCCTTGCAGTTTTACCCTCGATCTTTCCCGGGATAAAAGACGCCTATATCCTTTCCTAAGTCTATATCTGTAGTAAATTTCATCAAACAGTTTAGTGGTTTAGGCGTAAAACAGAGAGCAACTTTCGCCTTTATATAGGTTAATCTGATTTGACTTTGATTTACATACAATGGATTATTCCAGGATGTAACTATTTATTAATCTATACTAATATTATAAAGAGGAAAGATTTGTTTGTAACGAATAGGCTCCGAAACTACTGGACCGATTTCAATAATTCTTTCACCTTTGGAAAGCTACATTATCCCCGAGTAACATAGGCTATATTTTATCCCTGTATTCTCACGGGAACGGGAACTACGCGGGTAAAACCGCGCGGAGGCAGCTAGTAACTAAATAAAACACATACCGTCATTATTGAATGTTTATTAATTTGGGATACAGTTATGGGGCTCCCAGACACCCGGCAAAGTATCACTTTATAAAGGTGACCCAACATATTACCTAACCCGTACTCAATTCTAAGTGAAATTGCTAAATTGGTCGAACAATTCCAAAAGGGCACCCCAAACGATCTTAATTATTAGCAAGGTGCTTAAGGGTTGAATTTACGATGTGTTAATACGACCCGATGTGTGTCGTGAGCTATTATCTTAACCCTAAATTAAATTTACCTGAAGGTCGATCATTTCGACCCGTAGACAATTTTGATGATCATTTTGGTATTTAACTTAGTACCTTTGTAGCTTTGACAAGACCTCATTGTATGGGTTACAATTTGGTGTTATACCTATATAGGTGTTCAAATAAATACGTTGTTTATGATAGCTTCCGCCCCGCGGTTTCACCTGCATTCCCGGGGATTCAAATTTCCCAGGATAAAAAATCCATTCCCAAGTATTTCATTCCTAGGTAGGTAAATCTGTACAAAATAGACAGACAGATGGACATTCCTTGTGTATAAATAATGTCGAGAATTAGGGACATTTAATTTCCAAGCACCATGGAAGGTAGATTTTCCGAAAAACATAGGGTGATTTAAATATTATATTAGGACTATAAGCTATATTTAAACATTAAACAGTTTGTCACTAGGTACATATTATAAAACAAAGTCGCTTTCCGCTGCCTTCCTCTATGTCTAGTTAAATCTTTAAAACTACGCAACGGATTTTTTTTGCGATTTTTTTTAAATTGATAGAGTGGTTCAAGAGGTAGGTTTGTATATACAATACATGTATAATATGTTAGAGAAACAATGTCAATTTTGGAGGTTTCTAATGTGATATAAGCATTGCACCCGTGCGAAGCTGGGGCGGGTAGTTTATCATAAAAATTGGTTGTAATTTTAATTAAGTTTTATTATTGACTTGGGAGTGTGTGTAGCAGACGAGACGCAGCGTCAGGAAGTAGACAATCTCCATGAAGCTCAGCACGCTGCAGCCCAGGAACAGGCCCGCCATGCCGCCGACGGCAACTAAACGAACGAATGAACTGAATGAATTGATTTTAGAAGCAGCATACAAAGATGACAGGACCAAACGTCGTAAGGAACCCTACATGCCCGAGATGTCACAATCAAAGGCATGTGAAGTCCGTCAATCCGCACTAGGCCCGCGTGGTGGACTATGGCCTAAACCCCTACAGGGGAGGCTCGTGCTCCTCGGTGGAGACGTAATATGATGAGATGATGAGTAAGAACTAGGATAACTATATCAGCAGTATTTAAAAGTGATACGTTATTATGATTAGTAGGTATCAGGTTTGATATTTAACAAAAAACTTCAGAAACTTACCTACTTAAGTTAGCCATGTGCTCTGAGTTTCTTGAAAGTCAGATTCTAAGCTCAAATTTAAGTACCTATAAGGCATAGGTACGTCTGTTTAATATCTGCGTTTTAACATATTTGTAATATTTGTATTGAGAACATTGTTTGTAATATTTTGTAGGTATTTTAAGTGTCACCCCCTGACACCCAAGTAAATTTCATGTACATATTTTATATTTTTTTAAAGCCATCTTATCTTGATAAATTACGATACCTAATTAAATATTAGATTCATATAAAGGTACATACTTAGTTTTTTTTCCGCTGAGAGATGTTTTCGGGTTTTCAATGTTAAATTTACCGGGTGTCATTAGTATATTGAAAAGGTGTCAAATTCGTTTTTACCCTGCGATTTGATACAGGGTTGGTACATACCTAGTACATCAGTGAATCCGAAGATGATATCTCTTCTGTATCTCATGCGAGGGTATGTGACGATGCCCCACTGTAGGTTCGTGCCTAGGAACCACTCTTGTAAGACCTGACAATCATTTTACATCATTTTATAAAAATAACATCTCACAGGGCAAAAAAAATCATGTTAATCTAGTGGAAAGTTATAACATACTAGCTGCCGCTCCGCGGTTTCATCCGCGTAGTTCCCGTTCCCGTGATCACAGGGGTATCAAAAATAGATAGTAGCCAATTCTCAGACTTACTGAATATGCATATAAAATTTCATAAAAATCAGTAAAGCCGTTTCGGAAGAGTATGGTAACTAACATTGTGCCACGAGAATTTGATATATAAGACAAGCTGCCGCCCCGCAGTTTCAACCGCGTAGTTCCCGTTCCCGTGATCACAGGGGTATCAAAAATAGATAGTGGTGATTCTCAGACCTACCCAATATGCACACAAAATTTCATGAGAATCGGAAGCCGTATCGGAGGAGTTTAATCACAAATACCGCGACACGAGAATTTTATATATTCAGTAAAGTTTATAAAAATCTAAATTCTTACATTAGACTGTATGACGTAGTTAACATCATCACAAGTAGGAACACAGTCACAATGTACCTTCTTGCCGTTCTTGTCACGTAACTTGTACAGTTCATCTGCAAATATATAAAGAGGCACCCTAGGTGTATAACCCTAAACTAGAACCAATAGATGCATTAATAATGATGTGTTTCTAAGATTGAGGCATATAGGTTGAGAATCCAATGCAGTCCGCGAAAGGCCTATTTACGGCTATTAAAAATATTGCACTTAGTGGACTCATAATTGAGTTAAGGTAAATAATGTATTATTTATTTAATAACATATTGCACAATGTACCTTTGTGATCGGACAAACATTGCAAGCCCGCGACGTCGCATATTTTTTCATCGCCTGTAAAGTGATTATAGCAATTTTACATATCATAAATATGGCAGTGAAATTAAAATTAAACTATAGAATCAAAATCTTCAGTTATTACTTACTATCAAGTAATCGATTATTTACTTTTTTATCATCATTTCATAAAGGATATTAAGATAATAATACCTGCTCTGTTCTGCTTTGCAGAAACAAAAGTACCTACCAACGGTCAAGAAAGCTCTAAGACATGTTTATATATAATTAATAGTTAGGAGTCAGTAAGTGGTGACTTCACATAGAGCCGCCTGTGAACCTTTTTGATATGACGTTCTTAAGTTTCTAGTAATATTCTGATTGCAACTCTTGATAAGTAAATTAATATGGAATTATGCCTCGTATTGCGACAGTAACTTACCGATCCTTCTATAGAAGTGTGGGATGCATTTGCAATAGTGTAGACAGAGACGAATTCGACACTCCATGCGACACATAGTGTATGTGTATACGGAGTTGTGTTTCAAGTGATTCTCTGAGGGGAACCGACACCGGCGTTGGGCCACGCTTAATCTGTGCGTGAGCAATATTGTTAGTTCAATTAGGTACACAAAACATCTAAAGATTGGTAGCTTCTGCCCCGTGGTTTCACCCACATTCCTGCAGGACCTTCAACTTGAACAAAATAAAAGCCATGTCCTTTCTCAAGCTCTAGACAATAAAATATCCTCAAATTGATTCAGTTGTTTTGGTGTGAAAGCGTAATAGACAGAGTCACTTTTGTATTTATAATATTAGCAGCGATACACTTCTAAATCGAGGATAAACTAATCGAAACATTTTACACTCGAGGCTTATATTTTTATTCTTTTTGTGAACTTTATTATCTCCTAACATACATTATGAGCAATAAAGTACATTTAAACGACTAATTGTTCACTCACTTGGCAGCATCAGGCGCTGTGTAAACAGTGAGTGCAGTAACGTAGAGTTTCATGTAGAAATCTTCTTCCGAGTGTTGGTGCTTGGTGGCTATGTCTGGTACTTCGTTTGGTCCGTGGATGTAGACCTGCATGAGTAAACAGCATCAGCTAGAAGTCTTACTAGAAATATTGGTTTTCATCAATAAAATTCGATGAATTCCAAGCTTAAAGGATCATAGGGGTAACTTAGCATTATATAAAGTGAAAAGATGTTATATTAAAACGGCGAAGATTATTTCTGACGGCATACATTAAACGTAGATAACTTCATATGCTCAGATCACAAAAGAGTAGGTAGGTAGAAAGCCACGGATATTCTAAGTCGAATTATATGGGTTAAAGTTTATACTAAGTTCGTTAATTTACGCTTACTTACATCATAAGAAGTAGATAAATTGATAACTTGAGCAAAAACTTCACCATCCAAAGGGTGAACGAAAAATGTTTCGTTATGTGATTTGATCATGTCCCATCGATTCTCTTGTCTATATCTGTAAAAATAGCTAATGGATTCAAATGAAGATTTAATAAATCAAATAACTGATATAATTCTTAGTCCACAATATAGAACAAGATCACTTTCCGCCGTCATTTAACTAGAAACTTAAATCTTTTATACTATTTTCAATTTGTATTCAGACCAACCGGATCACCTTTTGTAGACATTCGTCCAACGATCGATAGCGGTATAAATGATGGCGAAGAAAGCAGACATTTTTGCTGCGTACACGCAAAATACATAAACTTGTCTAGTTGGAAGACAGGTCTGTGTCAAGGCACTTACGTGGGTGAATTATAAATGGCCACTCTAGAGTTGATGGCATAGCATAATCCCATTTCAGTAATAGTTGGTACAATATTCAGTAATATACCAGAGGCACCAATAGTCAGGGTGGGCTTGAAGGTAGACGACAGATTGTAGATCAGCTCCACATATTTGTCTGAAGGTATGCCATCGTAAAATGGGATAGCATCGAAATTCTCATACGTAGAATTGGCTAGAATCCTGATGAAGTTCTCCAGTTTCGCTTTATCTGGTTCTTCGGAGCTTCTGCAGATCAACAGGGATAGGTATGTTGAAAATTTAATAAGCAAGAAGTATATTTATTAACAGCAGCTGAAGAGATATTTCAGACGTTAGTTATCATAGGCTCAGTAATTTTGTGGCTCAATATGTGTTTCGTTTATTAATTGATATTTGTGTTTTGTTAGTCATGCTCACTTAAAAGTCTTTGCTTGCGGCGGCGTCGTGTGACGGGTCGCTCACTTCCCTTAAACATGGCGAAGAGGGCGATGGCTGCCACATGCGTCATGCTTGTGAACAGGTGCTGCTTGTGGGGGCTGGTCTGCTTAAGTTTGTTTTTATTTTTATGAAAATTCACTTTATTTTATGTTTTTTATTTTTATGTCATTCTACACCACGCAGATATTGTCAGTGAGACTAATTACACTGGTCAACAAAATTAAAACTTTTTCATGCCACACGAACTTTGTTTAATTTTCTTAATAATATAGGGTATTGTGAATAAAAATAAGCAGTTAATTTTTTTTGATCACCCATCAATTTTATATAATTAGGTATAATCGATTATAGGGAAAAAATAGAATGTTCTCAAAAAATTAAAAGAAAAATAACAATGAAGCAAAAGTTAATTAGATTTTCTGGCATATTTGGCTTCCGATTGGTCTCTTTAATTGTCCAAGAGTAGTCGGCCAACATCCTTGGACTCCATTTACCTTGATAACGTTTTTCCATGGCCGAAATGTCCCGATGAAACCTTTACCCGTGCTCATCACTTACAGCCCCTAAATTCTCAGGAAAAAAATCCAAATGTGAATCCAGAAAATGAATTATAAGTGACATATTACAATTTAAAGCTTTGTATGCTAAAATGAGCTCGTCAATCAACTCCTTGTAGTTATCACTTTTATGGTTCCCCAAAAAATTCGCAACTACATTCTTAAAGCATTGCCATGCCGATTTTTCCAAAGCATAAAATTTTTCTTCAAATTCAAATCGCGTACTAGGTCATTTGAATCTTCAACTTCTTCAAAGTCTGAATCAGTATCATCATCATCAAAAACACTAAATTGGCTTGAAGTGGAGGGTTGTGGATCATCGTCCATATCATAGGTTACCTTTCTTCCAATCTAAAAAATTTTTTACACATGATGTACAACAAATGTTTGGGGCCCAAGGTATGTCTTGATGAGCAACCGAAAAGGAAAAATACTCATTATAACACTGCAATCTTAGCTCTGTAAAATTTTGTCTGTGTTTTGAAAGTTAATTCACCACAAACATAACAAAAAGAGCTCGGATTGTTAATACACATTCTTGACATATTGGCACAAGTATCGTATTTGACTTTAACCAACTGCAATTTAAATTAATAAAGAAAACTAATGTAATTATTACTGTTTTTTATGAACATTCACATGCATTCATCGCTGTAAAGCCAATAATGAACTTGACCTATCACAAGAAAACTGAGGGTGATTGAAACAAAATAAGTGCACTTTCGTAATGAGGGCAGGTAGTTAAAATAGGATTACCTACAGGAGTTCGTGTGGCATAACCACTGTTGACCAGTGTTATTTAAAATGTATTACTTATAATCTAAGTTTATTTTGAAAAGAGTAATTGCTGAGTTTATTGCCGGCTCTTTTCACCAAAACCAACCTTCCGAACCGAGCGTAAGAATCTAACTATTTATAAGTGCTTTGCATATTGGCCTATTTGAATTAAAATATTTTTGATTTGATTTGATAATTTAAAATATCTCATTATTTATAATTTCTTTACCATTATTATAATTCACTACCACTTGGCTTTGTGCTTAGCTGTCATGACTTTCTTCCCGCTTGTTCCCGGGACTAACGTAAATATGTAAAGACCTGATGTTTTGTGTCTGGATGTAATAATATATAAATGTAGCATCTATAGGTATAACACCTATCTGGTTACTTTTGTACCAGCTCTGGTTAGTTAGGAATCAGGATGGTCCAATGTCAAAATAAATCCCAGAATGTTTATTTATTTATCATCAGCAATTTTTGGAACCGAGCATTATAGTGACTGTTCATACAGTGTCTTTAAAAAAATTTAATCAAACCACTGCTTATAATCCCAACAATCAATCCCTAAATTCTATCACAGTTAGAATTTCCAAATTTTAAATTTTTACACTCACTTGACATAAGCAGCAAGTTTCTTCTCGTCCAACTTCTTGTTTGGACAAATCGTGACACATGGGAAGGTGGTGTTCCATGCGAACATGTCCCGGTCCATGGACACGACTGTGGGTGATGACTGGTATCTGACCCAGGTCGTCTGCGAGAGGTATACGGACCCAAATACTGATAGACCCACGATTATAAGCCAGAGGAGCCTGTAGGAGATAGAGGTCTTTTTGGTGATCTTATGGAAATTATTATTATTTAAAGCCTGGATTTTCCCACTTCAGGGCAAGTTCTTTAGTATATATTATGGAAATAAGATACTCTCAAAATGAAAATAAATTTCAATGATTGTTAAAAATTTCATTTAAGGGTGTGATTTTTTTTTTAAATGGACTGAAAGGTGTTTGCCTCAGATGACTTTTACACCGTTACGCGGACTGTTTCGGTGAGCGTAGTGGGCTCTCAACCGATGGTAAAGGTGTGAAAATATTTTGATCGAAACGATTTAATAAGAAAATAATTTATTATTGTTAGTTAGTGTTATGTAAATTCAAGATTTATGTAGGATATGTGTATAAATTATAATAGATTAATTTCATAATAAACCATGCGCAAAACGTCCCGATATACCTACCTATTTAAATCATGAATACCTATCATTTTTTTTTTACTAATACAAAATATAGACAAATCTACTTACACTTCTAAAGGATGCCGTCCACTAGCCACTAAATGGTTCAAGCCATGTATAGAAGAAGTTTCCAGAAACAGTACGAAATAAGATTTCGCTTTATCCTTCACCACTCTCAATATAGTTGTATTCTTCGGTTTCACTTCCCGAAGGCCTGAAGTGCGCTGGAGATCTTCGCTTATGATCTGACATTGGTAGGATTTTTCAGATATCATTGTCTATAAAGATTGCAAAACTTTTCTAAATAAGTATGTTTAGGGATGTTGGTGATGATGTTTTACACTGGTTAGTACCAGTTATAAGTTATAAAATGGAGTAGCATTAGAAGTCATGACGAGTATAAAGTGAGTTTTAAATGATAATTTCACGAAATACTTAAAGGGTTAAAATAAACAAAATGATATATTAGAACGTTTTTCTTTTTTAAAAAAAGGGGTTAGTTGGACAGTACGGCCAATATCACATAAAAAAACTTTATAATTTGAACCGGATCAAAGTCAAAAAAGGTTGTCTCTCTCAATGGCACTACTGTGATAAAGCAAAACAACGAAATAGGTACTGAAGTGTGAAATAATCGTATAACTCAATCAGAAATTAAACAAATCCATTTGACATAACGTGAACTCACTAATAACCACATAATAATTACGTGTCGTGTCGCAACTTCATTATACGACAACAATATCACATGAATCTGTTCGTGCATTTAATAACCGTTCGACATTTATGATATTTTCATAGAAACATAGACATGAAAATATTTAGAACTCTAGAAATGGCCGGTGAACTTATAAATGGCAAGGTTCCAGTAAGGATGTATGTTTGTTACCATTTCACGCAAAAACTAATAAACGGATTGGAATGAAATTTGGAATACAGATATTTTATACTCTGGATAAGTTAGTTTTTGATCCGGGAAACCATGATGATTAACACATAGGATAGTTTTTGATCCGCAGGGAGCCTAGTACGCTAGTACTAGTATTAGCATATTAATGTTATGCCTTTTGCCACTTTGAGGGTTTAAGAAAAAGTGTTCATCTATTGCATTGGTTCTTAATTTTCTAGTAGTTTTCTATAGGTTAGTATTTCCCAAACTTTTTCAACAATTCATATTTAGCTACTTTTAAAACTATGCCCGCTCTAAAAAAGTTTTCTCCTGTGATCTATGGTCAGTTCATTTATTAATGAGTTTCAACACTGAAATGTTGTGATTCCTATCAGAGGTTGAGTGGTTATGTTTTTTCAACATTTGTTTGCTAATGAATAACTTATTAACTTATCAGTTATATCATTAGATTTTACTCTTTTTTTCTTGTCATTAATATTATTATCCATTACGTGGATAATTAGAAAAAAATATATAAATGCCAAGCCTTTATTATTATTATAAAAAGAACACCAAACTTATGTTACCAAGTTTCTATACATATTATACACGCGGACCCGACAGACTTCGTTCTGCCCACCAGCGCCACCTACCGGGTCCAAATTGATGTATTATACATAAAAACCTTTCCCATGAAATACTCCGTAATTTGATGAAAACCGCATGAAAATCTGTTCAGTAGTTTTTTGTCATCGCGTTCAGACAGACAGACAGAGGTGGCGGGTACTTTGTTTTATATATAGAGAAGATCTACTGAGGTATATGGCGTGAATCTATTTATTCTATTATATTATATTTTTAAAATCAAATAGCCATTTATAGCCACTTACCAATATCACTTTTAAAGGTGGTTTTCCTAAACTTATTTCGTATTCTGAACTTTAAACGCTATATAATAAGAATCATAATTAATGATACCCCTGACAGCAGACTTCAAAATCACTTATATTTTTTACAAAAATGGGAAAGAACTACCATTGCAATATATTCTTTATTACCAGGGAATAAAGTTCACATCAACCGCAACTTTGTAAGTGGGGTAGAAAAATTGTCTCATGTCAACAGTTTGACGGTTAACCAACATGATTTAATGTTGATTCATAGTTTAAACACGTTTAAAGAGATTTTGATAAATGATCCCTTAAAAAAACAGTATATTTTTTTTATGCAGGTTAAGGTAAACAAAATCTCTTTGATAATGTTTTGTTTTCTTTTTGGCTTCGGTTTTCATTTTAATTGAGTTTTGAAACCTTATGCTATACTCCACTACATAAGAACTACCAATAGGAAAACCATTGCATTTCTTAGTTCACCGATCCCAAAATAACCTATACCTAATAATTATCATATCAGCCATAAGGTGACCACAGCAAAAAACAGGCTTCCTCAATCACAACGGTTGGCAGACTCCCCAATAATCTTCATAAAATGAAAAAGCTAAAACAAATAATTGAAAGGCACAACAAATAAAAAAGCAATCAAACCTCAATACCCAATTTCCTTAAAAACATTAAACCCCAAGGTAAACATGTAACTTTACCTACGGGAATGAAAGCTCATCTAAAGTCTAATAATTTACAAAGTGTCATGTCGCCGAGAAATAAATGAAGTGGAGAAAATAAATTTCATTTAAAAATCACGGCGGACCATTATTTTCCCCAGCTTCCCCTAATTAATTTCGTGTCACCGTCTGGATCGGCCGTTGTGGCTGTGACAGCCGCTTAGAGAGGGACAAAGATAATTGTATAGTATGAGAATGAAAGAGATAGGTATATAAAGGTGAGTTCGCTTCATTACCATCTTTTAGTAGTTAGCGGAAGGAGATACGAAGTTCGCTCCGGTCGAGTTCTGCTCGCCTGGTACCTAATTATTAATGACCGTAAAAGTTACGCTGTTTTGGTTTTAAAAGGATTTTATTTATAAAATAAATTCAATTTAAGTATCTTTATTTTATAATATTATTTAAAGAAATATAAAAGAAAATATAGAAATATGATACCACTAAATATAAGAGAAATGATTCGGGAAATGTCATTCAATCAAAGATTAAACCGACTTGAATTTATGAACCAAAACCCTCTGAGAAATATTAGTAAATTAAATTCTTGATTACATTGTAATCAAATTGTGTAAAAAAATATAGATAAAATAAAGATTTAAGTATATCTATCTACCTAGGTTCGAATTTAAAATTAGCCCTCCCTGAATTTATTCATATGTAAATGTAAATATAACAAAAAAAAAAACACTACACTGGCCACGATTTTCTTCTTTCTACATACTTATTTAAAACTAACATTTTTATGTTCATACCTACTCTACTCCTACGACTAATTATACCATTCAAAATGAAGTTCTTTCCACTCAGCTCTACCAGTATAAGTATCATGATAAATAATAATTATAATTAATAAATTCATATTAATACCCATGTTTGGAACACCGGGCGGCAGTAGCAGTCACCAGGGGGCGGTGCCGGTGTACATACACAAGTTACGTAATTAAACGAGCTTAATTTCCTTGTACGAGTTATATTCGAGATGTTCGCCGTATTTACAGAAAGTAACGGGTAAATATTGCTGGCGCTGAGGTGGAAATCTTCGCCGGTTTTAAAGTGTGGATGGAGGCTTTTTATGTAATGTATTTCTTTTTATATCGCAAACTGGCATGCCCACCCTGATGGGATGCGATGAACGTAGTGAACGCTTGCAACACCAGAGGCGTCACTCACGCGTTACCGACATTTTAAAAACCTATTCTTACAGCAACACAGGTTATATATGTAGCGTTACGTTGCAAGTAAATGGTAAATCAACTAAGTAACTACAAAAAATATATATGGGAGTTTATTATCAGACCACTACTGTTATCAGTTACAAAATAATTCATCAGTTCTAAACAGTCACGTAGATATATTATCTACGTGTATAGACACTTCTTCCAATATCAGAATGAACATTTTTATTTTCATATTAGTTTATTTGGAATTATTTGCTTCACCATTTAGATATTAAAATATCGATTAATTTTAACGATATTTTTATCCAATATGTTTATATGTAACTAAAGAGACTAACAAGAAAGGAATTACGGCATAGTTTATTTATCAAACAACATTTATAAATGGTAGTTTTATATCAATATCAAGAGTTAGTTACACCAAACAGACAAGAATATAGTCCATCTCCACACAACCTTACCATCCTCCACAGCCACTCAATTTGAATATCCAGCACAAACCGAGTGTTTAATAAAACATTCAATTTGATTTACATCCTAACAAATCCGTACCTTTTGCCCTCCGTACTGTACTGTGTAAGCACCTCACTCCCTCCCAACCGGTACCTACTCACTGTTTACTTTGCATTTTGAGTTATACATCTTTGAATTTCGCCAAGACTTTTGATTGCTTCACCTATTACTTGAGTTAGTATTGTTTTATTTAGATACAAAAGCTCAATATGGGAAGGTAGAATGTAGGTATATGTAGGTAGTCGTGGTATGGACGTATGCGGAGGGATGAAGATCATGTTGCGAGGAGTAAGAGGACATAGTAGTAGTAGAAGTAAAATTAAATAGTATAATGAGACTTTAAGTTGATTTTTTTGCTGTTTTCACTTGGAATTGAGAGTTGAAATGTGACTGCGAATGTTTGTGAGTACGGATGTATAGATGTTTGTTACTCTTTCACGCAAAAACTACTAAAGGAATTTAGATGAAATTTGGAACACATATAGTTTATAACCTGGACTATCACAATAGCAGTAAACTACTTTTTATTTATCCCGTGAAAATGATGATCCCCTAGAAACCGCGGGGAACCACTAGTAAAGACAATAAAACAATTTCAAACAAATATGAAATATCCCATACATCTGTATCTTCAATTTTTTAAGTATCAATAAATACTATAACAATTTAATAACATACAAATAAAGGCGGCTCTACACGGGGCGGCCGGTCTAAAGCCGGCTCCACACGCGGGGACGGTACGGGGAACAATAAAACGCAGGCAAATCGCTTCCTCCTAGGTAGCGAGTACTAATAAAAATTCCTGCAAATCAATACGTTCTCCTTTACGCTTTTTGTATTGTATTTTATTTTGTTATTCGCCTCCGTATCGCGTTAAAGGGACAATTTCTGCGATCTAGTGTGATTGTACTGGGATTTATTGTCTTGATCGTTGTTGGTTTATTTTTGTGGTGACTTAACTGTAAAGGAATTTTTATTAAGGTGGTTGTATTAAAATAACGAAGTACAAACTTACAGATATATGTTTATTAAAAAGTTATACAGCATAAAAATAGTATTCAAGTGTATTTTCTGGCTCTGGTTCGAGTTGACACATTTTTTTCTCATATGTCAGCTAAAAAATTAAAGTAGGTAACGCAAATCTTTGTCAATAAGTACTAATAGTAACTAATAGTAGTAATATATCACGTATCAAAACACATAGCACCAACTACAAGAGCAACCAGTAAATAGAATACACGTTGGATTCCGTACTATCTTTCCGATTTGCATGTCTGCGTGTTTGTGTGTATTCACATACATACGTGTGTGTGCGTCGATTGACGTAAAAGATCTAAATGCCATAGGGGAGGGGGGGAACCGTTTGAAACGTTTAGTACAGTATTTATTGGCACGTACGAGATTGGGAAAAATTCCAATAAAACGTCGCCCCGATACCCGGGACTGTTCCCCGGTAAGGAATTTGGGTACGAGAAGAATAATGTTTAATTTGGCCCCCGATAGAGGAACGAGGGGGGGGGGGGGGGGGGGGGTGATTTATCCGCCATTTGTAATTGTAACGTTTCGTATGGTGATTCAAATTAGGAATGTGTAGGCCAGTGACGTTTAATTGACGCCATATTGTTTTGCATTGAAGAAACTAAAGTGCCTAAATTGTAAAAAAAACTTACTAATTCACGACTGAATTGAGTTGATGACATAATTTCTTGAGGCTTGATATTTTTGGGTACTTAAATGACTTAATTAACTAATTTGGTGCTAATCCTAACTTAATCTATACTAATGCTTTTCATGCCGGAAAAATGGAAGATCTTCCGGGTACGCGGGTGAAACCGAAGGGAACCACTAGTAATATTATAAAAGAGTTTGTGAGAATGTGGAAGAGTTACTAACCTACACCATTGTATTCCACGCCAAGACGGGTGAAGGCATCGCGATGAAATTTAGCACAGAGTTAGAATATGTTCTGGAATAACACATTCGCTACTTTTTATCCCTTTAAAATTGAAGTCCCCGGGAACGTGGCTGAAACAGCGGGAAGCCACTAGTACATATCCATAAGATACATAAAAAATCGGTTTTCTCATATATCTGTTCATATTATTATCATTAGTGGAGTTTCTGATGTCAACCTGTCATCATTATTAATATAAAAATTTAATCATGTTTTTATAACTCTTCTTCATATTATGATTCAAAGGTCGCATTGTAAAGGTAAAGACATACTGTTGTTAAAAAGTTACTCATAAACTTATAGAAGAATGAAGTTAGACTACCCGTATAGGATAGCTCAGTGGTTCATTTCAATTGTAGGGAAAGTAGTGGGTTTGAATCCAGCAGAGTATTGATAAAGTATTAATTAATATAATTAATACCTTGTGTCCCTACACAAGGTATTAACTATACCTACCTCAATTTGGAAAAATTTCCTTTTTTGATAATTTCTCTAAAATAGAATTGTCTTTGTCTGGCTGGGATATAGAGTAAAAAATAGTCTGTCAAGTTATTCCATGAATTAAGTTAATTTTTGTAAAAAAAATAGTCAAACTCAATTATAAAATTCTCACTCAAAGAAACTGTCCACTGTAAACACACCTTTTACGACACTTTAATATATAACTATATTATCATTTAATATTACTCACAACAAAGACGTATTAACGTACAGAAGTCAAGTGCAAAATTTAATTAACATTATGAAGATCTTCTGTCTTATTTTATTTATGACAGTGTCAAATGCTTTTGTGGTAGATAGAACACAGTTATTAAGAACAAACGATAATCTGTCTGCACCTTTTGTGGTCAATTTCACCACTCTCACACCCCCTGGCTTTTTTATGCAATGGAAAACGGTCGTCAGTTCGAAGCCAGAGGACACGGTTCAAGGATATAAGGTAAGATGATTTTTTTATATTAAAGAGGTATTAATGCTGATAGTAGACACTTTTAGAGTTTGTGAATAAAAAATCTAGTTAAATAGCTTTTGCCCTGTGGTTACACCCGCGTTCACGGGGTAGGTACTTGTAATTTTCCCGGGATAAAAAGTTGCCTATGTCCCTTCCCAAGCCATAGTCATTTCTTTAATATCGGTTGGGTGGTTATGCCGTGAAAGCGTCACAGACAGAGTTACTTTTGCATTTATATTAACTTTTGAGATTTGTTTGTTGCTTCAAAAAATTTCTACACTATTTAACTTACAACTATTTAAGATTAAATAAAATACAATTACAAAAAATATTATTTTTAAGGATTACTTATAGTAGGTTCCTTTTCTGATCTCATGCATAGAGTCACGTTTGGAAATACTGGTTCTATAGTAAATTGTTTTTTACAAGGAAAAATGTAGGCAAAACCGATGACATATATTTTACTAGTAATAAAATTAATTACTTGTGTTTTTTTCCTCGATTGTCCTTGGGATTGGCGGCTATTATCATGAATTTGAATTTAGAACTAGCTTGCAAATTTTGACAAACATTTGGAATGATTTGCCATTTAAGTTTAAACTTTAAAAGGTATCAAATAGAGTTAGTTTTATAATGCCACATTCAGTCACTATACCTATTCATTATAAAATGTACTTTAATGTTTTTGGTTAAAGCATCAATTCAAATAGCACGCAATGTTTTCAGGCAGATCTATAAAACTGTCGGTTTCCTTACTAATACATATTATAAATGCGAAAGTAACTCTGTGACTGTCTGTCTCGCTTTCACGCTAAAACTACTGAACCGATTTGAATAAAATTCGGTATATAGTTATTCTAGCTAGAGCCTATAGGACATAGGCTTATTATTATCCCGGGAAAATGGAAGATATCCCGGGTACGCGGGTGAAGCCGCGGGGAGTGACTAATATGACGTATGCAAAGAAATTATAATATTGCTTTTTATTATTTTAGGTAAAAATATGGGCATATCCTGGTGAGGAAAAGACTCATTCTGAAATTGTTGGAAACGAACGTCTAGTTACCATCACTTATGAGTACCCCACGGTAAGTCATGATTAATTTTAAATAGGTATTAATCATAAACCGAGTTCAAAAAGGAGGTAGTTCTCAGATTTCCAAAACGTATTTTTTAATAGGAACATCATATGAAAATAAATAATTATAACTAGGTATGTTTATCTGCCACAATCGGGACAAGTCGTTGTCGACAAGAAATTGTTGGGCGTCTCATCAAAATGAAGCTAGGTACTTAGGGAAAATTACGTTGATAGTAATCAATTGCAAAATTTATACTGGGATACCTGGACTAAAGAGTTTAATCATTTAAAAACTCAAGCTACAATGTTAACCCGGCGTCATTGTGGCCGGGTATCTCATACCCGACGGATTTTAAAACCGTAATAACTTTAAAACAAAATACGCGTGTTGATAGCCACTCACAGTAGCTGCCCTTATTGATCTCTTCGAGCATATTAACTACTATTTGTAGAGTTGCTGAAGCCAAGACTGAGTATACCAGGTCTGAAAAGAGCGCTCGGGTATGATATACCCGGCCACAACGGCCACGTAACATTTATACGTACAGTTTGCTTATGTTTTTTTTTTTTTATTCATTCATAAATTGCATATTGTTTTCACAGTTTTACTAACCATGTCTTACGAAAAGAATGTAAACTACTCCTAGCCTAGTTTGAACCAGCTAGCACTAGTGAAAATGAACAGTACAGTTCAGACGACTAAGGTGAAATCGACCAAATTTCAGAGTGAAGTCAAGGCAGTGATATAAGCTTTGTTTATATAGTTTATGATTGTATATTTGAGTGTGAAAGTCAATTAAATAACTATATATATTTACTAACCATTTAGGTACTATTATTTTTCGTTTTTCGATACAATTTTCAAGTTATGTTCTAACAAATTGATCTCAGGGCAAAATATTTGATTTTGTATATGTTTGATGGTAGTATGCATATTTTATAATAAATAAACCATTATTTTTTATAGGTAATGTGTATAATTATCTATTTCTTTAATGTAGAAAACTAGAATTGACATTAGCTTGATTCAATGTCCAGCAATGTACTCGGGTAAAATATACCCGGCCACAACGGCCAAGTTCCGTTTAGTAGCCACAATGACGCCGGGTTAAAGAAACCTTTTTTACAGTTCCCAGGCTACGGTGTTGCCACAGGCCAGCCATGGAAACTCCTTACCACAGCAAATGACAGACGTCAATTGACAGTTGACAGTTTGACGTATAACGTATTATATGACATTAGGGTACAGGCCTACACGGCGAGAGGGGATGGACCTCTGTCATACCCTCGGATTTTGACCATCGAGGGACCTTGATGCTGGCTGAAATATGATCTTAATTTATATATTGAAAATGAAGCTATGAGTTTTTTTTACACTTTTCGATTGTTTTCTTTAAATAAAACGTTACTATTTTGCTATTATGTTAAATACTTTATTTTGTTTGACCTCCCTTGATATCGTAATCATAGGATCATAATTTTTGTGATAGTAGAAGGTATGGAGAGATGTTAATTATTATAAACATAAAAATTACTTAATCTATAAAATTTGGTACTGAAAAGTACTAGAGCTATTTTATCCAAGCGAAAAACTACAGAGAAATCATTAATAGAATTTTTTTTTGGACGGACTATAATAGCCCGGGAGGTAGCGTTGCATTTTAGGTAGTGATTATACGCCGATCGGTTGCCATCTTATACGATAGACTTCGATTGACTGATATATAATCCAAGAGTCAGCTGGCGCACCCGCGGTGGGTGCTCATGTGGTTGGTTCCGGAAGTGGTAAAAAAAAATAAAAAATTATGTCATAGTACGCCGGCTGAAACTTTTTTTATAAATAATTTTGATCATACTGAGCTTAAAAAAAATAGTCAGCTGCATGGTGGAGGGGGGATTATGCGTCAGCCGGTCGCATAAACTTGTAAACGAAACACGTAAAATAAAGTTATAGTACGCCGGATGAAATTTGACAAAATGATTGTTACAGCTATGAAAAATACGAAAACAACAATCAGCTGCATGGGTAGCGGTGGAAAGACCGTCAGCTGACGCAGTAAAGATACAGATTATTCGAGTAATGTACAGTTTTGTTCAGGGTCTAGCTGACAGAACTTCCCTGTTCCCACCCAGCTGATCGATGGTTCTTGCACCCGTAACTTATTTAACTTAGTTTTATCAAATTTCAATCGACATAGTGATAATTATGGTAATTTTTAGAAGATGCTAGTATATATAAAACAATAAATATTGTTCCAAAGTATTTTTTTTCTTGTTTTGTTTTAGTCAAACGTAAAAGAAATGAGTGAGAGATTAATATCGAGATAAAATAATATAAATGTAATAATAATAAGCATTCATAGAAATAACATAAATTAAAATACAAAGGAAATATAAAAAAATATAAATGTTATCTGCCGTATACTTATAGGGCTACATTCGTTTACTAACGAACTAAGACAAAATTTTAAAATCAGTTTTAAGTTCCACCAAATTACAACCATTGTACTTTGTAATAAAGCTACAAATGGTCAAAATATTATTCCCGTTATTTAAGAAATAAAAGACAAATTTTAAATAACAACAATAATAACAATAACATTAAGTGTAAAATCAACCTTAACGTGCAAAAAATAAATCACTATTTTCCTATCATTGCTTTTCCAACTATCGTAAGTGCCCCAGTCTTGGACAAGGTACCAGTAATGGATAAAAATAAAAGAAATATCTAGAATGCGGACATAAGCCAATGTTTTTACATTGGAATCACTGTGACATAGTCTTTAGACATCGAACTATCTAAGTTTAACGTTTTAGTCACGTTTAGACTGAAGTCTGTTACATGTACAAAATAATTTGCGCGAATACAAAGTGTAAAGTAATTTGAAATTGACAACGACGGCATTTCTTAAGGAAATCGTTAGTGCGGTGAGTAGAAAGTTTTAGTTATGTTTTTTAGTATCTAAAGACGTGTCCATAACTGGCACGCTGAAATTGAATAATTCCATTAGTGGACAAATGTCGAAAATTATTATTTGTTTTATGTATTATGGGGGTCCAAACTGGAAAGCGCAATTTTACAGATTATTTTTTACAAATTTTGTACACTTCAAACCATGAAATTGTTATGAAGTTTTTTTTTTTTTTTTATAATTTTTTTATACTAATTGTTTTTTTATTAAATTTTTACCTGATGTTCTTTAAAAATAAAATATTTTTTTTAATTTATATGGAATAATATTATTTAAGAAGAATTAAAAAAAAAATAATTAAAAAAAGTAATATGAAGAACTAATAAAAAAAATATAAAGACAAAAAGTAATAATATAAAAAATTAAAACAAATAATAAAAAATAACTGGATAAATATAAAAATGATAATAGTTATTATTAATATTTATTAAAGTAAATAAAAAAAATTTAAAATTAAAATAAAAAAAATTAAAAATTTAAATAAAAAAAAATAATAATAATAAATATATAAATATATATATATATATATATTATATCATCAAACGGGGCCTCTCGCCGTTGCGTAATCGTCAAAGCTGCAAACTAAACATCGCAATCCTAAAACTAAACATCGCAATTTTTTTAAACTGGCCATCATTGGGGCACTTACCTTACTTTGTTTTGTTTTGATTCTATTTACTTCTTAGAAGTTTACTACAGGAGGTATAGAGTCGCGTTGCACGATAAAATAATTTATAAAATGAAAGTAGGTATAAGATCGTTGAAATTATTTATCATGATATTATGTCTTGGGCATCTATGTTTGTTAGTAGGTATATCTAATATTTATTATTTTATTAGTGTTTTGTTTTCGCGTATAATATTGTATGAGAAAACAAAACACTAATAATATTTATTTACTTAATCAGAGTTTTACACTTGTTGTACGCTTTTTGTTTTTCAAATGTGGTACTTCGGTGGGTGGCCAAGGTGTCACAATTAAATGGCACAAATAAAAATATTACTTAGCTCCACATTTTTATATTAATGTTTACAATCTTCAGAATACAAATACAATTAATAAATCCTAGTGTTGTAATTTAGTGATTATGCCCATCTTCTCCAGAAATTCATTTTTTTTATAACAGAATTCTTAGTTCGCGTATAAGACTCCACTTTTCTTTCTCTGGCGATAATCAAAATCCATTCGGCACACGTAAACGGATTACTAGGAAAGCTAAAATAAATAAATAATAATAATGTAATTCCAACGAAAAGACACAAAGGAAGCATTCACCATCTTTTAACTTCTGGTAATAAATATTACACAATTATACTCCATGTATCTGTTATTCTTTTTCACAAAAGTTTGCACGTGTATATGTGCGGATCATATCATGTCATATCATGTTCTTGCAAATAAAACATTTTATTATTTACTTATTATTATTATATAAACATTTTGAGTGATGGTTTAACATTGGTAGTTTGGTTCAAACAATTATCTTATCGAAAGTAAGATACTCACCCCGTTTAATTGCTTTTCCGGGCATTATATTTTTGACAATTTTTAATTCAAGACGCATATATTATCGTTTAAATTTTAGGGGGATAGGCTTAGGTAGCCCGAAAATCGTGTTATGGGCTGAAGCGGCTCTACAAACTCTCTTGAAATATGTGTTTGTGAGGAGACAGCGTAAAGCAAAACTCAATATTTTAAATTTTCACTTCATCAGCTGACGGTCTTTCCACCGCTACTCACGCAGCTGATTAATGTTTTTGTACTTCTGATAATATTAACAATCACTGTGTTAAATTTCATCTGGCGTACTATGACTTTATTGAACGTGTT
The DNA here is from genome assembly GCA_905147785.2 of Thyatira batis. Taxonomy (NCBI): domain Eukaryota; kingdom Metazoa; phylum Arthropoda; class Insecta; order Lepidoptera; family Drepanidae; genus Thyatira; species Thyatira batis. The sequence continues at coordinate 10,994,098 of LR990493.1, read as the reverse complement.
TTTTTTACAAGTTTGTACGAGTGACTGACGCAGAATCCCCCCTCCACCATGCAGCTGACAATTTTTTTTAAGCTCAGTATAACGTAAATTATATATGATAAAAGTTTCAGCCGGCGTACTATGTTTTTTTTTTTTTTTTTTTTTTACCACTTTCGGAACTACTCACACCCACATCCACCGCTACTGGAGCAGCTGACTGTCGGTTTTCTTATTGGTCATATAAGATCAACCATCGATCACAATATCAGCCGGCATACTATCGTTCATTCACTTGCAACGCTACCTCCAGTACTATAATGTGTAAGCCTCAGATGGCTTTTACGCCCGTACGCGGACTTTTTTTGGGGAGCGGGGAGGGCTCTCAAGTCATACCTAAATATTCATCTTCTATATTAAATATTTGTTTTTTTTTGTAACATCTTTATAATTTAAATAAATAATGAAGGAATGATCTCTTAATGTCCAGTCTGGTTAATATCTAAAGTTACGAGATAAAGAGAAAAATAATCACAGTAAATCCGTTCGACTGCCGTTGAGGATGCAAAAAAAACCGATATTGAATTTAATATAAGTATTTAATTAATGATAAATTTAATAACTAATTACAAATTAAAAAGGTGACGATAGTTCGATGTGAGAACATAAAGTGAGTCTCCTCACATAATTATATTTCATATTGACAATGACATGAATTACAACACAAACTGTCCCACGAGAATTGGTGGGTCTTGCGAAACAGTGCAGGTGCAGTTTCCCGGTAGGTATGTCAGGTATGTGTTGAATCAGCATTCTTCACGCTACAACATACTTAGGTATCGTAACACAGTCAATAACATTTTGTTTCTCATTCACTCAATAATACACACGAGTAAACATTAACGAAACGAAATATATTTGTTCATTTTTTATTTATTTATTTTGAACTTTAATGCATGGTATGGAAGGTTGATTTTGGTTGTTGCTTATAAGAAATCGATGATGCTTATACATCACATTAGTAACCTCCAGAATTGACAGTGTTTCTCTAACATATTATGCATTATGCATGTATTGTATCTAAAAACCTGCCTCTTGAATCACTCCTTTAAAAAACACACACACATCAAAATCTGTTGCATAGTTTTAAAGATTTAGGAATACATACGGTCAGATAGTGGAAAGCGACTTTGTTTTATAATATGTAGTGATAGACGTTCTATGTATCTCAAACTATTGCCAATATTTTATTTTATAATAAAATATTTTAATATATATAATATATATATATATATATATAGATAGGTAGTAATGAAATAAATGAAGGCTAGTTACTGACGATATAAAATTCTCATAGCGCATGTTTCAGAATTTAGAGTTACGTTTTAGTTCTACATCTATTTAATAGATAGACAGTTTTTTTTATATATTGCTATCATTGTCACACCTACACGATGACTTCCCGTCACTTATCAGCCATGACCTTGCCATTACAGTTCAAATATATCCATCTATTCAATTAAAAAATATATTTTAAACTAACTTCCGCCCCACGGTTTAACCCGCGTAATTCCCGTCCCCGTAAGAGCACGTTAATAAAATATAGCTTATACTAGCGGACCAGGCAGACTTCGTTCTGCCCACCAGCGCCACCTACCGGGTCCAAGTATATGTAAGCTATCCTATCTCTCAAGTTGGATCGAACTGCAAGTTAAGTGGTTTAGGAGTCCATTGAGGACAAACATTGTGACACGAGATTTATATATATTAAGATTACTCGCTGATAATGTAGCTTTCCATTAGTGAAATAATTTTCAAAATCGGTTCAGTAGTTTAGGCGTTAACAAAGGTACTCACAATTTAATTTATAATGTTACTAGTGGCTCCCAGCGGTTTCGACCGGGAGATCATCAATTTTTCCGGAATTTAAAGTAGTCCATGTATAATACAGATTATAAACAATCTGTGTTCCAAATTTCATTCGAATCTGTCGAGTAGTTTTTGCGTTAAATAGTAACAAACATAGTAGGATGTTTGGTCAAATTTGTCGCTAGCCAATGTACGTGGGTAAAAATACCACGGATTCCTATATACCTAATCAGTTGACCCCGAACATATAATAATCGTATATATTATAACGTATGTAGGTATTTACAAATTAGTTTGCGACCGCTCTTCTGAGCGATACTAAATTACAGTGAAAATTTTACTTCAAATCATAAAAACATGAAGTTCCTTATAATTTCTTCTTTATTTTTTATTGGATTTTCTGGAACCGCTTTGTCAGCTCCAATTGCTTCATCTGCTCCAAACGTCACTTTGCAGAGTAATGGTTCCATTTGGAAATTGTTATGGACCCCTGAGGGTTCTGGTGGTGACCCAGCTCTTGGATACAAGGTATGTGGTTACACAGTAAGGCTGATAAGAGGACTGTCCACTTAAAGGTAGGTCACCGCCCCCTTTTAGAAGGTGTTACGCAAATGCCTTATCAACTAGTGAGTTTAGAAGATGTGTGCACAGTGATTTATATTTAAGACTAGTGGCTCCCCGCGGCTTCGCCCGCGTTCCCGGGAGATCTTCAATTTTCCCGGGATAAAAAGTATCCTATGTCCTTTCTCAGGTTTTGGATTATCTGTGTACCAAATTTCATTTTAATCGGTTCAGTAGTTTTAGCGTGAAAGCGTAACAGACAGAAAGACAGACAGAGTTACTTTCGCATTTATAATATTAGTATGGATTAGTATGGGTGGACGTATCATAGACTAGTAGCTTCCCGCGGTTTTACCCTCTATCCCGGTCAACCTTCAATTGTCCTGGAATAAAAGGTAGCATAATCTTTCCAAGCTCAGCACCAAATTTTATTTAAATTGATCCAGTGATATAGGCGTGAAAGTGAAACAGACAGAGTTACTTTCGCATTTATAATTATATGAGTAAGGAGTTATGAATAACAAAAACATTGATAAGTAAAATGTTATGTGTTTGTAAAAAAATACAAAATAAGCTAATATTTTTCTTCTATTACGATGTGAAATATTGACTGATCGATCAAAGAACAGTTAAAACAGCTGGGTCTAGAAGCATATTACACAAAAGTTCATAAGGTGAAGTCTTTTACTAATTATAGTTGAAATTTTAAAATAAAATTTAAATATTTTCAGGTCACAGTCAATATTTATATGATGAGTGACGAAATTCGTACAGTTGATACCCCTCGAAAACTTTGGGTAAGTTAAGAAAGCTCTTTTATAGAAATAAATATATGGAAAAGTGTCGTATGATCATTTTCTCGAACAAACCAGAGCTTTTACTATGGTAACCATATAGATGCATGGTGTAAATTATAAGCTTATTCAAAATAATTATCATCAGCTCATATACGTCTCCACCGAGGAGCACGAGCCTCCCTTCACGATGAGGCTAGTGCGGATTGACAGACTTCATATGCCTTTAATTGTGACATCTCGGGCATGCAGGTTTCCTCACGATGTTTTCCTTCACCAAAAGCCGGTGGTGTGAATCCGTATGTAAGTTTTTTTAAATCAGAGGTACGGGCCGGGGTTTGAACTTGCGCCCTCATGATGACATGACGACTAAGGTGCGGTATCGTAAGTTAGATAGGTAGAAACACTTCTGTGAAAGAACATGTCTATTCTATGTCTGATTGTAAACATCTATATATAAAACAAAGACCCCGCCGCCTCTGTCTGTCTGAACGCGTTAATTACAAAAACTACTGAACAGATTTTCATGCGGTTTTCACCAAATTACGGGGAATTTCATGGGGATGGTTTTTATGTATAATACATCAATTTGGACTTGGTAGGTGGCGCTGGTGGGCAGAACGAAGTCTGCCGGGTCCGCTAGTCTATATTAATACAAGCTGACCCGGCGTTGTTTTGCCTTATGAATGAAATTCCAAAGTGACGCGACACTTTATATAATTGACTATGGTCAATGAACTATGGTTCAATTATTTAGATATAGAGGCTCCCCGCGGTTTCACCCGCGTACCCGGAAGATCTTCCTTTTTCCCGGGATAAAAAGTAGTCAAAATAGACGCAAAGGCCTATGTCCTTCCTCAGGTTGCAGACTATCTCTGTATCAAATTAAATTTAAACCAGTTCAGTAGTTTTAGTGTGAAAGCGAGACAGAGTTACTTTCGCATTTGTCATATTAGGCATAGAATTAAGTAGTATTAAACCATTGTGACAGCCCGGTTGGCTTTGTGGTTAGTGACCCTGACTCTCAAGCCGGCGGTCGTGGGTTCGAATCCCAACCGAGACAAACATTTGTTTGCATGAATATGTCTGTTTATTCTGTGTCTGGATGTAAATATATAAGCATGTACATATTTAAAAGTAGTATATGTAGTATATCAGCTATCTTACCATATCACAAGCTCTGCTTAATTTGGAATCAGATTGGCCATGTGTGAAAAATGTCCCAGGATATATTATTATTATATATTTCTTTTTATATCTTCCACAGTATAAACAAGAGATATTGGTAAAAGGCGAACAAAATGAGCTAGATCTTTACTTAGAACCTACTGTATCCTATGAGTTCTTGGTTCAAGCTATAACGAAGAGCGGGGAGGGTCCAGCATCAGAACCGAAGCTGATAACCCTCACGAAAGACGGCAGAGATGCTGCTGTTTATGATGATAATGATGATGAAGATGAAGATGATGCAGATGATGATGACGATGATGATGATGAAGACGTAACTGATTAAATATTAATTACATTAACGTAACTATGTACTTACTTTAGTAATTAATTTTGTATTATCAAATATGACTTACACTTATAGTTATGTTTTTCTTCCTTACCTATATAGTATCTAGGTATATACTAGTTGCGCCTCGTGGTTTTACCCACGTTTTCTGGAACTTATATATTTAATTATTTTACGGGATAAATGTATAATTTTACCTATATGCTATTCCAGACTAAAATCTATGTCTGTACTAACATATGTTTCCATATATATATATATATATATATATTAAAGGAGATATTTATACTCAAAAACAGAATAGAACTGACATCTTCGTGCGCACATATGTTTGTCATGAGTGGTAATCAAACTTTACCTTAGGTAATCTAAACCAATCTAAAATCACTACATAGTATAAAACAAAGTCGCTATCCGCCGTCTGTCTGTCCCTATGTATGTTTAGATCTTTAAAGCTACGCAACGGATTTTGATGCGGTTTTTTTAATAGATAGACTAATTCAAGAGAAAGGTTTATATGTATAAATCACTACGCTATGTCGAGTAGGAGCGGAGCATCAATCAAAACTGTTGCAAAAACGGGCAAGTGACGCTAACGAAGTTGCGCGGCTACTAGTACCTAATGAATAAAATAGTCGTAGTTTTTTCTTACTTTTAACTCAGTACCTACTTTACATTATTATAACAATAGTAGTAATTATCGACATACTTAAAATTTTATTACATAATATTAATAAATATTATGATAAGTTATCTGAACTATTTCTATTGTAGTAACCAATTAATTGTTAAACAATATACAAAAACTAAGAGGTATTTTTCCTTATATTAGTATAGCAATCTATTTTTTATCATTAAAGGTACTAATTTATTTTGCAAATGTATATTAGAATATTTTGACAATACTATTAGGTACTAAATATATGGCCTACTTTTGACCTTAAATAAAATGACACCCAGAAAACTTAAATTTGAAATAACCCGATAAACACTTTAAATGCTGAAAAAGAAAAAAAAACTTTTGACCTTCAATGTAGTCGTAGGTTAAAGAAAGAAAGAAAGAAGAGACATAACGAAAGAAAGAAGAGAGAAGACACATTAAGACATACATTATGTCCATTATCTGAGCTTAAAAACATTTATTTAAATACTTCCGTTCAACGTTTCATCCGCGTGTCCCGGGATAAAAGTAGCCTATGTACTATTCCAGAACATATACTCTGTGCCAAATTTCATTCCGATCCCTTTACCTGTTGTTGTGTGAAGATGTAACAAACACCCATTCGCATTTATAATAGTAGCTTATGCCCGCGATTTCACCCGCGTTCCCCGGGAATCTTCAATTTTCCCGGGATAAAAGTAGCCTACGTGTAAATCCAGGGCATCAGCTAACTACATACCAAATTTTATTAAAATCTCTCCAGCCATTTAGACGTTGTTCGGGCCAAACCTTCACGGTGGGGAATGTCTATGTATAAATCATAGACGAGATATATAAGTCTGACGGTCTTCTTTAAAAAGAAAATATTTACTTGTCACTTCTAATGTCAGCTACCACTACCGCATATATATTTTACTCCGCATTTTCTACTGCAAATAGTATAGTGACTGTGCCACTCGGGAGGAGCCCCCCTGAAGAGGATCCCAGGGTAAGTCTGTGCATTTATAGTTAAGCATTCTTTTCCGTGTGGGGTTGACCGGAACCAGCAGCATCCGCATCGTGGAGGGTCACTCTTAGGACATGGAGCCCTAGGTGGCCGCTACAGTGGAGAAGTAACGAACACATTTACAAACTTTCGCCTTTATTATATTACTAGTGGCTCCCCGCGGCTTCGCCCGCGTTCCTGGGGATCTTCAATTTTCCCGGGATAAAAAGTAGCCTTAGTAAGTATGTCCTTTCTCAGGCTCTGGATAATCTGTGTACCAAATTTCATTTAAATCCGTTGAGTAGTTTTAGCGTGAAAGTGTACCTAACAGTTAGATAGACAGACAGAGTTACTTTCGCATTTATAATATTAGTATGGATTGTGATTAGTAGGATGACTTAATCAATTATCTAGATAAATAAAAACTCTGTTCATTTTGAAGGATTTTTTTCATCTTGCAATTTGTGGACTGTAAAACTTGTTAGTCCATACCATAGACAAAAAGATAGAGGGAATTATCAGATCGCCCGACAGGGAGGGCAGTAAAAAGCAAGAGAGTGCTCCGTTCGCCTCACCTCAGCGAAAATGCAATTAGATTTCCCTCTAGAGAGTGACAGAAGCGCCATTTGTAGTTAAAGAGCTTGCGCGAGGAATTTTGCATTTGTGTATATATTTCTTTTTAATTCAAAACCAACAATTCAGTTTAGGCCCAAATAGACGACTTATGAAAGTCGAAGAATTTTAATGCATGATTTTATTTTTACTTACAACAAGCTGTTAACGCTCCAAATAATATGTAGGTGTTTTTATTGAGTTACTAGATAAAAGATAAAGGAAAATAGTTAAATATCAACGGGACATGTAGCAAACTTAGTTTTGTTATTTTTATTTTTAGCTAAATCAGTTTTCGGACAATGCTTTCGGACGCTTGGTAATCGCTTCATTGTTGGCGGTGACTGGAACTCAAAGCACACCTATTGGGGCTCGAGGCTTACTACCACAAGAGGCAGACAACTGAAACTTAGCATAGAGAATGGCAATCTGTCTACCTTCTCTACATCCGAACCGACATACTGGCCTAGCGACCCCAATAAAACCCCAGACCTCTTGGATTTCTTCGTAATAAAAGGATTGTCGAAACACTACGTCGAACTAGAATCCTGCTACGACAGCGCATCGGACCATACACCAGTCCTGCTTACAATAAGCACATTAATCATTGACTATTCTAAAAAAGACCTATTATTGTACAATCAATACACTGACTGGGAATCATTTAAAGATTTTGTTAGCGAAAACATTGAACTTAAAGTAGCTCTAAAAACGCCAGACGACGTAGATAACGCAACTAAATACTTTACAACTTTTGTACAGAGCGCATGCTGGGCTAATACCCCTCAAATTAACTGTAGTTACAAAGGAGAAAATTACCCCCTGAATATAAAACGTGCTATATTGGAGAAGCGAAGATTGCGTCGTATTTGGCATCAATCGAGACATTACGAAGATAAAAACAACTTCAACAGAGCTGCAACCGACCTAAAAGAGATGTTACAGCATTGGCGTGATATAACCCTTCATGCTCAGCTAGAGTCATTAACAGCGACTGCGGCAACCAATTACTCGTTATGGAAGTTCACGAAAAATTACGACAGACCACAGCCAGCAAAACCTCCCCTTAGGCGAAACCGGAGATGGGCTAGAACGCCACAAGAAAAGGCAGAGACCTTCGCTGAACATCTTGCGAATGTATTCTGTCCGAATGAAGTGAGTGACGCAGAGTATGACAATCTAGTGGACGTAACCTTAAAGCAAGATTATCAAATGGATTGCCCTCCCACTCCAGTAACAGTCCAGGAGGTTTGGAGATCAATTCATAACCTGCACGATAAAAAGGCACCAGGTTATGATCTTATCTCTAAAGAAGTGCTAAAACATTTACCAAAAAGGGCCATTGTTTTCCTCACAACACTCTATAATGGGATCTTAAGGGTGCAGCATTACCCAAGTTTATGGAAGGTATCCCAGATAATGATGATACTGAAACCTGGTAAACCGCCTAATGAGGTAACGTCCTATAGGCCCATTAGTTTGCTCTCAATCCTATCAAAAGTATTTGAAAAATTGCTTCTGCGTAGAATCCTGCCAATCCTGGAAGAAAAACACATCATTCCTAACCACCAGTTTGGATTCAGAAAACGACACTCTACTGTAGAGCAAGTTCACAGAGTGTGCGATAGGATAAGGAAAACATTGGAAGAGAAGGAGTACTGTTCCTCAGTATTCCTAGACATCCAGCAGGCCTTCGATAGAGTTTGGCACAGAGGCTTGCTTTACAAGATAAAAACCACTCTCCCTCACAGTTACTACCAGTTATTTTACTCTTACCTGTCAGATCGTATGTTTCAAGTTAAGGAAGGTGGAACGACATCTAAGTTTTACAACATAACAGCGGGAGTCCCACAGGGGTCAGTACTGGGGCCGATGTTGTATACCTTGTTTACTGCTGATCTCCCCGAAATAAATGGTGTCACTACCGCAACTTTTGCTGACGACACAGCGATACTAGCATGTCATAAAAACCCCGTCATAGCATCACAAACCCTACAAAGAGGTCTCGATGAAATCACCAACTGGTTAAAAAGGCTACGCATAAAAGTAAGCACGACCAAGTCCGTTCAGGTTACGTTTACGATGAAGAAAGGGAACTGTCCACCGGTACAACTAGATAATACTACCCTTCCTCACCAAGATCATGTAAAATATCTGGGCCTATATCTTGATCGTCGATTAATATGGCATCATCATATCAAAACTAAAAGAGAGGAGCTCAATATTAAATACAGAAATCTTCACTGGCTTATGGGACGCAACAGCAAATTATCAATCGATAATAAACTCCTTATATATACGGCGATCCTAAAACCTGTATGGATGTACGGGATACAACTATGGGGTAGTGCAAGCAACTCTAACGTCTCAATTCTGCAAAGACAACAAAATATAATCCTGAGAACTATATCCAATGTTCCCTGGTTTATCACCAATGCTGAAATACATCATCATCTAAATATGAACACAGTAAAGGAGGAAATAAATACGGTCACGCAAAAATACCGTGGGAGATTAGAGAGACATCCCAATGAACTGGCTGGGAAGCTGACCACACGCAGTTATTATAAACGCCTAAAGAGGAAGGACATCCTCCAATAAAATGAGTAGTTGTCGTCATTGGAGGACACACTCGACCTGCTATAGAGCTTTCAAAACGACATCTCGAGGAGTTTATCGGAGGTGGACGCGTGTCGTTATATTTTTATTAATTTCGCGTAAATTTGTGTTTTAAATTCCTATTGGCCGATTGTTAAATTTTCAATTCTCGTTTCTTCTTTAAGAGTTCTTACGGACAGGCCCCGCCCACCGAAAGGGATAGCATTGTGTTTATCAACAAGTGACTTTGTAAATTTGTGACTTTTTTCTGTGATTTGGTTTTGAATCAACCTTGGTGGGGATTCGAACCGGCGATCTTCGACGCAGCGCCCGAACAATCTGACGTCCTAAGCCATCGAGCCAGCGGTGCGTAAGCGCACGCGGCGAATTTGTCAACCATACGCTACGACAACGTGTGACGTCAGTCGTCGCTGCTGCTACGCTACATTTGTGTGCTACGGCAACGAGCTACGACACCCCAGATACACTCCTTTGCTACGAAGCAGTGTCGACAACGTGTTCCTAACTGCTTTGAATTACTTTTTGTCCCTGTAAATTAAGGTCTAATATCGAGACAAATAATGCCTAAAGTCCAGCGCTCACCGCCGCCTCCATCAACACCCACGCCGGTCACTGAAAGGCAGCGAGTTTTGTCTTCGCCTGAACTATATAGCAGTCAAAGCAGTCCTGGATCGTCTAACGTCACATCAAGACCTAAGCGTCCTCGATGCGAATCGACTCCAGAAAAAGACCGCCTAACATTTCAGGATAAAATAATGAATATGCTGACATCGTGGAAGGAAGAACAAGACAAAAAACTGAATTGCTTATCATCCGACATCGCGGTGGTGAAAGAACAAAACAAAAATATCCAAAAAACTAACAGCGACATCGAAAAGTCCATTGATTTTATAAACAAAGAGTATGAAGGTATGAGGCAATTATTGGAAAAATTACAAAAATAACGTATTGACCAGCATGCTTACATAATTGCACTCGAAAAAAAAGTCGATGATTTACAGCACAGCTCCCGATCATCTACTATTGAGATAAGAAATATTCCCTACAAAGAAAATGAGAGATCGTGCGACCTAAGTCCCATCGTACTGGAGACCTGTCAAAAAATTCAAGCCTCAGTTAGCCAATCTGATTTACGTGACGTTTATCGCCTCCCTGGCAAAAAAGGAATGAGCCGACCAATTGTGGCTGAGTTTTTAACAGTGCAGTCTAAAATTAATGTCCTTGAGGCGTCGCGTAACTTCAATAAAGGGAGACCAGCCACGGATAAGTTGAATACAGGACACATCGGGGTAAGCGGTCCACGAGTCCCGGTTTACGTTGCTGAACATCTTCCCGCCAGTCTTAGACAATTATTTTTCGAAGCAAGAAACCACGCAAAAATCAATAAGTACAAATTTTGTTGGTCTCAAAATGGGAAGATTTTTCTTAGAGAAAATGAAGGATCTAAGTCTATTACAATTCGATCAATTTCTTGTCTTAAAAACCTTCAAAAACCAGCATAAAAGGTATTTAATTATCATTATATCAATAACATATATGTATAAAGTAAATTTCTATCCATGTCAAAACAATTTATGTCAAATGGATAAACTAAATTGTCTCTTAATTAGTAAATGTAACTTTTTGTATTATATATTATATATTGTTATATATTTGTATAATGTTCACCGCAAATCTCTTAGTATATACTGCATGTTTATTATTTGCACTGATCTGCCCCTGCACTCTATACAACAATCACTTACCCGTTTTTATGTCAACCATTGCAATAACTATTTATGCATACCGACTTCTGGATCTCAACTGATATTTGAATATACACCTCAAATTACGCTCACACTGCAACCGGACAAAATGTATCCTATTATAATGTTTGTATCAATGGCTAGCATCAAAAAAATAATACGACCAATCTCGCGGCACGCTTTTTTCTATAAAAATGCTTGATGTTAACTCTCTCTTGAGCGAGCTTGACTCCTTTGGTGCTCTTGCTAAGTCACATAAAGTGCAACCAGAACAATGCCCAATTTACCTGAGCAGTACTACTAAATCTTTAAAAATGTTACACCTTAATATTCGCAGTCTAAACTGTAACTTTGATGATTTCATGGTTTTTCTTAATAGAATACAAACTACATGCGAAGTGATTCTATTATCGGAATGTTGGCTGAGCAAAACATGTGTTCTTCCTTCACTTATGGGATATTCACTATATTACACAATGAAATGTAGAAATCAGAATGATGGGGTTGTGGTTTTTATTAAATCAGATATACTACATGAGGTAACTGAACCTCAGTTTCCTGACGCGAATTGTCTAGTATGCACATTTAAAAATAGTAACACAACATTAATAGCACTGTATCGCTCTCCGTCCGTGCGTAACTTAGACAATTTTTTTGAGGGTCTAAATAATGTCTTAATGTCCGTTTCGAAGTTCCAAAATATTATTATTATGGGTGACATCAACATCAACATTAATCCAACAAATATGTCCCAGCAGGCGCATGAATATTTAAACTTAACTGCTCTACATGGTCTTCTACCTTCGCATACCTTCCCTACTCGAGAGTCCAGCTGTCTCGACCATGTGATAGTAAAGTCCAACTTACAAACTACCACCCTTGTTTTTGATACACACATTACTGATCACTGTCCTGTCTTGCTTAGTATTGAAATCTTCCAGTCGCTTATTCCGAAAACCCAATTTATAAAAATAGATTATCCCACCTTATTTTCGGAAATTTTGAGTACGGACTTTAGTTCAGTACTGAATAACCAAGATGCAAATAAAGCTGCAGAGGTTTTGATATCCATCATCGGTCCTATCATTAAAAAACATTCAAAACCAATCACCATTACCTCTCGGCACAGGATCCTTAAACCCTGGATTACTAAAGGTCTTTTAAAATGTATCCGGAATAGGGACATCATGCATACCAAACATAAAGCAGATCCTGAAAATTTTGTTCTTAAATTAACTTACACAAGATACCGCAATTTCTGCAATAAATTATTAAAGAATCTTAAAATAGCTTACGAAAAAGTAGAGTTTGAAAAGGCTAAGAATAACACTAAAGCTACATGGAATGTTATTAAGAATATTATCAGCACCCAACGCGTTCCCACAATCCCGAGTGAGCTCCTAATACTTGACCCCGATAATATATCCGCAACCAACATTGTCAATGAGTTCTTTGTAAATGTGGGTAAATCTCTGGCTGAAAAACACAGTAGTTGCTCACACCATAATAATATATCAGAAAGCCTAACGGATTTACCACAAAATCATTCTTTTGTCATCCTTCCAACAGATGAATCGGAGATAGAAGAGATTATTCTGGGTTTACGTGGTGATGCCGCAGTTGGATGGGATAATATTTCATCGAAGCTATTAAAATCCTGCTTGCCCGCGTTGGTGCCTGCTATTACGCATATCTGCAATTGCTCAATATCATCCGGTGTTTTCCCCAAGGTGTTTAAAAAAGCCATCATCCATCCCATTTACAAGGCGGGGGACAGAGCCTGTGTCAATAATTATCGTCCAATATCTGTCTTAACAGCCCTCTCAAAAGTTCTCGAAAAAGTGCTCAATAAGAGACTAGTAAACTTCCTTGAACACTTCAGCATTTTAGCACCCAATCAGTATGGTTTCAGAAAGGGGATATCGACTGAAGTTGCTGTAGCATCGCTCATTGAGCACACAGTGGATATGCTGGACCGCAAAAAGAAATGCATAGGTATTTTCCTAGACCTGACCAAAGCATTTGACACAGTCTCTGTTCCTCACCTCCTATCGAAAATGGAAAAGATGGGAATCCGTGGCCAACCGCTAAAGCTCTTCCGTGACTATCTCACTGACAGATCTCAGTGCGTAAAGATAGGTTCTACTCTTAGCGATTGTCAGCAACTTATTTTTGGTGTTCCACAGGGGTCTATTTTAGGGCCAACTTTGTTTCTCTTATATATAAACTCCCTGTGTAATCTTGATATCCCAAACTGTTCCATCTTTACATACGCAGATGACACGGCGTTGATTTTACATGGTAATAATTGGTCTAGCACTTTTAAATCTGCTGAGCAGGCTCTTACATCGGTGATGTCATGGCTGTCAAATAATCGTCTGACTCTAAACCTAAGTAAAACTTCCTATCTTACCTTTTCCCTAAGATCCCCCAATCTACCTGATTCCCTCCATCTTAAAGCCCACACGTGTTCCGCGGTCTTCCCAATCTCTAATTGCTCATGTCCTCTACTAACCAGATCCAAAAACATAAAATATCTTGGGGTCCAAATCGACGATCTATTAAACTTTAGCAGCCATATACTGAACCTCAACTCACGAGTTAGAAAATTAATTTCTATTTTTAAGAGATTGAGATCTTCGGCAGACTGCGATACCCTTAAAACTGTATATTTTGCCCTGTGCCAATCAATTATCTCTTACTGTGTTTCTGTATGGGGAGGTCTACCTAAAACCCATCTCTTGACTCTAGAACGTGCACAAAGAGCGGTTTTAAGGGTGATGAACTTCAAACCCTATAGATATCCTACTGCGGAATTATATGCCGATTCCAAAGTCCTTACTGTACGACAGCTCTTTGTGCTAAATATCATTCTTCGTAAACACTCTTCGTTGAAGTATGACCCTAGTATTCTCAATGCGAGAAGAACATATCGAGTATGTCCTTCCCAAATGTCCAGAACAAGCCTTGCCCAACGACATTACAATATTATCGGGAACCACCTATATAACCAAGCAAACAAACATTGCAATATATACCCTCTCTCTAGAAAAGAATGCAAAACAAAAATTATTAAATGGCTCCAAACTAAAAATTATCATGAGACAGAAGACCTAATTAAAGTATCAACACTTTAAACAACATACCTACTCACACATACTTAAATTTCATTGCAGGTCAGTTCTAATCTAAGAGGCATATTTTTATTTTTATTTTATCTTTGATTTTTCTTTTACCCTAATTTGTAATTTTTTTTTAATAACTGTTTATTTATTTTTTGTTTTATTGTGAATTAATTTTACTGTATTATTTTTTGTAAAACACAGTCTACCTCCTGTAAGAATATAAATTAATGAGTTCTTTATAATGTGAGAGCGCTGGTACCCATAACACAAGTTGAATCTTACTTTGGGTACCAGAGTTCAATCGAACACTTACTCCTATATGTTAAGCGATAATTTTTAAAAAATGAATTGTGTTTGTAAGCTTAATATTTATGTCAATAAAGATATTATTATTATTATTATTATTAAAACATCTGCTTATAGTACTTCTCACTGATTGCAGATCTTATAGCATAATAAAAAAAAAAAAAAAAAAAGCTAAATCAGTTAAATCTAATGATTTTCCATCTATACATAGTCACTTTTGACGGTCAAAACTACTGAAAATACTTGTTCATAGCTGTTTCCCACTCATTAATATATTGGAGTGAGTATTGCAATGCATGAATGAATGATCAAATAACAATTTTTACTACAGTTGATCCACGTGGTAAGTTATAAAGTTATCTAAATAATATAACGATAACCTGTGACCTTCAAATCAATGACTTAGCTAATACATTATTACATACATTATTCCATAGATTATTCTGAAAAGGTCTTATTTGCATAAATCATTGTAAAGTCGTTCTGTCGTTTAAATTGGTTTTGGGTAAATTATTACATGAAAAATCATAATTTGTTCGAAATTAATGGAGCTTTTTTTGGAGTGGTTAAAATTAAGTACAAACTGACAAGTATTAAGTACCTACCTTTATTTATGTAACTCCCACAAAAAATGGTTATCAATAGAACAACGTGTATGTAGCATCATATCTTTCAAACGCAACAAATTTTAATTAAATTTGTTACCAAATATTTTCTCTCAGAAAATCTCTTCAGTCATTTAAAAATCTTTCAACTCATTTCTTTTCAGATTTTTTTATAATTTTTATGAAGTTAAATAGCATATTTTTCAACTGTAGCTTCCAGCTCCTATCCTACTCTGTCCCCGCGACTGATTTACATATAAATTGTAGTTAACTCACGTGGTGTCTCTTACTTTTAACTGCTGTAACCGCACTCTGGCGGCCGTCACTTGCGCATACTTATTGCTCTTTGTTCCAATTCAATTCAAAAAAATAAACTGAGAATATAAGGGTTCTCGGGAGCCCTTAAATTTTCCAGGGAAGTCTGTATTTATCGTTTACTAACTGCTAGTCTATTTTGTACCAAGTTTTATCTATATCGGTTCGGTTTAGGCGTAAAAATCTAACAGACACTTTCACCTATATTGTGTATAAATATGGTACATATATGCTTCGGTTGAGAGCCCTCTGCGCTCACCGAAAAAGTACGCGTAACGGTGTAAAAGCCATCTGAGGCTAACAGCTTCTAGTCCATTAAAAAAAAATAAGGTACTTGTATGGTAGGAAGATAGGAATAAGTAGGGATAAGAGCTCTCGTCAAGAGCTTACCAGAAATTTGGAGCAGTATTAATATTTTCAGGATTATATTGTTTCTTTATCATTATTTTTAAAACTTAGACCAACTGGACATAACTGAGTGGAATAGAGAAACATTCCCCTGACTTAATTAGGTGCATATCGATACAATTAGACGAACAGTAATAGTAGGAGTTGAAAATATATAAGCTCATCCCTAAATCTATTAATGACTTTTTAATGACCAATAAATAAGTATAACAATAATAATATTATCTGAAACCAATATGACTAAATTGTAACAACCATTAAAAAAATCGATGAAAAAAAACAATTCGCGAAAAACTCAACTGCCCCAAACTCATCGTATAAATAACGGAAATTCTGAAACTTTACCTACTGTAATCCATTACAATAATTCACGAAGAATATCTGTATCCATCATACATTTCTAACAATAACACGTGACAAAGGGGACATGGGCTAGAAATATATCCAACGTATCCATTTGGTAACGGAAAATCGTACGCGACGACACTTCAACGCAGTGTTAATGCTCCATCTCTTTTTTACATACACTACCACATGAGAGGTCCGATGGTGTAACACCCATGTTATAAGTGAGGATTGATTTACAGAATACATAGGCAGGAGTTAGTGGACAGTGTAATTCAATTTGGTAAATTAGATTTTCCATCAAGTTACCTGCGTCTTCGCTTCGCCCCTCCGTATCATGTGATATAAGATAAAAGTTATTATGGACAGCCAATGTTTGATACAATATTGGTGACAAATATTTGTAGTATTGATACTGTTTTTGGCTTTTGAGGTTATTTTGCAACTGAGGATAAGGTACTGGAAAATTTGCTGCTAGAGACAAACATTCTAATTTGTCTTTTATAAAACCAAATACCTTAGTTTCCGCCCCTGTAGTTCCTGTTCCCGTAGGAATACGGGGATAAAATATAGCCTTTGTTTCCATTGGCGAAATAATTATTCAGGTCCAGTAATTTTTGAGCCTATATGTTACAGAACAATCAAATATTTCCTAAAACTAAAACTAAGCAATAAAATAAAGTAAACCTAACGACTGTCATGATATTTATGTACAAAATATTAATTCTGGATGAAATATTACACCTATATTTACACTTCTGGGCTAACATAAAATTCTTAATATGTTTAAGCAAGTTTCTCTTCTATAAAACATCGATAATATTGTATACAAACATTTGCCAAACATAGCCATTGGTAGGGGCCAAATTAGATTGCCACAAGTGGGGTCAAGCGAAAACGTCACGAAGTGGACAATGTCGCGGAGGAAATATGAAATTATATCTGGCTTTCTTTAGTAAAGGGCGTGTGTACAAAAAATTTTAGGATTTTTCTTATTTTTAACATATTAAGAGTTTTGGCTGGCACTTCTTAGCAAAAGCAAACCTCGGTACAGTGTCTGAGTCGACTATTAATGAGTGCATGTTACGGCCGATTTGAATGAATGAAAATAGATTTCAAAGTCAAAGTCAAAGATATTTATTACAGAAGCCTATATATATAAAACAAAACTACTCTAAAAGTTGCTATGTATTTTCTAATTATAAGATGTTCTTCATTAAAGAATACCATTAAAGAATCTACATCACAAGAATACCTACTCATGAAAATTATAGATTTTGGCAATGAAATTAGGTATTATTGAAATTAATGATAGTTGCATACTGATAGAAAATTAAGAAATAAATGAATTAAAAATATTGTCAACAATGTTCTTTATAATGTAATATTTTTATTACAATTAAGGTATAAAAAAAAGAAAATGGCAAACGTCCGCAACACCTAACAAACAAGCCACATAGCTTTATTTACATTCTACGATATTATCATGTAATAACTTCACAATTTTAGTTGTGTTATTTGAGTATTATTTATTCTATTTCATAAAAAAAAAAACTGAAGGAAAACCTGGAACCTAAAGATCTGGGGAAACCAAGAGAAAGTTGCTAATATACTTTAAAAATATACTAAACTAACTTCCCTGCCGAGGTTCCACCCGCGTTCCCAGAGGACCCTTAACATTCCCGGGATAAAAGATAGCTTATGTCCTTTTCCATGCTATAGTCTACCTCTGTACTAATTTTCAGTGAAATCAGGTAAGTTAGTTAAGGTGCAGGCGTGAAAGACAGAGATTTCATTTAAGTATCGCGATTCTTAGAAATCTCACATTTTTTCAGGACAAAAGCATTATGTTAATTAATCTAATCCAAATTCGAGTAAAGTTTTGTGTAAATATCTTCCTTCCGTCCCAAAAACACTAGGAAATTTGTCTCAAAAGGTAATACACTAAAATATCGTAGTCGTATCGTCACATTGGGTTATAAACACACTTACCCTCAGTATTTCTAAATCAAAACACGGCCCGTTACCCGCGAGAGTGACTTGCGGAAAATTGGAAAACGAAACAAGGTGAAAAATATTATTAAGTGGAACACTCACCGTCCCCACTCTACCCCCGGCCCCCGGCCCCCGACCCCCGACTCAGGCCCCCGGGGCCAGTTGTCTTCGATACTCTTTGTAAACCTGTGTATTAAATTGTTTGGATTTTCTCTTACTTCTATACTAAGTATCTATACTTCTATACTAATATTATAAAGAGGAAAGATTTGTTTGTTTGTTTGTTTGTTTGTAATGAATAGGCTCCGAAACTACTGGACCGATTTCAAAAATTCTTTCACCTTTGGAAAGCTACATTATCCCCGAGTAACATAGGCTATATTTTATCCCTGTATTCCCACGGGAACGGGAACTACGCGGGTAAAACCGCGCAGAGGCAGCTAGTTCTTTATAAACGCACTGACTTTTGCCCCGCAGTTTCTGCAGCGTAGTTTCCGTTCCCATATAAATACGTTGATAGTACCGTGTATATACTAGTGGCACCCCGCGGTTTCGACTGCGTACCCCAAGATCTCCTATCTTCCATTTTTACGGGATAAAAAGAAGCCCTCAGGCTCTAGACTATCTGTTTATCAAATTAAATTTAAATCGGTTCCGTAGCTAAAACTACGTGAAAGAGACACAAACAGCCAAACAGAGTTACTTTTGCATTTATGATATTAGTTAGGATGTTACTCCCTGATAATGTATATGCCATTGGTGTAATCGTAAATACAAACCCACATTCGTATTTATAATATTAGTTATGAGCCACCCGCTCTGCCTTCATACCGGATTTCGACCTTTCTCTCACTCTATTTGTTGAAAACCACATTTTAATTAAATACTTTTGACATTGGTAATTGGCAATTGGAAATAATTAAATCAGTGTCAACAATGTTACTGATTACTCAGAAATTCATAAACATAATAAATTATTGTTAATTATAATGACAGGGATAAAAACCCGTAATCTTTATTGAGTGCGGGAAAGCCAATGTTTATGTAAAGGAGATAAACTTGTAATAAAACGTATTTATTAAATTGATAATTATTATCTTATTCGAACCTGGGTATTCTACGTTTGAATAATATAAATATTTATCCTGGATGGGAATCGAATCTACGACCAGCGCATGAAAATTCAGGGGCATAAACCAGGGTCACACAAAGCCAATCGGCCAAGCAATATATGGGTTATTTTTTCATAGCGATAGTAAGAACTGACTTTGATTTTTTTTTTATCTATGTCACTGAACTAGAAATGGTAGCCAATTATAAATAGTTAAGTATCATTATTACTTATCAGTTAATCACATTTATACGTTTTACGATATTCCACTGTATAATTTTAGCAAGGTAGATAGTCTTTTCGCTTCTCTCATTCCCGTACAAACTTAGGCCACTTTACCCTACTTGGCAAATACAGCCCAGCCCACGTATCATTGACAGTCAATAGAGCCCACAAATCGTCCGGCTAACCGGCCCTAACCGGTTCTGACCGGCCCGACCGGCACACAACCGGCTTTTAGCGAAGGTAGAAAGGGAAGTATTAAGTGAACGGGGGACAATCGTTTTTCTTCTAACTAATGTGATGTACACACTGCATTACAGGTCTGTGAATTGAGGTTAGAATTTTTTTAGTTAGTAATCGACTTTAAAATAGGTAATTCTTATCACTGAGTGTATTTTTAGCGTAGATACCTATGGAACTTATTTTTTTTCATGTGAGTATAATTAATGAATTCATCAGATTTCAATCTTTACCTATAGTCCTCCCATATAGGTAAGGATTGAAGTTGCTTTTTTTTAAATGACCAGCAGTAAATAAATCTCTTAGTGGTGGCGATATGCTTTATTTATTTATTACTTTAAACTTAACTATCTTAGGGATTTCAAAAGTTTTTGAGCTTATGCAAAAATTACGTTCAATAAATTATGCTTAGCGGCCGAATAACTTTTTAACCATTTATTTTATCCAAAGCACCCATTAATTTAACTATATCTTCTTTTTGGGATACCTGAATTTCTAGTCAATTTAAACCATTTTTTGTCTTCAAAAGATCTACTCTAACAAGCACTGTGTCAGAGGTTTTCTTTCACGGTCGATCGACTAGCGCCTCGCCGTGGCCGCCTCGCCTCACCTCTTTATGGCTGCGTGGCCGGGACCCTGATAGTGCCAATTACTGCCCAACCGCTGAACGTATAGTGTGGATGCGCCTTTAATATTCTTTTTGAAAGTTGTAATCTGATAAACGTGCCTGTTTACGAATTTTCATAAGTGCCTGTGAAGGCCTATTTGAATTAATAAATATACCTATTTCACAGGTCGCAGTTTTCTGAGAGTTTCTTTAAGAATTTTTTCATTTTCATTGATGCTCCACTCTTAGATATTGGTTGTAGCGTGATGTTATATAATTTATCATAATAAATGGGCTATCCAGCGATCGAATTATTTTCGCATAAATACCAGGAATTGAACCGTCTATAAAAAATCATCCGAATTTCCTTTTTCATATTTAGTACTAAATAGAAAAATATGTTGGAATATAATGAATATACCTACAGATAATAATGAAAAAATAAAACTTCAGATATACCCTCACTATTATAGTCAATGTTCAACCGATATACGGCGTTCGGTCCAGTCCCTTAGACTTTGTTACCTCTGTCGGGAAATTGCTTCACATATAGTAGGTATTATTTATACCTATATAGTATAGTGACTATGTAGTTATCCTTTTAGTCATGGGTTTGATTCTCATCTGATACACACATGGTTTGTATTGAGCGTGAACTATAACAATTTAAAAGTTTTATGTTAGGCTTTTCGGATAGCACTGAGTATCATCTGATTAGCTTAAAAGCTGTTAAGGTGAAGATATTGTAGTAAGGTAAATATAATTATGTAGTTTGTAAGAAGGGATGAATGAATGCTTATTTCTTTCACTAATTAACATTATTATATTATGTTTTGAAATGAAACCGTATAGTAAGACTGTAATGTTTAGTTCTGAAAGTTACTTTGGTGAGAAGAGCCGGTAATAAATACATTTAAATATTTTACACTTTGGAAATATTGAAAATCCACCTGAAATTCGAGTAAAACCTAGAATACATAGGTTTATAAAAACAAATTCTATGAATTTTTTTGACACACGGCCAATTCGATTCTAAACTAAGCTAACCAGATAGCTCTATTTACCTTTTAATATTATTTATAATAATGATAATTATTATTATTTTATTTTCTCTCTTGACAATGGTTCTTAATATCTAGGTAAGTAGTAAAAATTAACATTAGACAGTTTATTAACGCTACTCCTTTGTGACAAACTTGACAATGATTCTCTACAAGCCGTGTGAAGCCGGGCGGTAAACTAGTATACAATAACATCAGAATAGACAAGGTACAAAAAGTGGACGGTTCAATCAATGTCGACCTCTGATTGATGGTGTTAATTATCTAATGTTTGTTACCTCATCTGTGTGGGGGTCCCTTGAGACCTCTAGACTAGATATTTGCGAGTGGAATTTGATGCTTATGAGAAGATTTTTGGGAACAGTATAACTTTTAGGCACACGATAACTAAATTTTTCGGATCTTGATGATCTTCTTGCTTTTGCGACCCGGTTTCACCGAGTAGTCCCCGTTCCCGTAAGAATACGGAGATAAAATAACTATGGTACTCCTTGATAATTTAGTTTTCCGTTGGTGACAGAATTTTCAAAATCGGTTTAGGTAATAAAGCGTACGTAAAAAAGAAACTTACATTCGGATTTATAACATTACTAAGTCATACTAGTGGCTGTCCGCGGTTTTAGCCGCTTTCCCAGAGGATCTTCAATTTTCCCTGGATAAAAAGTCAAAATGCCACATTTCATCGCGATCCCTTCAGCCGTTCCGGTGTGAAAGAGTAATAAACATACAACAATTATCACAAACTTTCGTATTTATAATATTAGAAGAGTTTAATTGTTTTTTTTTCAAAAATCAAAATTTTGTTTTCAATAGGCCTTACAAGCACTTATGAACAGCCATTTCTGTGCTCGGTTCAGTCACTCTTTTGTCATTTCTCTCTGTTTCTCTGTCAATCTACATCTCGCAAAATAATTGATTTGTTCCCGCATATTGTCTCAGCATTTAACGGTAAGTCGATCCGGTGGGAAACCGGATACCACCTTTTACCGCACGCAAACAGTGTTCAGGTGTTTAACTTGGGGTGAGCATTATTTGTTTTAATGGAAAAACTGTAATGGGTCTCAGTGGATTTCTATTGTTTACCTTTCTGTATTTTTTTTCTCTTATTTGGACACTGTGTTTTCGGGAGATTGGTTGTTTGAAGTTGTAAAATCAGGCCTAATGCTGTTT
Source organism: Thyatira batis (assembly GCA_905147785.2). NCBI lineage: Eukaryota > Metazoa > Arthropoda > Insecta > Lepidoptera > Drepanidae > Thyatira > Thyatira batis. The sequence goes on along the minus strand of LR990493.1, from coordinate 10,971,250 downwards.
CAGTGTTTCTTATATTTTTTTAGGTTATAAATTTTACTTGGGGATGGGAGGCCTTTGCCTTACAGTGGGACAACCCAAGCTTTAAATAATTAAACATATCTAAATTAGGTACCTACAATAATAAATCAATAAATATCTTGAGACATTTTTCACACAGGCCGATTGCCGATTATTTATAAATAGGTCAAATCTTACGAATATTTTTGTTATGTAGTTTTCAAATTATTCCATTGAATATATTTACTTTTCAAAATGAAGGTGATCTTTAGACCATAATGTTTTGAAATACAAAGGTATTACTTTAAGTTCAAATTCTTCAACAGAACTTAATAAGGTCTATAAACCTTTTAAAAGAAAAGCATATCCTTTTTACACCTTTCAAACATAACCAACAACCATCAATCTGTACACACAGAACAAGCGCAGTGTTAAAACGGTCGAGACCAATTTTGTGGCAATTTCTTTCAATCGTTCTGCCATTTTACCACTCACCACTTAAGTTCCTAAGTAAAGGTGTAGCGGTTAACTCACGTACGGAAACCATAATGGCGGATTATTGCAGGTAATCTGAGGCCGATTTATTGCGAGGACTTGAGTATGAGCCGAAGTGGGGTAGGGGTGACTTTATCGACAGATTTCGTAAATACGTTTATATGGGTTTATTTGACTGTGATAATGTTGATTTTGTATTGACTATGTTTTGTAGTAGTTTCCGCTCCACGGTTTCACCCGCGAAATCTTGGTAAAATAATATCAGAATCGAGTTACTTTCACATTAATATGAACAAGGATCATAAATTCTTAATATCTGATTTGTTTAATTAAGTTTTATGTCATTTCTCAGTTGAAAATTATCGTCGTAGTAGCTTAGTAGAGTTTTGATCATCATTAGTGCCTAAAGCTATGATTTTTATTTTTTCATCCATCTATCAAGTAGGTACCTGTTACCCAGTTGGTTCTATAGTATATAGGTATATATCATTTATTTATGACTATTGTATCTATATTTAGACTATACAATTAATTAATGACAAACAAAACATTAAATTCAGAAACAGTTTCCACTACAAAATTAATTATTTCACACAGAAAATATTGTCAACATTTATACGTACGGAACTGTTAATGTCACAAGCTGTTCCAATGTGCTAAGCGAGTTTGTACCTTACGTGATGGTGATAGAGATGAGGTGCTGAGGACAGGTGGTATGGGGGGGGGGGGGGGAGCTGGTGGAAATATCTTGAAGGTTCGTGACGTTTAATCTTGCGTACGACGCGCCGGCCGCGCGTATCACTCGCCGTTTGGTATAGTGATGGGAACATACCTATCGATAGAGTTAATTTTCGTCGATATTTATGTCGTAGATCATTGAAAAAAATTGAATTTCAACATATGAAATAAATGCGTTTTAGCAAGGAAATTTATTGAAAATGCAAGGTCGACAATCAAAACCTACGGCCACGGAAAACTTGTAGATACATTATATATAGATAGATGTCACTGTTTCTTGTAAGCCAAAAAGCAACTTTTCCATTTTGATTCACGAGACTATTCTTCGTTATTTGTATATCGTTGATTAATAAACACTTGTTAGAAAAGGGGTTAGCAATTATTGTCTGACTTTACATTAATTATAGTCACTACACAAATTTTATCGATAACCACTATCTATCGTCTAACTACCATCGACACATCCCAACCCCTACACGCAGCGTCTGCAGAAATTCAATTAACATTACCTCCAGTCGCATGCACCTTTATTTCCGTTCGGAGTCACTTAGCCCTGGCCCCCTCGCCCCCTTGCCCCCAACGCCCCCTCCAAGGGGGGCTCTAAGACGCCAGTAATGAGGTCCAGTGATCGTTTAGTTTGAAGGTAATGGCTTACGTGAGCGCCAGAGTTTTTCGCCTCAAGTGACTGTGTGAAATGAAATGAGAACTGTAACATAGAGAGGTATAGCATAGGATTCTTCTGAGGCATTATTTGTCTTTATACATTAATAATTATAAAAATATAATAATAATATCTAATATATTTATTCAGTAAACAAAAATAGTATCTGGAGTCTCCTTTTAAGCATTGTTTTAAGACAAAAGACTACATAAAATGAATATATTACAGCTTCATATACTAGATTTGATGAAAAGGAAACGATGAAAACCGTATCTTTGTTTGACAACTTAATGGTGTCAAAAATTAACAAAAAATTACTTTGACATCTTTTCGACATTTCAAAATGTCTAAAATATTTAATGTTTACCAAAGAAAGAGATTTCTGTAAGTCTTGTTTACTGCACATCTGGTAAACGCCAGATTTGTAGCTTTTCCAAACGTTTCTTAAAGCAAAAAATTCAAAATTCAAGGCCATTTGTTCAGTTGCAGTCCTAAAAGGGCACTTTTGATACTACTACTGGTTTTGAAGTTGACTTTCAACTGAGAAGAACCGGCAAGAAACTCAGTGAGGTAACATTTTTAATTAAAAAGATGTTTATAATCTGACTAAGGCTATATTTTTCTCTTCCAACCATTGCCAATTCAACAGTTTTGAGATGATTTCTACCTTTTTCAAGCAGAGGTAACATTCCAAATCAAGCATTTAAATATGACTAAAGACCTATTTGAATAAAAATCTATAAATTTCCATAACAGACACTATTACATTTAACGATTGTGTCCATCCAAGTGCAACCTACAAAAACCGTCCCCCGACTAAGATGGATGGACGTCACGTCTATCAGAACAGATTGCAGATCTTCAAGGTATAAGCTTATCTGATGGTGGATGAAGGGTGCCAAATGGAATGGGGCACCATTACTTACGGACGACGTCTCACGTTCTACTTTGTTTTGGAAGGTGAAAGGAAAATGTGTTTAGGAATTCTAGCTGACCCGGCAATTTTATTGTTTTGGCATAAGAATAAAATGTCAATCTAGGATTGACTACGTTTAACACCAATACAAAAATAAAATTAATGTTTTTTTTATGTATAAATTTGGTAGCACTAAGAATACCCGTTATTTCTATCGCGCTTTAATATTATTTTTATTTGAAAGGACAGCGTAGGTCATAGTTAAACTTATCCTTCGCCAAAAGCCAGTGGTGTGAGTAATTTTTTTAAGAGGTACTGGCCAGGTCTACTGAACCACCATACTACTACATAATAACCTTGCCTATATAATTCATACAAAATAAACTCTAACAGCAGGTGAATTTATTATATATTATCCAAACAATAAAGTACATTATTCAAAAGTGCAGGCAAAGCTCGCCGCGTCCCTCGGCCGGGGCGCTAGTGATGTAATGTAAATAGCTCAATAATTCATCGATATTCGCTAGACGCCAGACTGCATAACTCAACGTGTGTTGCGTAATGTATTATGTGTATCGATATTTGTATTATCGATATAATATTATATATAACGCATTGTAGGAGGTGTGCAGTAGTTTTAACTAGATTTGGTAAGATTTATGTCGTTAAATAAATGGTGAAATTTGTTTTTTCTTTCCTCAATAATTAAGTATCACACAAGTAATCGTTAGAACGGTAAATATTGTATCTTACAAGATAAAGCTGTAATCTAGTAGGTTTGTACATAGACTTTTACTATTAAACTACCAAAATTATAACAAAATGTCTCGTCATTTCTACATAATAATATGAAACTTTCTCACTCTGTCACTTGATTCACAGAGTTCAATGAACGAAATAATATATATTATATACTCCATATTTCACAAACCGATATCTAGCCTCGATATCGATAATTTTACAGTTTGTGTCCCATCCCTAACATCGCAGGGGCACGTGACAAATGTTATAGAGCCACTGGACCCAGTGCAACTTCAGTTTGTCTCTAAACACACAATTTCACTCTTATTTCGGTAACAAATGAACCGACAGAAGAGCCATTCTTACTATAATATCGCACATATATTATTCTCTCGTAGAAATATAACAGGAATGTGTCCTTTGATATTTATTTTGTTTGATATAAAGAGATTTCTTGTTGTAAAAATTGGTTTAATTGAATTAAAATAATGTGAGTAGATGTGCCAGAGGCTTTCACAGTGTGGAATGGTAAATTACTTCTTAAGCTATCTGGTTATCTGTAAGTCAAGTAGTGTAAAGTCCGTCAAACTTCGTTCAGCCGTTTCAGACTCAAAACAAACGGAGACAATTTTTCGACAAATGTAAAACTTCCATTTTGACACCACAAACAGATACTTAAATTTTTTGTTTGATTGTTAGATTCAAGATTGTTTGTTAGTCGGATTTTTTTTTTGAAAAATGTTGTATTCATATGAATACAACATTTTTCAAAAAAAAAATGTAAAAAAAAAAGTGCTTGTAAAATTTTAAATACCTACTTATATAAGTAGGTATTTAAAATTTTACAAGCACTTATATATAATAGTCAAACTCGTAAAACTCCTTCGAAACGTTTCTTTTGATAGGTAATCTGATTTATAATTATAATATGATGTAAAAGCGAAAAGTAAATGATACTTTGACTAAACAGTTTATTTCACAAAGAAATCGAGTTAAACAATAAATCAGTATAATGAAACACCTTAATCTCGTCAGAATCTCATTGTAGAAAGGCGAGATATTACAATATTAATTACTTCACTTAAAGCTGTTTCAGACACCTAATCCTTAGCTGCTACGTTTATTTAACAAGGGAAAGTTTTTTAACTATTTAGTAGCTATTTAGGTATTAAATTTTATTGACTGATGTTATCCGTAAGGAGGTAATTTAAAAATATTTTTATGTAATCTATGTCTCTCAATATTATCATTCACTTTGGCGTAGGTAATGGCAGTTTAAAACATACATTATCATTATAAAATCTTAGGGTACAACACAATATTTAAAACATTTATGAAAATAAATATTTCCTAAAAATATCCAAAGAAATTTGCCACGATGGCGTTTCCCAATCCGCCTGTAAATCTGAAAAATCTTTACATCTCTTCTAGCATCAAGGATACAATTCCATAACGACATTTACACTACCTCAACGTCGCTTCTATCTCTGTCTCTTTCACTTACTATGCCGTCGCGTGAGATATCCGCTGTTCTCAAACTTCTACCTCCGTCTCTTTCATTTACTATGCTGTCACGTGAGATAACCGCTGTTCTTAAACTGTAACTGACGTTGTAAGTATACAGAATACCCGGGCAGTTTTTAGTGCCGCCAGCAGATTTCAGTACGACTGCTCTTAATTAATTGGCTTGCATTCGTTTGCATGAATTACTTCAGGTAGGTATCACCCTTCTGCCATTTTTTTGCCACCCCCTTTTGTGGCGATGGCGTTCCAATGGATACAGTTTTGCTTTACCGTAAATCTTGCTGATGTAAAGATGTCTTGATGAAGTATTTTGGTACTTAAAATAAATATTTAATATGTATTGTTATATATATATCGAGAGACATTTACGATCCCTCTATATGACACTAGTAGCTGGAGGTTTCACTCGCGTTTCTAGGTGATCTTCAATTTTCCCGGGATAAAATATAGCCTATGTGTTTATTCAGAGTATCCGGTAGGTAAGTAGTTTTTGCGTGAAAGAGCAGGATTCATAGGTTAATAACATTCACAGGCAAAGATATGTCTGTATTTGGGTAAATTTAATAAATATTATAGTATTTTTGTCTCTTTATACATACATGTAGTTTAATAAACTTGTTGTTAAATATAAAAAATATATTACTAACATTATTTTTTAAGCTTTGTCTTGCACTTACGTCTCAAACGGATACAATTTTAATAATACTTGCAAGATGCAAGGAGCAGGCGAACTCACTCAAAGTTTAAAGCCCGCAATTCTATTACGAAAAACTTAAAGCCACATAAGTGAATAGTGAAGTACACAACAGCGTAGTTTACCCAAACTTGGACGGAACACAAACTGCGGGTGAAGCCGCAAGTCGCCGGATCGCACCGGATCAGGTGAACCGGATTATTCCGGTTCACGGCGGTCCGAACCGGATCAAACACGATTTTAGACTTACGGGATAAGGTCTGGGAGCTTATGCGAGGGAAGGTACGGCGATTGTGTAGCGATACGTTGTTTTAGAGAGCAGATTAACGGCCAAGTGATCTGTAAAAGTGTCTTTATAATTTGCGCTCAGTTTAATACAAGACCATTAATTTATTTTTGGGAAAAGTGACTAAATTAAATGGGAAATAATTGCTGGTGAACTGTTTATTTATAATATTACTAGTTACCTTCAAGTTTCCCAGGATAAGAGCTAGCTCGTGTCCTTTCCCAAATTTCTTCAGGGGTATAGACGTACCGATAGACAGAGTTACTTTGGCATTTATAATATCAGTAGGGAAGTAGGGATCAGGCACTGATGATCTTCTTGTAATTTCATTGACCATAATGATTAATTTGATTCTGTACAAATTACAATGTAGTATTAATCAAAGCTGTTACAGGTCTTAAAGATAGCTATATTATGTGGATACATTTTCCTTTATATATCTTCTATATAGGTATATGTTTTTAATATACGAGATAATCTATATATATAAAAGAAAGTCGTGTTAGTTACACTATTTATAACCTAAGAACGGCTGAACCGACTTGGCTGAAAATTGGTGGGGAGGTAGCTTTGAACCAGGAGACGGACATAGGATACTATTTATCCCGGGAAAATTAAAGATCCCTAGTTTTATATAAAAGAAAAATTTATATACAATTTACTTCAATCTAACCTCAAACTCATGGCTACATCACAAATCTATGGTTAATCTTAGCCCTGTATCCAGATATTTAGTGGTCGTAATCATCTGTCTGGTGGAGTGTCAGTGCTGTCGCAAGCTCTCAGACTTGTTGCCGAATATCTATCGGAGTTTGGATTAACACCTGTACCGGAAATATGGTTGGCACTGGTCAGATAGATGAGAAAAGGCAAAAAATTGTGGAAAAATATTAAAATCTGTCATTTTTTTTCTTCTAAAACTAGGTTTATGGCTTAAAAAAAATAGCAACCCGCTTCGGCTTCGTAATAATTCCGTTTATTTAAATGACTTAATACACAAAAACCCGCCTCTTGAATCACTTTATCTATTATATCACTACTAAGTATATATCACTTATAATGATCTAAGCGTACAGACGACAGAAAGTCTTTGTCTTAAATGTAGCGGTAGGTACTATGTGAAAATTGCACCCTTAATGTAAAGAATATCTAAAAATTATACGAAGTGACAACCCTTAAGATTTGTCCCTTGATTTCCCATTTGTATAGAATATAAAGTACAGTTGAAACTACACGATTATTTAATACTAAAATATTTAGAATAATAATATCTTCATATATATAAACATAATTGGTCCTACCTTCCGTTCGTCTGCCGGGTCCGCTAGTGTCTTTATAATTTACTAGCTGCCTCCGCGCGGTTTTACCCGCGTAGTTCCCGTTCCCGTGGGAATACAGGGATTAAATATAGCCTATGTTACTCGGGGATAATGTAGCTTTCCAAAGGTGAAAGAATTTTTGAAATCGGTCCAGTAGTTTCGGAGCCTATTCATTACAAACAAACAAATCTTTCCTCTTTATAATATTAGTATAGATTTGAATTATCCATTATACATGGAAGGTAAAAAAGTCGAAATGATTCTTACATAAAAATCATGTTTATTACACAATTTCCCATCCCTATGTTCCAGCAGAATAAAGAAAATTCAAAGCAAAAATTACTTAAGCATAAAGGGCGAATGTTTTGAAAGTGTCGTCTGCTCAAATATGCGAAGGTAATGATGTTACCCGAAGTTCCCGGGTCCCGGGAGCCCGGGACTTTACAAATTGAAATTATTTTTTCATTAAAATTTCCAACTTTTCAAGTTTTTCAGGTGAAACTTTCTTAATGCTACCAATTCACCGCGCGCTTAGTTAAATTATTCTCTCAACGTTATTTATAACGATGATTAAATTATCTTTTGTAACAACAAAAGTGTATAATGTTGTGGTGATTCTATTATAATAATATTATTGCTTAAATTTTAAATATTTATCAAAGGATATTATTAAATACTGCTATTCTATCCCAATCTAAGTTCTAGGTTTATTTTCGTAATTGATAATCTGCTTAAATAGGTTCTATTTATATGTGGTTTTTGACCTATTTACGTATGTAAGTAAATATAACAATTTGAAACACCATGAAGAAGACATCTCTACATAAATGTTTGTCATGAGCGGAAATTGAACCCATAAACTGAATCAAATACCTTAATATGCCTTTAACACTATTGCCTCACAATTTCAAAGAAATAATATTGAACCGATTCTAATAATAAACTATTAAATTAATCAATCAAATACCCACCGAATCAAACGTAACTATCGCAAAGTCCCGCGGGCCGGGACACATAATCCCGCAGGTGAGCCGGGATCGGCCGGGATTACGCGATCATTCCCGGGACACCGGGACACCGGGACTCGCGCCCCTATCTATCTTGATGATGTATTATCACATTGAGTCCGATCGACAGATGTCGCCGTTAGTTTTAGACGAGGTAAGGTGGGCTTTATGTGGCCACTTGATCGATGTGCTTTTATAGTCGATTTTGTGTTTTGATTACTTATTAAATGTCTGTGATAAACCTTAGATAAGATGAGGAATATATGCTAATTACTTGAAATGGTATTGGATCTAAAAAAACATGTTTTTAGTCTAGTAGTCTGTTTTAGCACCTCCTTATAAAATAGCTAGCCAATCTTTGAAATGGTATTAAATCTAAAAAAAACATGTTTTTCAGCCTAGTACAAAACGGTTCTGTTGTTTAGGCGTGTAAGCGTAAAAGACAGAGTTACGCATTCATATTAGTACCTACGAATTTAGCTAATCTACAGAATACTGTATTTTTAAACAAAATGATACATTATGTACTATCTCTTTTTGTGAATATAGAATAATTCATCAGTTATTACTCAAGAAGCTTTATATTCCATACATAAATCCGACTAAGGCGAAACAGCATGACTCGCCTCTCTATACCATTGCCTTACCATGTCTTAAAGCAAAATTTTACGTGTAAATTTTATAATAAAGCCAAACTAAATGAATAGAATATGAAACTAATATATTCAGGTAATAAAAAATTCAGTACTTCACTTCATCCACCGACAATTAAGTCCAGCATTATAAAACCTCGCGCCAAGTGTAAATAAAACTGATTAATGTCCCCCTCGTTACCGCCGGGGACAGGGGAACCAGTCTTGTACACGGGACTAATATCGCCAATGTAATCTGAAGCATCCTCCACCTCAATTACAGAAGACCGCAGCCAAATAACACTACATGTAGTGTTGTGTTCCTGCGGTGAGTAAGGTAGCCAGAGCTCCATGAGGAGACGCTGTAGCGGCAGTTGGGGGACCAGGGTTTGAGCGTCGTAGGGATATGCAGGAGCGATGAACGAAATCCGCATACATGAAATGTCATAATTAAGGCATGTGTAGTCTGCCGCCATCGCAATAGCCGGAAGGACTATGGCAAAAGTACCCTTGTTTGGGGTGGCTCGTGCTCCTGCAGTGGAGCTTATATTATCATCATCATCATCAGCTGATAATATTATTGTGATGAAACTGATGAATAACATAATATGACATATATCCGTTTTTTAGAATTCGTAATATACCACCCTTCATTGAAGCCTTCCCAAATAAATATCTATTTAAATAAGTACCTATGTATGTAAATTTTGCATGTGAAATATACGTCAGCTATCTGATTACCATAGTGCAAACAATAAACTCAATTATACAGATCACCTGTAAAACATGTCCCAAGATATTTATTTATTTAAATTCCAAACCGACATGAAAGTTGGGGCATGTAAAGATACATTTATTAATTTCCCACAGCATATCCACTTTATATACGCTTCAGTTAAGGTGGCATCATTATGCCCCCAGGTAAGGCATTGAATATACAATTAATTGTATTTGTCGCGAAGCTGGCTCGTCGGTTTATTTACCCTGCACCGCCGCACCGCCGCGGTGGGAATATAAAACCGGCGACAAAACAATGTCTTAATACTTCATTTTCACGGGAGTCTTGCGTTTCGTGGTCGGATTACGAAATTAGTGGTTTCCGAAGGTTGTTATATACGAAGATAGTTATTGTTTTGACGTGACAACGTCTTATAAATTGGTTTGCCGGGTGACACTTCAAGAAACTGCGTTACGCTTCGCTCACGTTATGCGCTCACAATGAGAGCGAGTGAGAGGCACGCGTCCCTTCCACTCGGGCATGGTTAGCCCGCCTAAGAGCGAGAGAGACAGACATAAAAAGTGAAAGGCACGCGTCCCTTGCGTCGATGTCACGTAAAACTTTTTAATAAATAATCGTACTAATATTATACATACGAAAGTTTGTGAGGATGGATGGATGTTTGTTCATCTGTCACGTAAAAATCCACTGAACGGATTTTAATGAAATTTGGAACACTGATAGTTTATAACCTAGATTAATACATAGGTAACTTTTTATCCCAGGGAGATTGAAGGTCCCTCGGGAATGGGGGTGAAAACGCGGGGAGCCACTAGTATTATAAATGCCAGAGTTGTGAGAATGAACGTCCGGCCAATCTGATTCCAAACTAATCAGAGCTCGTACTATGGTAACCAGATAGCCTATAACACATACAACTTTAAAATTGACGCTAAACATATATATTTAAATCCAGTCTCAGGACATACAGACATATTAATGGATACAAATGTTTGTCGTGAGTAAGATTCGAACCAATGCCGGCTTGAAAGTTACCGTCACTAACCACAAAGCCAACAGGTCTGTTGAACCAATATTCTAGTACATTTGTAAACGTCGGCGAGTTATTCTCAGATATTACTCTCTTGGATAATACGGACAAGCATTGACCGTTTTGGAAAGGTGTCCAGTGATGTATTTAGGTGACAGGTAGGCTAAAAAAACTGGTGAAGAAAATCATATAAAACTTGTTAGTTGTGTATTTGAAAAACTTCAATTTACTGACATTATGTAAATGTTTGAAATTTTATATATAGATACTCTAATTTGCAAACATAATAACTCCACTAGATGATTTAAGATCTCATCTAGATTCTGCCGGTATCAAAATGAAATAAAAAAAAAAAGTGGAGTCTTTAGGTTTGCAAATTAGGGTATCGATATGTAAGTAAATAATTGTTTTTTGAAGTAGGTGTCTTACTAATTTGATTTTTACAAATATTTAATTATCAAAAATAGTGTAAGTTTAGTTAGTTAGTAATAAACGAAATAACCTTCAATAATTACACATAAAATACACTGGGGATATTTTACTAAAACATCTATGAAACCATACTCAAACCCGGGTTACCTGACTGAGCATAGCAAATTAAATGAAAATTTCAATACAATAAAATTAATGTCCAAATACGTCCCGTGCGACAAAGAAAAATTGTAACGAATAGAATGGGTCGGCTCTGGAACAACCTGCTTAGGAAACTTTTTGTGGATTTGTCGATATGAATCTCTATTGTAGAGTGTTGCAATAAGATTCAAATTGCATTGTAGATTTTATTGGTTACCTTCGGGTTGTAAGTTATAAGGAATTTACAGTTCAGGTCGTAGTTTTTAATTCAGAAGTTAAAAAAAGCATTCAACGGCGAAAAAAAATTTCAAAATAAATATATTTAGAATATAAAGGTGGGATCCTATCCAGACACTAAAATTATAAAAAAGATTAAAATTAATTTTTGTGTGTATATGTTATTATTGTGTAATAAATTAACTCGAAAACCTCTGTGATTTCAAATAATATTTCACCGTTGGAAAGCTACATTATCAGGGAGTAGCATAGACTATATTATATCGCTGTATTGCTACGGGAACGGGAACTACGCGGGTGAAACCAACATTCTTTTTAATGGTCTAGAAACTCTAGAAGGTGTTAGCTTCAGGTGGCTTTTACATCCTTACATTTCTCTCTGCTCTTTCTGTGAGCGGATATATAAAAATCTACACATTTTCCGCTGCTTTTGTATTCCTCATCCCACACAGAGGTACGAAAGGTAAGTGAGGCAAGATGGCCGCCATTAATACAGTAGAGGAAGAAGATTAATGCGAGGGCCGGCTGCCTCTAAACGTGCCTGTAATACGCTTGATAACTTCACTCAATACGACCTATTCGTTGGTATTTCTTATTTTCGTTTACGGCGATTGATTGGCTTTGTTGAAGATTTTGTTCTAAAGTTCAATTTGGTTAACTAGTATGATATCATCTATGCTCTATTTCTTTCTTTTTATATGGTACCACGCGGCCACGTGAGAAGACCGCTCGCGTTGCCTTGCTATACTATGTACTAGTTCGCCCCTTCGTACGATACTAAAGTAGCATACGACGTAGTTATCTAACGGTGTAAAACTTCGGTTGAGAGCCCTCTGCGCTCACCGAAACAGTCCGCGTAACGGTGTAAAAGCCATCTGAGGCTAACACTTGCTAGTCCATTAATAATAAAAAAATATAGCCTAAGTTACTCCCTAATAATGAAGCTTTACATTAGTGATAGAATTATTTTGATCTGTCCAGTAGGTACTTTCGGAGCCTGAATATGTTTATTTGTACTCTGCCAATCTGTCATCTCTGAGTGCGTTAATATTATATAAGTAGTGCATATGGATGGAGTATATAATCAATCAAATATATTTGTTGATATGTATGCCATTATAAAGATAGCAGCTAAAATTAGGATAAACTATACAAAACAAATACCTACAAAAACTTAATTACATGTGTTTATAAACTTCAAGTATTGTTTCCACGTGAAGTTAAACAAAATAGTTTCCAGTATGACAGGATATGTAGCACATATTTATGCGCGTCGCAACGCCCCCTACCGGATACAAATTTAACCATCGCATTTGCATTTCTCACATTAACTCTGTTTTATTACAACAACAACTATATTATAACTATCTTTATATTTTATGAGAACGTTTTATCCAAATAGAAGTACTTACCTAATTTATATTATTTTTACCAATTCTTCTGTAAAAGGCCGTGGTAGCTGAGTGGGGCTCCGATACACGATCATGAGGGTGCTGGTTCAAAGCCTTGGCCCGTACCTCTGGTTAATTTTTGGAACGTAGTTCCTTATCGCGCGTTGTGAAAGGGGGCTAGACGGAAAAAATTCTTACGAAAAGTTACGACACTTTTCCGAGCGGGGCCGAGCGTGGCCGAGCTTTGCCGAGCGGCGCGTTGCCAAGGCGCGGCCTACTAGTTCCGCGCGCACTATAGTACCTACTACTTTATGTGTGTACAAAAAATATTATTACAACTAAAAAGAAATATATTAATATTTCCTTCACTTATTAATCGAAAGGAACTTCGTTCAATCCGGGTGTCCCTTGACACCTCTCAAGTTTTTTTTATAACTATTTCATTGACATGCTTTAATATCCAATATCTTATATCCATATAGATATCCATAAGACAATAGACTTGGCATATTAACAATGAACTCGTGTAATACGGAGGCGGGCTCCTGACGCGCTGGTGCCTGGTTCTGTACCTTTGTTTCATTTCCTGGATCGCCTGCCATTTTTTTCGTGCTTTAAGTCGATGGCTATATTAGTATGGAGAGGAATCCTAATATAGATAACTTTCAATCTGCTTCGATAAATAATATTTATGTTCTCTTCTTAGGAAACCCCTGGTGTGGCAAGCGTTTTTAGGCTTCGATGACCGCATTCCATCAGGTACGACTATATGCTTATTCCACCTTCGTGGTATAATGTGTAACAATAATATTCGTTATTAGGCAATTAAATAGAAAAATATATACAAATTTACCGTTGGTTCTCGGATACGGACTCAAAGAATGAAAGAAAAACATCTATTGTCCCTTTACGAAAAAAGTTTGCTTATATTGATCATATTCGACAAAGGAGCTATCTAACACTTAATTTGTATTAAATCGTATAAATCCGGAGTTTATTCAATACGCAAAATAATGAAATGTAAAGTTTCTTCTTTATTATATTACTGTAAAAACTAGCGTAGCAAAAATATACTTAGAAAAACCTGATATTTATAAAAAGCCATTTCCACCCACACGAAGCAAGCACGTTATTAGCTATGATCAAGCCTCGCGCCGAACCGAACTGCGGATTTCAATAAAGGCGATCAACCTTTTGTTATACGTGTGGTACAGCATTGGTACCGTGGTGGATGTGGATGGTACCGTACCAATATTTGAGGCTCACCAGGGGCGATATTAAAAGATTCATTTCAGAATGAGCGGCCGTTCATCACTCTAACGCCTAGCGTTTGTTGGGATTTGATTGGAGTTTTTTCTATGTACGGTTTGGTGAAGTTTTGAGTGTGAATGTTAGGTACTAGGTAGCTTGTACGAGTAAATAGATGCAGGTGATATGTTTCCTGTGTTGTTGAGGATGTAATGTTTAAGGGGTTTGAAGTGTATGTAATGTAATATGGTATTGAATTTTGTTTTTTAATATAAATAATGCACAAAAATAATGTATTCTAATTTTTCATGTAGGTATGTTCGTGATTGAGTAAATTTATTAATATGATTTCATAATTGCCTTTTAAGATCCTGTATACCTACTGAATGAAGGGCTTTTGGTTGAATTAGTTTATTTTTACTTATTATTTCAATGTAGGTAGGTCGCTAAGATATGACAGTGTGTTAGTATGAACGCATCACTTAACAGGTTAAAAGTAGAAAAATTAAAGAAATATATAAGCAAAATGTAAAAAAAAATCGATAATATCACCCGAATAAAATACCCCGTCCCAACCAATAATAATATAATGAGACAGATAAAACCAGTCAAATTAAAAAGATACCTACCACTCTCAGGGAGACAATGCATAGGTAATGCCTCCCGAACTTGGCAATATAAAAATCATGGAAACTCCTAAACTTCACCGATCAGAATAAAGTATTCATTAAAACTGAAAAGTTCCCCGGATCAGCTATGCTATTCTGAATGTAAACTCGACACTGAAGTCACTCGAGCGAGTATTACGTATCTCGCTCGCACGCATAGCAGCGGCATAAGTGCGAGCATAGCAGGTGGCCGGGGTGGTATGAGTTCACTTTATTTATAAGAAATCTGATGTCTTTTTTCCTTAGGTATTTTTAATTTATGAATATTATATTGATTGTTCGAAATGTATTTTGAACACATTATTAAATTTTATATTCCCGTGACGGGGTAATTGGTACCTTTGCATTTGGAACTAAATAGTAGATATAGGTAGATATATTAAGTATGTTTGAAAGTAGTAAAAATAAAGTTGCCGGTTTAGCTTAAATTAATTTAGTCACTATAGTTCAAGCACTACGAAGTAATTAAGTTACTATTAATATGAACAATAACAAAGGATAATAATTGATTAATTAAAATACAAATTTATAATAATGATTGGATAAAAAGTTAATTAATAGCAATAATATTCTCAAATAAAAAACGTATATCTACAAAATTGCTATATCAATATGAACAGGCGTACTGAAATCATAACATACACTTTTCTATTCTCCCGATCCCCCGTCATATATTTAAGACATTCAAATTGACCGTCGGTAGTCACGTTCCGAAACCTTGAATCGTAATGAAATATTCAGCCTTTTGACGTTCAGGTGGCGGCTGATGCGCCATTCGGCCGGTTTCTTTATGCATGAGAGCTTCTTGTGATTCGGAACGCACGTCGCCGATATGTGAGGGCAAAGATTATTTGGTTTTAAACATATCTAAAAACATGTATCATTACTATTATGTAGTGTGTTGAAGCAATCTGCAAGTGTCACGGACAAAATTCCATTTTATTATGAGTGCGGTTCACGTAGTAGGTAACTACAAATTTTCTTTAAAGATTTTTCTCGATTTGTTAGTTTTGTAACACCTAAAGCTTACTTGCCCCTATAAATGTTGTTGATCCTTTTAAAAATGAGGATCGATTAGTTCATTTAAAATATTATTCAAAACTTGCCGTTTTAGTCGCATTTTTTTTTGTGGCAGAATTAAAGGCAGCCATTAGTTACCATATTTTGCGCGTAACATCATGGTAGCATGCTCTTATGGGTCATCTTATTTTTCCATCCTGTATACCTTCCATATGTTTGAAAGAACATTTACCCTCTGTTTTTCACTAGTCACTGCCCGTTTCTCAGAGCGGTGTACCTCAAGTACATTTACATTTATATTGGCCAGAGACGTCTGACCCCCCCCCCCCCCCCTCCCCACTCGGAACAACCCCTCAACTTGTCCACTCAACATACTGTACCTATCGGCGCAATTAGTATTTTAGACCATTCAGCAATGTGTTTGAAATGAAACTTGTAGTTTATTCTTTTGTTCAGGCGTTGAACTTTATATATCGTTGTGAATTGAAATGTTAAACGTGACTGACAAACCACCTTGGACAAATGTTTCTGTTAGCTGTGTATAAGAATTTACCTAGGATGTTTATATTTACTTTTACATAAATACAGATATAATATATTTAAACTCTACAATAGTACCTATGTAAACTAAAGCATAAGTATAAAACAAAACTATAGATAGGTAAATGACCCAATGGTGGCCAGTTTAAGAAAAAAAAAACAGGTTTTTGTGAAATATTACCAAAATTGTGAAAGTTTCAGCACTGAATATAGTGAAACTGTAAAGTCCAGTCCTTATTTAATATTTGTAATCTATTGGACGTGAGATACAGCAAAGCTGGATTCAATTAATTTAACAAATAAAAGTTGTAGTTTTGTAACCCAGTCTTGGACAGGGAAAATTCATTAATGGATACCCCAGTCTTAGTCTAAGTTTATCTTTATTTTATGGTTAACACATGAAACAAAACTAATTTTGAGTTTAATTTAGCAATACTTATTTTACAAGTGAAACTTTCTGCTCACCGCCTTAACGATTTCCTTAAGAAAAGCCGTCGTTGTCAATTACAAATCACCTTACACTTTGTATTCGCGCATATTTGTACGTGTAACTGACTGAATTCAATAAAACGTTAAACTTAGATAGTTCGATGTCTAAATTCTATGTCACAGTGATCCCAATGTAAAAACATTCGCTCATGTCCGAATTCTAGATGTTCTTTTAATTTTTGGCCATTACTGGTACCGTGGCCACGACTGGTACACTTACGATACTTAGTTCAGTTTTACCAAAATATTTAAACGGAAGATTCGTTGTATTTAATGCGAATTAGTCCTATAATTTATCATACAAAATGAAATAGTACAATAGAATTCACTCCCTAAAATATACAGGCTGTATTTAGAACTCCTAAAGTATTTCCAAACAATCCACCTGTCTCAATGCGCTCTAGCATTCTCTAATACACTTCTTTAGCGAGTTCAACGCAGCCGGTGCATCGGCTTTCTCACTCTATACAGAGATAGAAAGGGACAGACAATTCCCACTGATATATTAAAGTCGTATAACGTATAGAATTGAACCCTAAACTTGTCAAAGTTATAAATTATTCATAGCATCGCAACAAAGTGGGAAACAAGTATCGCCATGTTTTAACAACCGACTGAAATCCGCAATCTTAATAATTTATTTAAGGGTTTTGGGAATTAAATAATAAATAGATCTTTATGGACATTCTTTAACATTTGATTCCAAATAAGTTGGAAATTTTTAGGTTAACTGAAAGCTGACATAGATACCTACTTAAAACCAAAATAAAAACGTTAACTTTTATATTTGTCATCTTAACTAATCCTAACTAATATTATAAATGCGAAAGTAACTCTGACTGTTTGTCTGTAAAAACAACAGAAACTATTTAAATGAAATTTTGTTCACAGATAGTCTATAGCCTGAGAAAGGACATAGGAAGATTTGTCGGGTACGCGGGTGAAACCGCGGGGAGCCATTTGTTACAAATAAAGCTCTCTTACTGAACTATTAATGTAAAATTTTATGTAGGTACCTAATATGTTAGTTAATAATTTCATATAAACATATTAATTGACACAGACACAAAACAATCAGACAATTCATCCAAATAATTGTCCTGTATAGTGATCGAAGCCACGACCAGCTTACCAGAATCTTAAGAACTTATCAAAGCTTACATACTTAAATAAAAAATAAATAAAAATATTTCATCCCAAAAAACAATTCAAATAAAACTCACCTTTATGTTAATCACGTGAAGATAATGACACCCCTCAAGGTGGAAGGGATCCAGGGTTACGGATCTGATGGTAGACATTGATTGATGGTTCTGTACTGTATCGACATCTATAAATCTCAAAAACAATGTAAAATCAACTTTATTTACCTCAAATTAGAGTTCACATAGCATATTATATAATTTCGTAATCAAGATGTATTTTATATATAATTGATTATTGTAAATTGAATCTTATAGATTATATAATAAGGTACAAACGATAATTGAATAGATGAATCGTGAATTTGACAGTTAAACGGATTGATGTAAGAATGGATTTATCATAAGCTTCGGATTGTTGTACCTTTTGGTTATAAACTAGCTTTGTTTACGGTTTCACTCGCTATTTTGGCATGAAAAGGACCTTTCTCCATCGGAGATCTAAAAAGTCGAGCCTTTTAGAGCTAAAAGACAAACTCACTAATCTATATAACCATGAAGAATTCATTAAACAGTATTTCCGGTGAATAAATACAACCTACCTTATATTATAAATGCGAATGTACCTACCTAGCTCCGTCTGTCAGGTTTATACGCCAATGCCACAGAACGCAAAACTCAAAGTAACTTATTAAGTTCTTATTAAGGTCTAATAAGGCACATATTAAGGCTATGTAATTGAATACCTAAATTACAGCCAAAGGTCAAAAAAGACGCCGGTTTGGGAGCCTTCGACTGAGAAGATCCTTATTTTTTTTTTATATAGCATATAGATTAGATATAGATTGGACCTTAGAGAAGGATATTAGCTACTCCAAATACGTAATCGCAGTCACCATAGTATTTCTTACATCCCCTTTTCACTATATGCTTAGTCCACCAGAGATTAAATGTATAATCCTTCAAATTGGACTCTATTTTACCTGTCCTGTCCTGCCGTGGCCTGCAGGGTGAAGGGCCGAAGGGTGCAGGTTGCAGGGTGGTAATCCTCAGAGTAATGAACAAAAAGGGCTGATATTAATCTGACGTCCCTATATAGGGGAAGGAATTAATATCATAGGTTTTTTAGATTGTCTTTTTGGCGGTGGTCCCGGGATAAAAATCGACACCAGCTATTTATACTACGCTAACTCGAAATTTGGCAAAAACGTTTTTTTATGCCAAGCTTCTTAGAATTAGGTTTTTTATATGTAAAAAAAAATTTGTGAAGAAATATACAAAAATAACGAAGTTACAAATTTTATAAAACGCTAAGTGCAGGTACTTTTTGAAATCACTCGATTTAAACCACGCCAACTAGTGTTAGCGGAGTATCCACTGGGAGGGGGCGCATAGATTATATTATGTATTACAAAGTATTTAAATATATATTATAGTAATACGCTACGTATTTCTTAAATTTAAGCGCTTTTATAAAAGTCCGTGTATACTACGCAAACTCTAGTTAGCGTAGTTTAGAACGATCAGGCATATTTGTTCATTTGTAGAATGCGCTACTTAGCGACTTTTACTAGCTAAATACTTATGTCAAAATACAATTATATTTATTCGTTTTCGACGGTAATTTCACCATTCATATTTTTAATGTATCGGCATGTTTTTATGATAGTAAAAAACATAATTTTAATACAATATTTTACCCTTTTTTGTAGAATCGTAGCCGAATAAATTACCAGCTGAAGTTAATAATCCTGAGTTCGGGATTTTTTATGAGCACGTTATGTCTGATGAAATAATTTTAAAATAATAATTATTATATATACCTATCCAGTTCAGTCAATTATGAAAATTATGTGCAGACCTACAAGATACAAACTTAAACGACTTGGGGGCTCTTTATACTCCACTTAATATTTGTTTACCAAAGGTATTGACTTCAGTCCAAAAGCCTTCTCCGTTGACATTAAGTCCAACAAGCATCGACATTTTGTTTTCTGTCGTATCTGATGATCCTTCTGACAGCACAGCTAATATAGTTCCTTATCTTCAAACGGTGTAGCCGACTTCTTACCAAAAAACCGAAAATACAACAATCCCACATCAAATCGGTATGTCTGCCCAGGAAAGTCTTTCAGGTTTGCACATGAATGACAGCCCCAGTAGTAATAGCGATTTAGTAACGGCAATATCCACCCCCAGTAATTTTAAAACTTTCGCCTGTTTTCAATGATAGTCTCTATTCTGCGGTATCAAACTAGTAAATGCCATCGTCCTAAAAAGGCTGATGTCGGTCTCTAACATCTTAAGCTCGAAGATGAGTATATAAGCCCCCGCTTATATACTGTGATTACCGAACGGCTAAAAATGCTGCTTGTTTGCTATGCTGCCAGTTGCTTTAACAATATATTTGACAAATTAACATCTTAGGGAGTTCACAAAGTCAACCTATAATCAGATAACTGCGTGAGGGATAAAACAGTAACCATATCGTTTACTATATTATGAAGATACTTATTATCTGCTCATTTCTTTCAAATGAAGATAGAGAAGATGAAGAAGCAACCATTTTATGGAAAAAAGACATACGGTTTTAATAGAAAAGACTGCAAGAGGCAGAGAAGTGTATTCTCCAGTTGAATGGTATACACCAGTGCGATAGGGAATGGATCTCCTTTATTTTGATTCTTGAAACAATATTAGCTTAATTTTTATTGATGACAAAATTATCTAGAACAAAGTTAATTAAAATAATTTATATTGGTAACTACGGCTTGTTGGAAAATAAGTATCGTTTATCTTTTGATTGATAACGTAAGCAAACATGTAGTATATTTTAAAAATACTAGATAATCCCACTTTTAGAGCTTATTCCCGAAAAAGACACGAAAGTTGGTTATATCAATCCAGCAAAAAACCAAAAAACATTAAATATTATTGTGATAACAATATTATTCCGTAAATGTATTATCGTTATTGATATCTATTTTATTTAAGGCCTGGGTCTATGGGTATCCCACTGCAGGGCAAATGCCTCCCATCTTGCTTTCCACATAAATATTATTATTCTAATAACTGAACATAATGAGGAGAGTTCATTTTCTTTTAAGAATAACAATACTTTATTGATTTAAATAATTATTAGGTACAAAATCGAACTGGGATTGATCCGATCTTCAATTAATCATAAGCAACAATTGATATTTAATTAACTGTTGATTACTGACTAGTTTTATACGTTATTAGTTTAAATTATGTATTAAAATTACAGAATATAATATTATCTGCTCTATTCTATCTAGAATCTATAAAAAATAATAAAATTTTTAGCTCCACGCAAAGATAAATGAGGCGTTAACTTGTGGCACAGGTCGATGTATAGTACGCTATGTATAATTTGGCGGCTTTTAACACGATATCCGCCAGAGACGTATATACGGGTTAACAAAAAGCTAACTTTAATAACTAGTTATTTAGCCAGTGAATTTATAATAATATATTTTACGGATATATATATTACCCTAAGGTTACAAATAATGCATGATTTATTTAAAAATTATCATCGCAACACAATAAAAATAACACATCTTTATCACTATGCCATCCCGTAATACACAACGCTAACGTAAGATAGACGTGTGTAACTTGTAAAATTAATTTGAAGAATTACGTCTATATTCGGCTAACTAGCGCTAAATCGAAAAATATAAATAATTATGAAAAAATAAATATGAGATATTATAAAGAAAAAAATAACCATGAAGGGTTCCAAATTTCAAATAAATATCTTAATTAATGTAAAAGTTATCACGTTTTTTCCTTTATAAGCCTCTCCTGTAAAGTACATATTTCGGACTTAGCGTAGTATAAATAGCTGGTGTCGAAATAGTCTATAAGTTATGTATGTTATGTAAAAGTAGTATATATTGTTAATCCAGTGTCAGCTCCATATCAAATTTTATTAACATCGCTCCAGCCGTGTAGACGTGAAGAAGTACCAAACATACACACTCACAAACTAACGCCTTTATAATAATAGTGTGATTAGTTTTACATGAATAAATTTAATGATTTATTTATTTTAGATGTCGTTTAATCAATATTTTAGGCTATGTAATTTTAAATTGGATGGTTCTACTCTACGCACTCACTAACCAACCATTAAAAAATCCACGCCACAAGCTAAAGCTGAGCTATCAAAGAAACATTAAATCATACATTCATCTCACACTGTTCAATCTTGTAAAAAGCGATTTTTTGTCAAAATTATTCCGTGAAAACCTCGGCTATAGGCCATATGTAATAATTCGCTAATTGTCGACGCGTCCAACACTCCAATACGGAGTTTATTCCTGTTACAAATCCCTCTATACATTTTTATTGGCCGCTCCCACCTTCAGCCCGGTGCGACGTGACCAGACTTTTTTTATATAATGGCTCCACCAGACAGGTTGCTGTGAAACGCCGCTGTTCATTCTTACTTAAAAGGTCACTTTTCTATTGAATGTTTTTGATATTATGAAATATTGAAACTCAATCGTCTCTGAAATTCTGTATACAGAAAAAATACAATTTTCTCGTATTTTTTGACAAAATAAAACCTATTTTTCTGAAAATTCCGTAGAGAAAATCAAAATTATTTATTTAAAAAAAAATACAAGAATTATACATATTTTTAATCCGTTTCGTACCTTTTTGCTTCATCGGTGGCTATTTAGAAAAACAAACCTATAATATAAACGCATTGACGAGCTTTTAACTTTTTTGCTTTAGTAAAACCGCAGCGTTTTCCATATTTTATTTGAGAACCCCTAAACAGTTCATGGTATGTGAACAGTGTGATTTGTTTCCGATTTCCGTCCGCCGCCCGTCCGCCCGTCCGCCCGTCCGTCCGCCCGCCCAGACTGTCCGCCGCAGGTAAACTCCGATATTACCGGTTCCTACACTGTTATCGGTTTTTATTGTTGATTTTAAATGGGCGTAAATAATAATAAGTATATGTAAGTATTTAATAGAAACCATGCCCTCCTTAATTCTAGAAAATGCTCGAGGATTTACTAGCTTATCCGCGCAACTACGTCTGCGACATATTTTTCCTGTTTTAAGAATATTTTTTTATTGATGCTCCGCTTTTATTGCTGTCAGCGTGGTGTTATATAGCCAATAGCCTCACTCGATAATTGGAATATTTAATACTTAATGTTTTTTTATTTAATAAGTAATAAGTACTTTTTAAACCTACTCTCTATAAATAAACAAATATTTCCTCATTATAATATTAGCGTTTATATCTTATATCTGTATGTTTAAAGATAATAAAAAATAATCAGGAGTAACTCTTTAACTCTACCTAAAGGCACAGAAGCCAATAAACGACCAAACACTAGTACAAAAGTGGTATACCTATATATAACCAAACTAGTTATCTTCAGAGCCGACGGTGAGTATTCTCAAAGGATAAAATTTTAATTAAAACCCTGACTTGGGTGGAATTATTGCAGAGCACCGCTTAACTCGCTCGAGTCGAACTTGGTCAAAGCTCCACCTACTGTGATTATTCTGAATGATATTATCATGGACCTTGCTAGTTTGATTTGAGTGGTCTTATGAATAATTTTGTTTAATTTTAACATCGTTTTTTGTGAGAACACGATGTTTTAAAAATTTCGGTGTAGACGATTCTTATTGGGAAATTGAGAAAGCTCCTAAAGCTACTTATGGTTCGGAAGTAGTTTTAATTACCAGCGATAAGCTGTTTATTTGATTTCAAATTGAATGTAAGTATTGGAAATCGCGACTGTATAGGTAGGTATATAAGTTTTTATTTAATCATAATATTCTGATATTTACATATATTCGTTTAATTATACACCATTTATAATAAAAAGATAATTAAGTTAATTTCTGTCCAAAAATATACTACCGATATTACAACTAACTAGTTTTAAAACATGAATGAAAGTAGTATATAAAAAAAAAACAAACAATAACAAGATTTTACAAATACCTATTACTTAAAAGACGAACTAAGTCAAATAGTTCAAAGTTAGAGCCACCTAAAATTGGTCAGTTTAAATTGAAATCGATTCAAACTTTAATAGATAACAGAAACTTTTTCGTTTTCGTTGCCTAACATAACTGAAGTTTCGGGGTGTCCTTGCCAACTTATGAAGTTAGCTTTGGAAAGTAACTTAGATCAGAGTTGTCGGTTGAGTAATTGGAAGTATAATATTAATTTAAGCTTTCTTGGTTTTAGGTAACTTGGTTTTTATGTATATTCATTTTATTCTAGGTGATACTTATGGATATCTGCCCTCCAAATAAGAAATACTGTGGTAACTTACTACGTAGGTATAAACCTCATTTTAAATACATAATTAGGAATATATTATGTTATTTTTACACTTCCATTTATCATTAAAAGGCCAAAAATAACCTCATATACGGAGAGCAAAACAAAAGACATAGAAAAACTACAAATCGTAACCCACTTACTACACCATTTAATTCATAAACCACCAAAAATACCCCAAAAAACCCTCCACCAATAATTACAGAGAGCAATAAAAGCGCAGAACTGTCATACACACAATTTCACAAATACACACGGTGCCAAATAAAAATATACACACATTTTTTCCGAACAATCCGCCGCGGCCGGCACGTGAGGTGAATCCAATCATATTTCTCTTATTTCCACCGATTGATTGGGCCTCTCTGTCATACTTTTTGCTTGCTTTCACCCACGAGGCAAACAATAGGAAGGGTGGGCAGGTGGGTTAAACGCTTTTCAACGTTTCTACGTCCATTGAAAGAAAAAAAGTGGTATACACATTTATCCGTTCTGACGTTTGACACAAAGGCGATTTGTTTTACGAATCCATGTTGATATAAACGTGAGACATTCTGTTAATGATTAGATATTTAATATATTAAAAAAAAAATAAAGATGCGAGCAAGAAATAGAACAGATAAGCCCATGTATACAATGTATTGTCAAGGCGGCTCTATTCCATTTAAGCTTTCATAAACTATTGAAAAAAATGATTATTTCATTGATATTTGTAAGTTTACCCACGCAACATCGTCAGCGTCACTTCTTGTTTTTACAACATATTTCGTTGATGCTCCGGTCCTATTTGTCGTAGCGAGTTATATAGCCCACCCCGATAAATGGGCTATCCAACACCAAGATAATTATACAATTCAAACAAGTTATTCCTTAAAATTTGCGCGTCAAAGTCTTCAGACGATAATCCATACTAATATTATAAATGCGAGAGTAATTCTGTCTGTCTGTTACGCTTTCACGCTAAAACTACTCAACCAATTTAAATGGAATTTGGTACACAGATAATCCAGAGCCTGAGAAAGGACATAGGCTACTTTTTATCCCGGGAAAATTGAAGATCCCCGGGATCGCGGGCGAAGCCGTGTGGAGCCCCTAGTTATTGTTTAAAAAGCAGGTGAAATTAAATTTCCCACGTTTTAATTGTATTTTAAATTAGCGACTATAGTTGTATGCGAGTGTTATAAACATCGCGGGCAGTAAGTCAGGTGTTCGTGCTCAGACTAAGCCGTTTTATTTGCCTTGCAGTTTATTAGTACGAATGTATGCAGCGGGCCCACGGGGGCTTCAAGTTACTGTAGACTGTTAATGTGGGAGGAGAAGTGAATTTTGATCATATTTTCTATTCTTGAAAAGTTATTAGTTGTGCTAAGGAAATAGTCCTTTTCTATTTCAAAGTATCAAGCGCGTTTCATCGGAATTCTCGTTCGCGTTGGAATATGGGTATAAAATATACTCGTAGTCTACGTTACTCGATAATGTAGCTTTCTATTGGTGATAAAATTATTCAGATTGGTGTAGTAGTTTTTTAGTCTTTACAATCAAACAAACATGGTATAGACAGTATAGACTGCAACTTTGTCTACGTCACATATTGCCTGTTTCGGCAATATGTTTCAATGATGCTACGCTCCTATTGGTCGTAGCGTGATATTGATATTTGTGATATTTTATATACCCTGCGTGATATTGATATTTGTGATATTTTATAAGCCGTGGTGGCTCATTTGGGAACGCACCGACTCACGATCATGAGGGTGCCGGTTCAAATCCTTGGCCCGTACCTCTGAGTTTATAAAAAAACTTACGTACGGATTCACACCACTCGCTTTCGGTGAAGGAAAACATCGTGAGGAAACCTGCATGCCTGAGATGTCACAATTAAAGGCATGTGAAGTCCGCCAATCCGCACTAGGCCCGCGTGGTGGACTATGGCCTAAACCCCCTCGATGTTAGGGGAGGCTCGAGCTCCTCGGTAGAGACGTATGTGAGCTGCTGATGATGATGATGATATACCCTGTAGTCTTCCTTGATAAACGGACTTTATTACACTTATAGATTTTTTCAATGAGAACCTATATTTTCGAAGCTATTTCAATAGAAACAAAATTTCAACTTTCCTCTTTATAATATTAGTGTTAATAGATTATTTTCTATTCTAAAATAAAATTTCTGTTACAGGTACGTTTTTCCTGAAACCACTACTACTAATGAAGGTAATGATTTTTGTCTTTATTATTGATATTTGTCTGTACGTATGTACGTCAGTACGGTAGGTACTAGGTACCTCTGTGTAAACTCGTTAAGGCTCTACATTTTTTACTCCAGTCTCGAAGTGTTTGGGGTTTGTTAATTAAAAACCTGTCTGACGCCGTCACGAGAAACGTTTCTTGGTTTTACATTACTGAAATTGGATATTCGTCTAAAATTGCCGTTTTCCTATTATAAAGTGTTTAATAGTGATATTGCTTATATTGATTTTAGAATTTGTATCATCGTAAGAGCTTGAGAGTTTCTCGACTATTTTACATTTATTTATTTCCTTTTAGGAATATTAAACAGTGGCATTGGGAATGCTATTTACTTGTTCAATCTCGTCTGCCTGTTTATCAATTTTTTATGTAATACAAGCAATTAAGCTTATTTTTGTCCGACAAACGTTATCTTAACAATTAATGATACCTACCTACAATTCGACCTTCAAATGCGCGTACCTAAATGTATTTTTTTCCCAAATTTATCCATTCTGCGCTTGTCCAAAGTATTATTAGAAAATATTAATGAATCTGTTTGAACTTTCTTAACTTTTGCAATGACCAAGAGAAATAGAGATTCATTTCTTCTAGTATATCTTCATAACCACAAATATCACTTAAACTTACAACTGACACAAATAATGCCTCATAAAACCTGCGTCATTTTATTAAGTCCCAGTAAAAGATAATAGAGATTCAATAATGAGATGTGAGAACCCTAAAGTTGGGACACCTGCCTCAAATTTACGAGCAACCCTACCCACCGGTGGAAAAATATTAAGTGGAAAACTTGGATGTCATTTCATGGTTCATATACCGTAATTAGGTTAGTTTTCTTCCTCGTACGTAATCGATTTATATCAACAGTTTTAGTGGAGTTTTTTTTTATTGTTTTATACCTTATTTAGTTTATTTTTAATCGGAAAAGAGGTACTATGTAAAGTGGTTGATTTGAATGAAGTTAGTTGGCATATTTTTGCTTTTATTTAAACTTTGTTAAGGCTTTTTGTTTCAAATGCTTTTATTGGGAATTAAATCTTGTAGAAACTAGATACGTTCTTCTTAATAAATTAGTCTCATGAAGTCTAGTCAAGGTAATTTTCATTACTTTTTCCTATATTCTTTATAAATAAATCAAACATAGTAAGTATTAGTCAAAATATTTTAGAATAAAACTCCTGCTTTTTATCATACGCTAGGTACTTAATCGTTTCTAGACAGATTATGAAATAACCAAAACCCAACAATAACAGAACTACCTTTCGCATTATTCAAGTTACGGTCACATCGGCCCAGTGAACTTTCCGGGTATCCAGGTTCATTCCCAGGAATAGTTTACAGACGACATAAATCAACGTTACCAAGTTTAGAGCAGGTGAGAACCATTCGTGTGAAAGAGATAGCACTTGTGAGATATCAAGTTTAGGTCGGGCTTAATAAGTTTGTCTTCTTGAGGTATTTGGAATATGCATAGTTTGGTTTGTTTTGATTAGATTGCTTTGTAAGTTTCTTGTAATTGCTGAAGGTAAAGTCTTCGTAAAGCACATAATTTATTAATGTGTCAAGGTTCTCAATTTTTTTTGTCTTAAAGCTTAATATTAAAATGGTTAGGTAGGTATACCATAAGGAACAAGATTTTATAAATATATATTTAAAGAGAACAAATTGTGAACTGTGTCGATTGATATGTTAAAAAAAGTTGAAATTTAATAGCTTTATGGTATTTCTTCCTCTATTAAAAGCCTTTGTAAGGACCATAGATTAATTATAACTAGGTATATTTTCTCTGTGCTATTATTTAATTAATTCATTGATTGATGCATTCTATTATTATTTAGTTTAAATATTATACTTGTTATTTTGAATCACATTCTATTTTTGAATTGGATTAAAAACAAAACTTGTGTTGCATTCCAAATTTGATTACAAAAAAAAATTTAGTCGAATTTTAAATTTAATAAAATAAAGAACTAAGCCTTCGTTCTCCATCGCAAATAATAACTAAACCTAAAATTATTTCTATGGCGTTTCATCTAATTTCATATTTAAAAATAAAATCTCTTTTTGTATTTTTTCGAATCTTAAATTGAACAGTTTAAAAAAGCAGAACGTTGAAGAGTAACGATCGACCGCCCCGGACATACATAGCCCCCCACCCGGGCGGGTTCGCGCCGTCAGCACCACCATTTGTCTTGGACCACCTTTAAAAGCTATTCACAACCATTTTTCTTTTTTAAAAACCTTTAGACACTTCCTTTTCGTTTTTCAATCGCTCTCGTGCGGAGTTATCGCGATAAATGCTTTTGTTTGGGCGGCTTGCCGTGGATTTGTATAGAGATGTTGGTACCGATGATATAAATATCATCACTACATAATATAAAACAAAGTCGCTATCTGCCCCCTTTGTCTTCTTAAATCTTTAAAATTACGCAACGGATTTTGATGCGGTTCTTTAAATAGATAGAGTGATTCAAGAGGATGGCTTTAATGTATAAATCATTACCTACGCTATAACGAATAAGAGAACACAAATTAAACACAAAAAAAACAAAGGTTCTAAAATAAAAGTTGAAGGATGTTCATTTGTTTCACTCTGCCTATAATCTCATTTATCATCAAATCTCATTTACAAAAAAATATACATTACCTATATAAGTTTTCCATCATCATCATCTCTATATCTATATCAGAAGTGGCATGAACCGTTGATCCGGCCAGACAGGTGGATGGATGTCTCGACCCGAGCGCCGCCGAGGGCCGCCGAGCGCCGCCGTGAGCCGTAATCACTCACAAAATAGCATTCTCACACTTTACACAGATAAAGTAAGGAAAAATAACAACTATTAGAAATTGCAATTAATTTTAATTATTACATTTTTCATGTTAAGGAAATTTCTTAATACGCCATGTCATCAATAATGCACTTTTTAACTAGCTGACCCGACCTTTGTTTTGCCATATTTTCTTACTGTTTTTTTGTTATGCAAACCTCGCCCTGGCTTTAACGAACACAAAAAAAGAATTTGTGAAATCGGTCGAGCCGTTCTGTAGTTATGCGCGAACCTATATATATTTCGCAGATACATTTACAAGAGTTGTTACTCTTTAAACGTTAATTTTAATTTGTAATAGTAGGTAATAGTTACCTACATTTAGGATATATTTTTTTATATGTTTAGAGAATTTTAAATGGACAGGGAAGTAAGGGAGGGACCCCCCCCCCCCCCCCCCCAATCTTTTCCCTTCGCTCTCCTAAACCCTGGCAAGAATCACTGGCAAATGCCAATCGACAGTCTGGCAATTAATCAGCCTGGCCTGATGCTTACCCTCTAATTGAATGCTCTCCGGTTCTCAGCATTTATTGTCGTCAACACGGATGCATACTCTTTTTGTTTAACCGATTACGTAGTTCCCCTACTGAGATTGGGGCGTAAATTACGTCGTTTTGTAAATAATGGCGATTTAAAGTTAATGTTTATACTGGACGTTAAAAGCCGTTGCGTTTTTTGAGTTCTTCTTAGTAAATACGTATGTATGTATTCTTAATTCCTTTTTTTGGATTGAAACTGACGTATAAATTAATTATTTAATAACTGACGGAGCACAGAATGATATCTTATCGTAATAAAATATAACTATAGTAGGGATTATAGTTATATTTTATTTTGTCCCTGTAGTCCCACACAAAAGGGAATTACTCAGGTGAACCCGAAGGGCGGAAACTAGTCCTACTAATATTGTAATTGCGACAGGTTTTGATAATGTATATCTGTTACTCCTTCACGCCTGAACGTCTGAAGGGATCGCGATGAAATTTGGCACAGACTTAGTAAATGCTCTGAAATAACACTAAGGCTACTTTTTAGTCAAAGACATTTTAAAATTTCCCGGGAAAGCGGCGGAAACTGCAGGGAGGCAAAAAAAAATTTTTTTTTTGAGCCTATTTGTTAGATGGTTCTAAAAATGATGGTCATAAATAAATGAAACTCATACTTCACGTACATGGCTTTGAAAAAAGGTAAACGATCAGTTCATAGGCTTTCATCGTGGAATCAATCACGGCCGAGTATAAAGGGCGGTGCAATAAATTTTGAGGCAGCCTCCATGCCATTTTCCACTTGTTTGAACCACAGAAGTGAGAATAGATGGAAGGAGATGTGGAATGCTTTTATTTGCTTTTATTTGGCGTGTGTATCGTCACTACAACTTTTTATCACGTCTATTAAATAAAATCTTACTAACTGATATAACGCACAACTGACAAAACACTTGTTTTAGTGGAGTAAATGAAGCATTATGGGTCCGGTTTTTTTTACTGTGAACCGAATTGCATACAATTTCGGAATTAGGTTCATCTTACCCTTAACTTCAAAAGTGAAAATGATTTGAACTCCGCAACCACCCTGGGTGTGGTTGCCACCCCTTCTCGGGGGTGAATTTCTTTTTTTTCAAAATTGCCTCGGATATCAATAGAAGGCCTAATTTTAAGCAAAAATCATCTAAAGTTTTGCAAAAAATCCAATACTTTTCAAGTTATTGGCAATTGCAAATTCGCAATTTTTTCACAGTTTTCATCGGTTTTTTGCAAATATTTCCAAAAATATACGTTTATCGAAAATTTTATTAAGAACAAATTTGTAGCAGGTAAAACAATGAACAATTTGGTATTTTATAAAGTATTCTAAGTGGAATATTAAGCTAGATATGAAAGATCAAAGCCGTGTTTTATTTTGTCTGAAATTTAATCGATGTGGTCAATGCCATCTAGTGGCGAGCAGATGCATTTTATGCATTTTAATACAAAGGGGTTTTGTAGTGCATAAAATAAGCTTTAAAATGAGCACTATTCAAAGTCTTTTGCACGTAAAATAAGTGAGCTGTATTGCAAATAAGGGGAGCATCTAATGTTTTTTCTTTTAAATCAATGGGTTTCATAAGTGCCATTTCCACCATAATTAAAATTAATCGTATTCCGCCTAGAATTAACTTTATTATGAAGAGTTTGATGGATAGTATCAGTTTGGCTGCTTCAGGACACATATTTTTCAAAAAATTCATGATTATATAAAAAACAAACTTTCAAATATTAAAAAAATTCCACCCTATTTTTCATAATATCTCAAAAAGGACGACAGATACGTATACAATGGTGTTTTATAGTAATGGGTTTATTTTTATATTTTTACAGAATGTTAAGCTCAGTCGACAGGGGTCGCTTCCTTAGGTTCTATGTTGATATTAGCTTATAGCTATATCCTATTTAAACATTCATAACCTTTTTAATTTATTGATTTAAAGTAGGTATACCACCAAAGAGAAATTAATAATGTTTTATGTAAACTAAGCAAAAATAAATCTGAATACCTGGATATTCACAGCTTAATTACTTTTATAAACCATGATAGTTGGAGATTTCCACAGGACCAGAGAGATGAAGGTGGATTGAGTGACAGCCTCACCGCTGACCGCTCCTCACATGTCTTCATACATTTGGAATCAAGCGTTTTGACTTCCAAAACCAAAATTATATAATAATCAATGATTAATTATTAATGATTAATTATTAATGATTAATTATTGTGATAGCATGAAAATTGAAGGAGTTATGGTCCAAAAACTTAACATATTTTTATCTACTTAGTAACTGAAAATTTCGGAGTGCGAATATTTGGAGCAATGTGAAAGTACGCAGTATAATAGAGACCCACAACTATTGTAATATGTATATATGTTACCAGAAATGTATGAAATCCAGGAATTGAATACAAATCCTAGGAAATGTGTGTACAGTTCCGATACTATTTAGGAAATGTATAAAATATTGTTTGAAAAACTATTTAATGCATAGATATCCTAGGAAATGTATAAATTTCCTCGGAATTATATGGAATACCTGCTGGTCCACCGGCAATGTGTAAAATAACTATGTTTGTGCGTAGTAATCAATGTTATGTTAGGACAGTAAGTCTTTGTCACCTTTTTTGTGTTCATTTCAGAACATTTAGACGTTCGAGGCTTAAGGGTGGCCCAAGGGCCACCCCCGCCGCACCCTAACCTATATTAATAATATATTATGGCGATAATACACAAATATTATCGCCATAATATATTTATATGGTATATATTTATACCATACTATGACACATTTGCAAGGGTTGTAAGATTTTCAAGGGGTTGAAAATGATTTTAATATGAGGTAATTATGTAAGAAAATACTTTACAATTTCACCATTTGCTATTAGACATGTTTTCTAGCGATAAAATGGCTCAATGTAATTTTTTCCATGTAGGGGTGTAAACCACCCCTTAAAAATGATAGGCGGGGTTCAGATCATTTTCACTTTTAAAGTTAAGGGTAAGATGAGCCTAATTCCAAAAATTTCATGCAAATCGGTTCACAGTAAAAAAATTCGGAGGTAAGACCGTATTTTTCGCTTCATTTACTCCACTATTTATAAATATTGTCTACTAAACTAGACAGACACTTGCATAATCATAATGTAGATAAAATGTTACCCTAACTAGATTGACTTATATCAATTTTGCACTCGTTTTAAGCCAGACATACTGTCTTTATTTGAGAAAACGTTTCAGTTTTGTCTTTAAAATAACAAAATAGCTTTTATAACACGAACAGTCGCAAGAATACTGACTATACAACGTAGTTATGAGATGACGATGATGATGATGTTATGTTATACGTTATAGATACGTTTAGCTGTGACACCGTGATACGTCATAGCACTTCCACCACATTTTCATTTCAATGGACATCGATTTCAATACGGGGTTGGGAAGCGTATTCCGCGTATCCAGCGTATTTGTCATTTTCAATGCGGTCGAACTTTTGTTTGCAGTGATTAATGTAATTGGAATGTGTTAACGGGTTTAATGATTATTTTATATCATTGACGACTGTTTTACACGAGTGGATGATTTGTTTGGACCAGACCGCCGGTGGTAGGTTCGATTGTCATATTGGACATGCATGAACATGTCTGTTTTGTTGCAATGAAAATGTTATTATTCAAATAGGCCTTCACAAGCACTTATGAATAGTCAGACTCTAACGCTCGGTTCGGAAGGTTGGTTTATAACAAAAGCCGGCAATAAACTCAGTTGGTTGTATAAGTATGCATAACAGTTACTAGATTATCCCGTTTTAGCTATATTTTTCAATTATGCACCGCTCCTATTGGTCGTAGCGTGATTTTAGCTACATAGCCTCGATAAATGTTATATCTAACACTTAAATAATTATAATTTGAACGTAGTTACGCAACATTCTAATTATAAACAAACTAACAAAACAGAAAATCTAATATCCTGTTTATATAACTAGTATAGATTAGGATATGATACGTTAGCATAATCACTCCTCACCTCAGAAAAAAAATAACGTTCCAAAATATTTAGTAAAACCTAACCAATGTGATACTACCTTATTACTATAAGCATACAATTCAAATTTCAACTAACTTTAAAGCCCCCATCATTTTTCACTGTAACCATTTACCGTGTAATACTGCCTGTTTACCCGGAGGTCATAAAGAGCGTGTAAACACGGCACCTGTCACGCACGTGACGCGATGTCACGGCGTCACAGCGTCATGACGTCACGGCGTCACGCGACGTGACTGAGCAGTTCACGTCACGATGGAGTGAAGAATGAAATGTGGCGTTTGGATCTGGTATTTCCTAGCTAAGTTGGTGGTAGAAATGTAAGAAATTTTTGAGGCGTGTAAGATTAGTAAATGTTATAGAACCTATTGAACAAGTAAGTAGTAAATTTTGATTTTACATTTGACTGTTTTTATAGTGTGTTTAGTAAATACGTTTTGACGTGACAACGTCTTATAAATTGGTTTGCCGGGTGACACTTCAAGAAACTGCGTTACGCTCCGCTCACGTAACGTGACGTTATGTTTTAAATTGTTACTATTATATCATCCTTCTTCCTACTATACGAATGAATATTCACATTAAAATTATTTTACCACTCAAAGTCGTTGTCACGTAAAACTTTCGCCCGTATACCGACTTTACAGGCAACCAATTTTTTTTTGAAAGGTATTTTATTGGCGAGAGATGAGTAAATTTAGTTTTTACGTTTTACTGTTTTGATAGAGTGTTTAGAAGATAAATACGTTTTTCTCGTTTTTACAAGGGAATAATATTGGCACTAGAAAAATAAACAACTGAAACCAAAAACTAATTCCAAGGACAACGTTCCTTTGTGTCTTTCATTTCAATTCAACCAATTGTATTAAAAAAATATTATTGTATTAAAAAATATATAATATGTCACTAAAAATATATAATTAGTATTTTTTTATTAAAGGTCACGTGGTTCTCTATAAACTAATTAATAGGTACGTATAGTAGTTTAAAAACATTACAAACTCTTCCTACAAATTTATATACCGCATCCTCATCATTTACTTACTAACTGCCAGACTTTTGGTATGAAAAATGAAATGGTGTTAAAGTATTGACACATCCCGCCGGAACTGTATTGAGGAGCATATTTCACGATGATGCATGAACATTGAACATGGCCGCGGTTTTGTATCGAATTAATATTTTATTAACCTTTTCGACACATTATCTGTGTGCTGTTGACATATTGGTGTTTCAACCCCCTTGTTGATGCATTTTGTAATTATTTTATTATTTTATATTAAATTGAGCTGATTTAGAAAAATATTGAATCTATTTTTAAATATCCTGGGACAGTTTTCACACACGGCCAATCTGATTCTCAACTAAGCAGAGCTTGTGATATGGTAACCAGATAGTTGATATACTGCATATACTACTTTTAAAGACATACTTATATAGATAATAATTTGAAACATGATAAATATGATACTACGAATGAACTTTCAGCTTAAAGTAGCTTTATACCCCCTAATATAAATCCCCTTTAATAACTCAATAAAAACTTTTAATTAAAATTTAAAAATATACTTTTACATACTTGCAATCCCTACAGTTCTTTTATAAAATTGACTGTATTAAAAAAATACACTAAACATAAACGTAGGTAGGTACTACCTTCTTTTTTAACTTTTTTTTATACATTCTACATCGCCAGTGAAAACCGATTGAACAAAATAATTTCCAATAAATACCTATATGAGATCGAGTTGGAAATAATCGGTTTACTCGCACCTCTGACCTCCCCCCCTATTCCCTCCTCCCACCCTCCGCCGACACTAAATCATTTTGTAAGCCTTTGTACCTGCCAGTTTATCGGAAACATGGGGTAGGCTTAGAGTTTTATATGATAGAGTTTTTATTTGAAATTAATTGGTGAAAACTATTTGGTATATTGAAGAATTTGTAGTTTTATAACGCTTAGACATGCCATATTTGAAGATGAAAAGTAACCTTAGTAAGTTCCAAAACGTTTCAGTCTGTATTAAATACTAGCTTCTGCCCTGCAGTTTCACCCGCGTTACCGGGGGTCCTTCTATTTCCCCGGGATTTGTCCGTATGTCCTTTCCCAAGCGCTATTCTATCTTTGTATAAAGTTTCATTAAAATCTGTGGAAACGTAAGAGACAGACAGACAGTATATAGCATTTGTAATATTAGTAAAAATACTCAATGCCCAATTCCATTCTACACGTAATTTCAAATTAGAATTCGACCGCGTAGATACAGACTTAACAAAGTCGACGCAATCAACATTAACGTAAACACCTTATGCAGGTTAACATGTACCAAGTAACAACTTACAATAAAAGCGGTCGTACAATTCAGGGAACCCACCGGCCGCGGTTCCGTATCAACGGTTAGGGTTCCCTGGGGAGCGATGTGGACTGAGGTAGGACGCCGTGGAACGTTTACCCACATTTGTACTGGGAAATAAACATTTTGGAGGACTGTGATTTTTATTTTTCCTTCCATAAAAGTTTAGAAGATTGTGTTTGATTGCAAGGAAGTGATGGTTTGGGTGAAGGTGGTTAACGAAGTAATTTCAAGGTCGGATTTGTCATGTGATTGCGTAGTTGTCCAAAAGAGGTATTCCACCAAGCGCACCCAAACGAAGCGCACCCAGACGAAGCGCACCTAAAGTATTCCACGAAGCGCCCCCGTAGGGGCGCTTCAAATGAAAAATTTAAAATAATTAATTTCCTTTTCCACGAAGCGCACCTAAGAATATCACTCGCATAGTGTGGTGACAAGAAATAAAAATGTCGATAGAAAAAAATATTTATTATTTAGAAGACTAACTTAATTTTCTATAATCGTTCAGTTTCATTATGTGACACAATATTTGTCATTTTTGTAATCTTAGGTACTATTTAAAATCACAGATTGTTTCATAATTATGCAATGAAACGACAAGTATCAAAAACATTGTAAATATAGTTTTCCTTAGAGATCTATGTTGAAGTTTTCTTATAGCTTAGCTACCTGTTTAGTAAATAATAAAAATACTCTTCTATAACATAAAAAATCACAGATTGTTTCATAATTACAATAAAAACTTGGACAAATATAAAAAACATTTTAATTATAGTTTTCTATAGAGATCTAGGTTAGTTGATGTTGATGACCTCTAGTTTTATATAAAATCACAGACTGCTTGAAATAACAAAACACAATATTTAAGTTTCTTAAATAATCTTGAAAAAATGGGCAATATATGTAGTATATTAAACTTATCAATTGAATAAATGATTAATAATCAAAATCTTAATTTTAGACAATGTCCAACTGAAATTGACTGAAACAGCCCGTGACGTCGCAATAGTGTAATGAGAACTAAGCATGTAAACAAGCTCCGGAAATGCTCGGCTAAATTCGGGTTGGCTCGGGAATTCAGTGCCGCGCGCATACGTTGACGGTTAGCCCGGTAAGACGGTTATGTATATGAACATTAAAAATTTAAAGAAAATTACAATTATTGTATCACATTATTACAATGAAATTGTTAGATGTTAGAAGTTTTAGTAAGTCTTTTAAATAATATATATTTTTTTCTATCGACATTTTTATTTCTTGTCACCACACTATGCGAGTGATATTCTTAGGTGCGCTTCGTGGAATAGGAAATTAATTATTTTAAATTTTTCATTTGAAGCGCCCCTACGGGGGCGCTTCGTGGAATACTTTAGGTGCGCTTCGTCTGGGTGCGCTTCGTTTGGGTGCGCTTGGTGGAATACCTCGTCCAAAATAACACTGTTTTTATACATTGTCATAGAGTCGCTATGCAATTAACTTTTACCAAATTTTTAGGAGTAGGATGAACAAATATATTTTATTAATTTATGCATAGGTAATCTTTCAATCTTCCGCCCCGCGCGCCGGTGTTTTTGTATTTTCAAATAACTTTCTCAATTTAAATAGGTTTTTGAATAGAGAAATGTTAAATTTATTCTCGGCTCTTCTCAGCAAATGCAACCTTCTTAAGCGAACGTTAGACTGACCATTTATAGGTGTTTGAAATCTGCCTATTTTATTAAAAAAAAAACACTTTCACTATTTCAAATTGAAAGTAAACGTAACCTTCACATAAAAACTATGTTACCTTTCCACATAATTTCAATTTCCATTTCCTGAAAAACCTTTCATAACATAAGACACTAGCTAGAGCGAGTAACTCACAACTCTCCGTTACCTCCCGACGGCGACGGCCACCCATCACACATACAACCGCAATATCTCTCGCTGATGAAAATGCGTCTAGACCACAATAGGTGCATCTAGAAGTGAAAACATCATATATCAGAAGCTTAACCCTTTGAACGTTTAAGTTTGTGCTCTCAACCGGATGAGTGGAGTCAGTTTGCCAATTATTTGACTTGTTTGATTTGATTTGGAGAAGTTTGCTGAAGTACTTTGAAATCTATACCTAGGTACTAATATTATATAGAGGAAAGTATTGGTATGTAACGAATAAACTAAAAAACTACTCGACGGATTTTGAAAATTCTTTGACTAATAGAAAGCTAGATTATCAGGGATTAACATAGGCTATATTTTATCCCCGTATGCCGACGGGAACAGGAACTAAAGCAGTAAAACCGCGCGGAGGTAGCTAGTCTTTTATATTTGTAAGTCTTATGAAGTCGCCTTTCTGCTTCTTAGGATAAAAAGGTTAGTAGATCTTATATGCCTTTAAAGCAATATTATGTAGTATATCCTCCTCCTCAGCTCGGAATCAGATTGGCATTTGATTCAATATTTTTTGGCCATGTATGAAATATTGCCCAGATTTTTTTGTTATTTAGATCATAGACATGATTTAGAGCTTCCAATTAACACTTTTTGTTTTATCTACTATTCCGAAAATAGTCTAAGGTTGTTCAAAGCTGGACTTCATTCAGCATTGCAAATACTATGAAGGTAGCAGAAGTGAGAGGGTTCCGTATAAACTGATGACCCCAAAATAGTGTGATTTACGAGCGGTGTCCTCTGTGAGGACGTGGATCATGAGGAGGGAGAGTCTTCAGATTTGTTCTACAGTGTGGTTTTTATGCGGAGAAAAAAAATTTTTTTTTTCATTTTCTTTATTTTTCATCTTAGCCTAAGAATGGCTAAAGAGTAGTTAACATATGCATAGGCGTTTAAGTATGCAAAATACAGAATGTTATGTAAACCTTTCGGTAAATAGTAGTAGTTTTATTTTTGTTCTATTTATCGAGCTTTTATGAATAATTAAACTCATGATTAAAGAAAATATATACGTAAAAAAAAATTATCTTATTCAAAATTAAAGTGAGCATTATCAAACATTACGTAATAGTCAGAGAAAATAATATATCAATATTAAAATCTCACATAGCTTTTCTACAAAATAAACAACCTATACATAACACTAAAAGTCCAGGGTCGCCCGAGCAAAGGTGACAAACAGACAATTTTCTCTCCTGTCCAATGCAAATGAGACCATCTGCCACGAAAACATACAAACTATCCTTTACACTTCACTTAGCTTCTATCACCAGAGCATACCTACTAAATTCCTTTAACACAGCGTCATCTAAAATTGTCAAGAAAGCCAGTGACAATGTTAAAATTTGCAGTTATAGTAACCTCTATTGCAACAGAATAGAGTTGGTTATAATTGAAGGATTGGTAGATATAAGTTGGTATAGTCTTGGTCTCACGTGGGTTGATAAAACAAAGTGATGACCCTAAACCGTAGGTGGATGAAATATAGTTTTTGTTACACATCCTTATTTATTCGTAAATCTGTTCTTAGAAGTTCCACAGATTATAAGATATATTATTTTTCAAGCTTTTTAGGTCTAGTTAAGGTTAAAAATATGTTTATATCCTACTTCGTCTGAATCAAATCGTCCCCGTTCTTTAATTTTACGTTGATTTTCTGCTTCTATTGGTCGTAGCGCGATGTTATATACCAATAGCCTTTTTCGATAACTTTTCCAACACTAAATTGATTTTACAACACTAACTAGTATTTTCTTAGATTTGCGAGTTCAAACGAACAAACTCTTCAGCTTTATAATATTAGTACAGATTTGACTTTGATGATAAACTAGAAAGACATTGATATAAAAAGCGTATGCTAGTAGCTTTAGCAGCTCCTGCCTTCATTACTCTACCTTCAACCAATTTTAGACTAATTTCTGACAGACAAAGTTACTTTCGCATTTATAATAAGCAAGGATTAGCTAAGTAAGTACCAACAATGTTGAAACTAAAAGTAAGTACCTAAGTATAGCTAAGAAGTTTTCTCACAATATTTAATCATAATAACAAATATTTTAATCAATATCCCGAGTCCCGACTATGGAGGTGTCATAAACTCCACCGTGCGCCGTCCAAACGTCCCACATCCCATTTGATATCCGATTGGTGATCTTTTACGGTTTCCTTCACCTTTGGAAATGGGGATTTATTATCTTTTTTCACGGTCGAATAGAGCTCAGGGCCGTTACCTGCCAAACAGGTATGATTTAGGATGCCTAGCCCCCTAGGTCTAGGTTTCAGGTTAGATACTAAATTAAAATGATCGGGAGGACGCGCGACGGTCCAAAGATGTTTTAGGTAGTTTGTTATGGATGGGTTTACGTAGGCAAGGATTGCGATTCGTTTTTGTTTTGATAGTCATTTGAATAAGTAATCATACAGTGTGATAACTTTAAATGTAGTTTTGATATAGAATATTCATTGTTCGTAACATTTAGAAGTATCCTATGAATTGACGTTTTTAAGACCCTAAGTCCACTTGAGAATATTTCAGTTTCAATGTTATTTTTTCATTGACATAAATGTTAACAGGTCTATACCCACAAATATAATATAAGCGATAGTGACTCTTTATGTCTGCCTGTTACCTATTCTTTCACGCCTTAATCACAGAATCATTAAAGGTGGCTCCTCAGGTGCTGCGAGTGTCCATGGGCGGCGGTAATCGCTTACCATCAGGCGATACGCCTGCTCGTTTGTCGTCCATAACATAAAAAAAAAGGTAAACTTTAATGATTTTTTTTGTAAATAGTAATGTTTGGGAATGGACGTAGACGTTTCACCCCGGGAATTGAAAAAATTCAGTGGTTTAGTCGTAAAAACGTAACAGACAGAGTCACTTTCGCATTAATATTAAGTAGTAGAACTTACCACATGCTAAGTAAATAAAGCCCCTTACAATTTAATATTAGCACATTCTCACGTTCGCATATTTGCTATTCCCGTCCGTAAATAGAATAGACATTGGCTATTAGAAAACTTTTCGAGAGCCAATAACTAGCCGGGTAAAGTTTTTCGATTAACACCTGCCAGCCATAGGGTTACCCTTCCAGGAACTATTCAACCCTTATTACAAGTTTTAGTGTCTTACTAATGGTGGTAAATTATTTTTTCCGGTTGTATTTGTATCACTTTACGGAGTTGCTATTGATTTTTGTTTTGTTTGTAGCTAGTTTCATCACGGAGTAAGTAAAGAAATGTCAGTGGAAAATAAATTAAAATGTGTTTCCTGCTCATCCCTATTGCATAAAAAATATTTATACCTATATTATATATATTTAAAAAAAGTAAACTCAATCTAACCTCTTTCCGTTAATCTATTTTTGAAATCTTATTTTTTTTCTAGACACTTTATTCGTTTGTCAAACAGTATTTCGTCCAATTAAAATTTGGAATTCACCGTAAAATTTCCATTGCTAGTGTCGAGTTATTATTTATCTATAGCTTAATTCTTTATAAGGATCTCTTTTTTGACCTTCGTTCCTCACTCTAGTCAGAATGCAGTAAAAATAAAAAAAATAAAACTAATAAGAAGAACATTTCAAAGAATGCAAATCAAATGAGTAATTTCTGACTTCCAATACCATGAGTTCATTACTCCAGTGAATTTAAATGCTAGTACAGGTACATTAATATTCCGTGAGGGTCCTCTCGCGCATTATGGCTTCTATGTCTGGACTGCTAAGAGCTAATTTGCACTTATATATTTAAACTAGTTTTTTAATCAAATCTTTCGAATTGATGTTTTACCTTTGCGATGGTAAAGTTTTTTAAAATTTTTTTTAATGGCTTTCTAAGTTATAGGTGTTCTTACTTTTTTGAAATCATAAACTGTTAAATGTACATCATTTCTTTTTTTTTTTCAAAAAAATATATATTATGGACTACGTAGAAACAGCAAGATTGCTAATAACATGAAAATGCAAATAAGCCATTGGTAATGCAAATATTACCAAAAAAACAGCTAGAATATACCAAAGTAAACATATTTTTTTGCATAAGGCTGCGTTTCCACCAGAGATGTGCGAGGATGCGTTGCGAGGAATGTGTTTTTTAAGAACCAATAGAATCGCTTCATTGACCAAGCCTCGCTTAGTATATAGCTCAATGAAGCGATTCTATTGGTTCTTAAAAAACACATTCCTCGCAACGCATCCTCGCACATCTCTGGTGGAAACGCAGCCTAAGTCTTTTCTCTATTTTTTTTACTAAAACAATGACAGTCAGTGCAAAACAAAATGGCTGACACCAAGTTTACTTTTCACACGAAACCGGGGCAGGTAACTAGTGAATAATAAATCCTAACCCCGACCGACTGCGGATTCCTGAACCTCACTATCATTAACAAACAGTCAGCTTAACCCTCAAGTCAATAGTTCAATATTTATGAAGCAGGGGTCGCTATCTGTGAAGATTTATTAGAAAGGACAAGTGCTGGTCAGGTGGGCTGATTTATACCCGTATCTGATCTTCGGGGGGTTGAAATCGGTCAGGGACTCAGGGTTTACTTGGTCAGTAAATAGGTTGAGCTTGGAAGAAGGTTTTAATGTGACATCTTTATGTAGTTTAGTTTAGTTGATCGAGTTCTGGTGTGTTAGGCTGTTAGTTTAAGGAATAATTGTGTTTCAAGTTGCACCCGCGTTGTCTGAGCTGAAACTCGTCTATTACTTTTATTCATAAACACTTCTTGAAATTGTACGAACATCTACACTAATATTATAAAGAGGAAAACTTTGTTTGTTTGATTGTAATGAATAGGCTCAAAAACTACTGGACTGTTTGTAAAAATTCTTTCAACATTCGAAAGCTACATTACCCACGAGTAAGCTATATTTTATCCCTGTATTTCCATGCTAACGGGAACTACGCTGGTAAATCCGCGCGGAGGCAGTTAGTATTAAATACAAATATGGTGAAAAACATAAAAAAAACCTTTTTCAACATTTACCTATCAATTTCTATATATCTTTCACGTTTGAATTTTCTCTGAGTTAATTATTGTCACGTCAGAAGCTCACAATAAAAACTACCTAACACGTACATTCCGATCAATAGTGGGGACAATACGATGCAAAAACTGACTACACGGATCTATATCCCAACTAGATAACGTAAACACCTCAATTGAAATGAAAATTAAATTAAATTAAATATATTTATTGTAGAAATATGTTTATAAGCCGTGCCTGTAAACTTTACAATACTAATGAGAGATTGGCTGATATAGATATATTTTATAGCACTATAGGTTCAATAAAAAATAAGTTTACTGTATAAATAAATAAACATAAGTAAGTATATTGTATTTATATTATAACTAACCGATTAAATTAAGGAAACTGTAGGTTTATTTGTA
This sequence comes from Thyatira batis, assembly GCA_905147785.2. NCBI lineage: Eukaryota > Metazoa > Arthropoda > Insecta > Lepidoptera > Drepanidae > Thyatira > Thyatira batis. The sequence goes on along the minus strand of LR990493.1, from coordinate 10,927,477 downwards.
ACAATTTTGTTTTTTTTGTAATATTAATAAGTAACTTGTAACTCTTAAATAATTAAATTAAATTAATTAATTCAAATAATAAATTTCATTTCATTTTCAAATTTGTATGAAGACCAACAGCGTCACTATTTTTTGACGTCCCATGGCAATAACGGTCGATCGCGGACTAAATGACGGCGTAGAAAGCAAATTTCTGCTGCATTTTGACACATCTATTTCTACACTAATATTATAAAGAGAAGGAAATATTTGATTATTTTCCGTACCCAAAGGTTAAAAACGGGACTCTATTACATTAGCTAGACAGTTAAAATTTTCACAGATGATGTATTTCTATTGCCGCTATAACAACAAATACTAAAAATAAAATAAATATTTATGGCTCCGAAACTTGACCGATTTGTAAAATTCTTTCACTGTTTGGAAGCTACACTATCTCAAAGGCTATATTTTATACCCGTGGTGGAACTGTGCGGAGGCAGCTAGTTAGATTATACATCTGTGGTGTAGACAAGGGCCCCAGTGTAACGGCGTTAGTCTGGGAGCCAAGGAGGTCGGTAATGAGTGTCATCTAATTATCGCCCTCGCCGAAACGTGAGGCTGTTGCTAACACCTGCATTATGCAGGGACTTCTCCTGGTTATGAAGGCGGAAGGTAGTATAGGTATAGTTATATAGGATTGGGTAAATGCTATTTGAGAAAGAAAGTTGTTTTGAACGTGTTATATGTTTATTAAAGGTTGAATTTGAGTAAAAAAAAATATTGAACTTATGACTTTACTAGCTTCTGCCCCGCGTTTTCCTGGGATCTAAAAGTAGCCTTTGTCTTAATCCAGGGTGTCAGCTAACTCCATACCAAATTTAATTTAAATTCTTACAGCCGTTTAGACGTAAAAAAGTAGGCTTTCGTCTTAATAATATTACTGTGATCATTCAATGTAAAGCTACTAGTCAATACGTTAAGTCCGCACTCTGTAAAACTCCCAACAGGATTTCAAATTAGACAAAGTAAATAAACAACAATAGCAGCACGGGCACCGCATGCCAAAAAGGTGTGAACGTAAAAATACAATTAATAATTTCTTAAAAGGAAACAAGTGACGCGCGTCTCCTGTCACGGCGTGACGCCTCGCGAGCGACGTGATGAATTGTGAAGAGTAAAAATTACAAAGTACCTACCTACCCATCGAGCATGTAACCAATAGAGTAGAACTGTTAACAGTTTTGTTAGAAAACAAAATACGCCAAAACGCTGCGCCGGCCCCAGTGTTCTGATTGGCCGACTCAAGGTCAAGTGTTGCACTAGACGTACACACAGGTCTCTTATTGGTCGGGTGCTGTTTTAGTTCGAGTGTGGCTTATTAGTTATACGTGACAAATCATTGATGCGTTGCTAAACAAATGGCTCACTATTGCTACTCTATTGATTACATGCTCGATGTACCTACCTACTGTGTAGAAAGAAAAGGGGAGTGAAACACGTTTAATTTTAATCGACTTGCCCGTCCTTTTTTAAATAGATTATTTCCTTTAAACTGGCGCTTAAATTAATTTTGTATTCAGGTTGAAATGTCAAAGGTAAACTTTTAACTTTAGGTACATTTTGTTTTTTTATTTATACCACAAGGGTGGCAAACTGGCATACGGTCCAACCTGATGGGAAGCGGTTACCATAGCCTATGGATACTTGCAACACCAGAGGCGTCATTCACGCGTTGCCGACCCTCTAAAAAAGGGAGCAAATGTATGGGCAGGTAAAGGGTCAAAGCGCAATGTAGTTTTCGTCGAAGGGCTAAACAGGTATCACTCCCTACGACGCTACTCCATCCCTGGTCCCCTCACTGCCGCTACAGCGTCTCCTCATTGAGCTGTGTCTACCTTATTCACCACAGGAACACAACACTACAAGTAGTGTTATTTGGCTGCGGTCTTCTGTAACCGTCCTACAAACTTTTATATTTACAACAGGCAACACTAATTTTAAACCGCATGCAAATGGTTTTTTCGCAACAACCCACATGTCACGTCAACGGGACACGCGACGTGACACCGCGTCACGTGCCAGGCGTGCGACAGGTAACACTGTTCCGCGCCAATTTTTAACGTGGCATGGCAACATTTAAATTAAATTCCGCCGGGGAGCGGCAGGCGGCGCACGTCCCCACACCGCGCTTCATTTAGCCAATTACAGATAAAATGCTTATCTCTCACTTACGTTGTTTTGGTGTACGGGTAACGAATGTAACTTGAAATGTTTCATTTATATTGTATTTTAATATATATGTTACTGCTCAATTTATTTCAGTTCTACAAAAATCCATATATTGCTAGTACGCACATGATACTTACTTACTTATAAATTAAGGATGATAATAGACACCAAAAAAAATTAGTTCCTTTTTATTAAATGAGATGTAAAGCAGTTTACAGTTTTTAATATTTTTATTACAAATCAAAATACTTTATATTCTAATAAGCTTTCCGAGCACTTATGAACAGTCGCTGTAATGCTCGGTTCTGAAAGTTTAATATACTGAGAAGAATAGAAAAAATTTACTAGTATTGCTAACCATAGATAGATACATATTTCTACACAGATTAATTTATCAAAGAAAGGCATTGCTAAATTAAAATATCATACTTTCGTATAGGTATCTCAATAACCGAACAAATAACTAAAAACAAAGAATCATACTTCATATAGGTAAACTGAACGAATGAAGATTTATTACCAATTACAGATAAAGTAGTAAATGCTATTTACGAAAAAAATATAAACTGTTTCAAACAAGTTTGCGAGGTCATCGCAAAAGTTTTTGCACAAACATCGTCTTTGACATAAATTATTACACGCATTAAAGGTATTACTTTATAACTAACTTTTAGACTTTATATGAAATAGTAAATTAAAATAGTCCATCAATAAATCGGGGAGACTGGGGTAAGTCTTAATTAAAATAATGATAGCAAAATAAATTGGTTACAATTTCTAAATTGTTAGCTTTTTCTTTCGTATTCCAGTCGTAATTATTAATAATAATAATAATAAATAAATATCCTGGGACATTTTTCACACACGGCCAATCTGATTCCAAAGTAAGCTTCAAATGAAGCTTGTGTTATGGTAACCAGATAGCTGTTAAACTACAAATAATACTTTTTAAATACATACATATTACAGTTATTTACATCCAGACACAGAACAAACAGACATATTCATGCATACAAATGTTTGCCTTGGGTGGGATTCGTACCCACGCACCGCGGCTTCAAAGTCAGGCTCACTAACCACAAAGCCAACCGAGCTGTCGATATATGAAATAGTAAATTAAAATAGTCCATCAATAAATCGGGGAGAATGGGATAAGTCTAAATTAAATTGAAGAATAAATTGGTTACAATTTCTAAATAAAAAAATTGTAAGCTTTTTTTTCGTATTCCAACCGTAATTATTCGTACCTAGACTACATTATCTGCTAACATAAATAAGTTTGAACGTATGTACGCAGTGGCAGGTTACTTTGGCAGTGTTCCCAGCGCGATATAGGTGTGTTCCGTACTTACTGCACCGGCTCACTGTCGTCCGGGAAAATAAAGAAATTTCACTTGGAAATTTATTTCTTGTCGGCATTGTCTCGTTGCTTTGTGTTTTTAAGTAAAATAAATATTTCGAGAACATTTTTGTTTATGATAAGATTTGCATGTTGGAAACTTTGTGGGCGTTGAAAGTTACTTGGTTCAATGGTTTATCAATAAAATTACTTTATAGTTATTTTAACTAAAGAAGTACTTAAATACAAAATAGGTCTGATAGCTACCTATCACCTCATTTAATTATAAAAAAAGTTAAGTGCTAATTATAAGGGATAAATTAGTGCTTAACTTTAATTTTACCAACAATTATATCGAGCAGCAACAATGATATAAGCTATAATTCAATGGTTAAATCACTATATAATATTTTAACTTTTCTATATTCCGAGCACAGGCATAAAGCCAAATTCCGTAAGATAAACTCGCACCTACATAAGTGTAAAGACACACTTAAGCAGCCACTTAGCCGAGGCGCCTGCACTGAGATACGGCTATCGACGATCGCGAGAATGGCTAGAAAATCCTTTTCTAATTGTTTATTTGAAAATATCACAACTACAACACTATAGCGCCTTATTTTTACATACCTACTAGCTTCCACCTCTCGGTTTCAACCACATTCCCGGGAGACCTTCTACTTTTCCAGGATAAAAGTAGCTTATTCCCAAGCTCGAACATGTCTTTGAGCCAAATAATTACAAAATTTGTTTAGTGGTTTAGACGTGGAGGCATAACAAACAGACAGAATTACTTTCACATTTATAATATTAGTTGGGATTATGACATAAATCTTGCTACAGAGCCATTTATTAATATGGATCAAAACAATATCCAGCAAAAAACGCGGAAGAAGTTACCAACTTGGTTTCGTAAATAACATACATATTAGACTACCAATGATTTATTGCACTAAATTATATATAACAAATCCACATTAGAATTGGCCTTAAGCATAGGCAACTTATTTTTTTACAATCTATACCGATTAGGACATCGCATTTCGCTCATTCTCAGAATTTGTTCTCAAATATTTGCAATAATTACATCATCTTATCGTTATGCATAAATCAAATGCCAATAAAGATGAAACGTTGACGAATTTAGACTGAATGGAAAGGTTAAACACAATTAATATTCATTTGAAAATATCAAGAGATCGAACATTGTATTAATTCTATGTGACCTTTATGAAATGTTTTTTTTTTCTTACCCAATAAAGAGGTAACTAAAACGTTGACTTTAACCCTTATTAGGAATTACCACTGTAACGTAACATTTTTGCTATTTGCAAGTAAAATATGACGATATTGTTAATATTTTATGCTTTTATGAATAAATAATTTTGGTGTAAATTCGTAAACTATTACAAAAAGCATAAGTATCATAAACGATAACATGTCTCAATTCGTCGCATATTTTCGTTGATAACTTTCCCATTTCAAAAACATTAAACCAAAATTAGGTTCGTCCACCGAACGTCCTCTACGCAATCGTAGGCAGACATTCATAACTCATCTAAACAACGGCCATAACTTCACCGAACAACAATGAGAAAACATAAAATTCCATTACAAACACAATAACTTCAAAATAAATAACAACCGCGAATACCTATAGAGTCGTCCCCTCACATATTAACCTTTATGATCTAATTTGGCAATGGGCAGGGCCATTTGGCAGAGGACGAGTGCTCTCATCCACAATATTACATTCAATGTGCCGTGCCCCATACAACAGGTACTCATGGTACAGCAGATATGTGCTAAGAATGGCGACTGATAGTTTTGAAACTTGCCAAATAATGTTATGTTTAGAAATTTTCAAATACGAATTGTTGTACTTGTTTTTTGTGGGCGCAAGCTTTAACTCTATTATTGAGTCACATGAGCTTTTATAGTTATTCAATATATGTAACCTGCTATTATTTGACATAGTAAAAATTCTAATACTTTGTAAAATAAATAATTTACAGAAATGCTCATCACAAATTTATTTTGTTTTTGAAAGAGTCGAAATTTATTTCTATAATTATGTTTTGTTTACAAACGCTTTATTTATTTGAGTTCACGATTTATTATTATATTTTTTGGATGGTTTAACAACATAATACTAATATTAATATATATATAATAATGCATAATAATAAAAATGGTATTTTTTAAAACAAAATCCACAGAAAGTAGGAACATTATCAAGGAGCCTTCTATACAGAGATAAATTCAAACGGAGTAAGTACGTGGCAGGCGCAGTGACAGTTTACTTTGGCAATGTTCCTGCGAGCAATAGGTGCGTTTCGTTGTTCAAATGAAAATGTTGCCGTTAGAGCTGGGCTGGCACACAATAACGTATGCCGTAGAAAGTTTGCCATATATTTACGTACTATTTGCAAAAACAGTCGTTAACAATTTAGGTAATATAATATCCTGGGACATTTTTAACACACTGCCAATCTGATTCCACTCTGGATACCAATCTGGTACCTACATATATATCTAAAAAACGTTATAGTTCGCTAAGTATAAAATTTGTCTCAGCATCGACAAGCTAACGATTTTGTGAGTTTTTTTTTGTTGTTATGTTCTCTCATCTTAATTCGTTAGGATAAAATCAGTTAAGTCCATCATAAAAAAAGAAACAAAATAAAGGTAAACAAGAGAACCGTTGCCGTTGACGTAATTTCGGCGAAGGGAAAAAAAACACTAGCTATTACCCTTATCTAGGGTAAGTCAATTTTCCCCACTCCACTCTTACTGCACAAACTTAACAATTATCAATGCTAACTGAAATTGAACTTTATTTCTTTAGTAATAGGGTGGTCATGGTGATATAGGTAAGTTTGTAACTCGATGTCCAACCTGGGTATGTGTAAGAACGTTGACAAGGTAGAGGCTGATCGTATAATCCTCATAAAATAAGGTAGCGAAAGAAAATCGTGATACACTGAGAACATTTTTTTTTCGTAATAAAAAGGTTGCCATGATAAAACTTTCATAAAACATTTAAAAAACGAAACGATTTTTTTATTTCTAGGTTAGGTGATGGTTAGCTACAGTGGCTTTCGATTGTTGGATGTTCGATTCTCAGTTAGGACAAATAGTGTGTTCACTCTATGTCTTATCTATATCTTTTATATTGAGAATATTATTATCAGGTATCTGATTTCCCATTACAAGTTTACCTTATACTCAGATTATTCATTGTAGGCAGAGAAATGACATTTCCAGTGTGGCAGGTTTTTAGTCCCAAATAAATAGTGTTGTGGTAGATTCGAATTTTTACAACTAAAAGTCGGCTAAGGACAAAGGAAACTCGACTAGAGTTAAAAATAATACTCTTATCTATATTATTTGTTATTGGCTATTGGAAGAACTATAGTCATAGTCACTTGTCACGCTATGGACCCCATTTTGTTTTGGAAGCGACTATTTGTACGGGTAGGTACTAGACAAATAAATTATATTTATTCGTACATTTATTATTTTTTTTTAATTAAACATGAATTGGATGATTAGCCTATGTTAGGTTAATTAAATTAATAACATTTATTCGAGTTTATCTATTTAATTTTGGTTTCAATTAAATTCAAATTTAGTTTTAAAGAAATGAAATTTTGGGATTTTCTACTAGATTTATGTATCGGATACTGAAAGAACAAAACTGCCGAACATCACTATTGTAGCGGGTCACCCTTTTTTGTATCAGTGACAGTTGCACTTGTCATTTTTCTGACTCGAATTATTAATTCGATTATAGTGTGCAATTTAATTTACGCATGAACCTCAAACATTGTTATGTTTGAGGTTTCTTTGTTACTTCATATTTACCAGATTTTATAATAGACTAACTAAATTATTTTAGTTATTTAAGACCATTTAATTATAAAATACCTATTTTATTATATGCTACATTTTCATAAACACGTTAAAAATCAAGAATGTGACTAATTCATAAGTGCTTGATTGAGGCCTATTTGAATAAAAATGATTTTGATTTTGAACAATCACTCTTGTCACTCAAGCACTACTCAGTCTACATATTTTGACGTGAAACGTCTTTAAAATCGCGCCGAAACATACGGGTACCAGGTTTAAAAAGTGGACCGTAACGAAAAGGTCTATATCATCGTACCTTAATAATTAAAAAACTATTAGTCTTAGAAACAAAAATGTGGTGTGACTATTTCACTTATATAGTCAGCTCACTGTTATGACATTGAGTTCATTTGTTTTCATTTCAATATTTTAATTTAAAAGCGATTCGCTAACATAGACGTTTCACGTTAAAACCAACGGCCGTGGATTTTTTCACACCTACCCTACTGTGCCACCAGCATATCGATATAATCCGATACCGATGCCGATGTCGTCCGGTATCTCCGCGTTCCGTCCGACCGGACCGCCGCCGGACGGCCGGTTTATAGCCGACCGGACGTTAATAGGCAATCGTACCTTACGCACCGGTATCCTATCGTTTTCCTATATCTGGCGAGCGTCGTTTAAGCAAGTTTACTTCAGTTCGTTAGTGAGAAACCCTATTAATCTATAGGTACTAATATTATAAAGAGAAAAATAATTGTGAGAAAAATAATGAACTCATAAAGGTGTGGCGATTTCAAAAATAATTTTACTATTTGAAAGCTACATTATCAGGAAGTAGCATAGACTATTTTATCCCCGTATTCCCACAGCGACGGGAACTACGCGGGTACCGTGTGTAGGCAGCTAGTCACACTAAGTACCTACCTACTTGTTTTAAATACATATTTTTTTGTACTTTAAAAACCCATTAATTTCAAACGTCTTGTATCATGTAATCATGATCAGCCATTCTGTGGTGACGGCTATTTCTATTTATCGTATAGTTTAACCTAATTATATAGTATACTTTCATAACACTGAAATTTCTATTATCCCTACTAATATTATACTTGCGAAAGTAACTCTGTCTGTTACGCTTTTGCGCCTAAACCACACAACCGATTTAAATGACAATTCGATACCTTAATTTGCAAAACTAATAACTCTACTTTTTCTTCACTTTTTTTGTATCAAAATGTGGAAAAGTGGAGTTATTAGGTTTGCAAATTAAGGTGTCGATTTATAGGCTAGAGCTTGGGAAAGGACATAAACTATTTCTAAACCGGAAAAACAAAAGTCCCTTGGGATCAAAAGACATTTAGTTTTTAGTTATTTTATTAACTCTACGCAAACTGCGTTCCTAACTTTAGTTCTAACCTAACTTTACAAACTTACCAGCCAATCACTAAAGGTACTACTTTCATTTACACTGAGTTCCTAAACACACATTTTGTGTGCAGTCAATGAGATCTCACATCTTCTATCTCTATCCCTCTTATAGTATATTGTCCGAACGAAGCATGCGATTCGTTTGTTGTTTTCCATTTGAATCGACACAGAAAAAATGCCTAAGTCTTCTTCTTCCTGCCTTCTGCCGCCTAAGCAGGGTCGGTACAACATGTGGTTTTCTTCCGTTCCTCTCTGTCAGTCATTCCCTTCTTACACAAATCACCTTTTGGCGTAAGGTTTGAATGTTCTGTAATAACACATATGGAAGGAGCCACTAGTACCTACTTACTCATAATATATTTATTCATTTAAATAGGCATTCTTAGGTTAGTATCAAGCTATTATGGTAAAAATCTAAACTCTATACATTGACTTTTTAACCAACCTCCAAAAAAAAGGAGGAGGTTCTCAATTCGGGTTTTGAGTAGGTTTAGACTGTGGAGAACCGCCCCGCATCAATGTTCCACCTCGCGGCTAATCCTAGTCGTTACACCTTCATGTGTGGCAAGGAACTTAGCGTTTTGCACACCATTTGTCTAATTCTATAAACTAGCTCCTGTCCCGCTGTGTCTTCGCTTAGTAAAGACAGCTTGGGAATAGTGTAGCTTTCTGCCAGTGAAAGAAATTTAGAAATCGGATGAGTTGTTACTGAGATTTCTTATTACATACTGAGTGACGAACCCGTCTATATTATTAGTATAGATAAAGGTGTGTGTGTTTTTGAGTATTTGTCATAAATCAGATCTAAGTAAATCAGGCATCATTTCGCAGCTGAGGCATCATTTATTTAATCGTGGACATTCATAGATTTTGATTTTGTTCAAGTTGTTCCTTAGTTTAATAGGTATATTATACTAGATGTCGTACGTTTATATTCGTGTCAAAATATCATTCGCTACATAACGTAATGAAGATATAAGCCCATATTGGCTTTACTTAACTGTAGCTATGTTCATTAGCATTAGAAGTTTCGTAGATGTAAGCACGCCTCCGCTTCAGCGCGTGGCGTTCTCCCAGCTGTTTTAACGGCCATACTCCGTGCCATTTGCAACACCATCGTCTTAAGAGATTTTCTTACGGCCCCACGGCCCCACGTATTGTGGCCGAGATTTGTGGACTCAAAGTATTGCGCTAAGTGCCTCCACTCAAGTGCACAATTGATTGGGGGCCCACCGACTTGACTTTGCGCTAATTTGTTGCAGTTTAAGTTTCATTGATTTAAAAAAGAGATGTGATGTTTTTTTAAACTACTTTTTTAACCTAACTAGTTCTATGTAGGTCACATAGTTGAAAAACATTTGTATTTGCTGGACTTACATATCTGTTTAAGTATATATCTGTTTAAGTATATATCTATTTAAAAGTAGTATATCAGCTGCTCTGTTTAATTTGCAATCAGAGATTGGCCGTGTTTGAAAAGTGTCCCACTAAAATATTTTTTTATATATATTATAACGTTTTACCTACTTATATATATACCTGTGTAAAGCCAATAAATAACCAACTGAGAGCAGTGAAAGATTTTCACGGTGCGTTCACGAAATTGGTCGCGCAATATTTTTTCAGCACATTTTAGGGTTCGTTCAGGTGATCGTAAATCACTTGTCTAGACGAGTTTTATGGCCGCTGACGTACGCACTATTGTGTACAGAACCACGTTATTGTACTGCAGTTTGTACTACGGCACTATGGATTACCGTTAATCTATAGGTACTAATATTATTAAGTAAAGTTTGTGAGGTTTAAGGGGTTAATCTCTGGAACTAATGAACAGATTTTGAATGTTCCGGTAAAAAGCTACGTTATTTGTAAGTGTCATAGGTAATACTTTATAACTGTATTCCTTCTGTAACGGGTAAAACCGCATGGCGTAAGCTAATAATGAATAATTTAATATGGCATCTTACTTGCAGTTTGACAAGAGATGAAAAGCCTCTTTGAAATAATTGGATTGGTTATTACTGAGTTAAGATTTGAAAATAAATCTATGAGAAAATACAACCTTCTGCACCGAGAATTAAAGTTGACAATTTATAAATGCCTGTGAAAAAAATCATTGTATAGTGTAGTTTTTGCAACTCAATCAAACGACAAATCATTTTGTTACAACAGGCCAGTATTAGCACGTAAATATCTACGACATATTTTATTTCAGTTAAACTAAAATTACAAGCAAAACCAAGGGGCATCGTAGTACACAATATCACGACCATAATGCTACCCCCAGGGTATTACAATTCGCAAATTCAACGCACACTACTCACATAAACATCGCGTCGCAAGGTGTGCGTCACAAAAAATACCTCCCAAATGCGAGTCGGACTCTCGTATGAAGGGTTTCGTACCATTGTACAAAATTTAATACTATGTAGGTACTTTTAAGGATGTCCAGATGTCCCTGTGATTTTGTTGCCAAAAATATATTTAAATAGGTATAAGCAGGAAGTCGATGGAGGAGGCCTATGTTCAGCAGTGTACATCCTACGGTTGATATGATGATGATGAGGTATAAGCATTTGTGAATTAGTCTAACACTCGGCTTGGAAAGTTACTTTAGGGAAGAGCCGGAAATAAACTCTTTTTAAAAAACCAACATAGATTTATTACATTAACAAGAATGCAAAAAAATCTTCTGTTTTTGTAGGTTATAGTTAATTTATTTTATTTGTTGTTTTTATAAGATCAGAAATACACATTCTGTGAAAGCTTCAATTGTCACCTGTTACGGGTCATGAAATGAAAAGGATTGTCTGATAGACGGATTGCTCACGCTTAGCAGGATCTCGTTAGTTCCACAAGTACGGAACCCTAAAAATAGTGCGATTTATTAAAAGGGTTCGCTGTCCTTGTCTAGTCAGGTCACGTTCACTACCGGCCAGATTTGGTTCCTCCAAGGTACGCTTCTTTGATGTAAACTTTTTTCATTCTTTATTGCCGCTTCTTTCTTCAATATTGAAATCGTGGGTAACCATTTTGGAATCGTGATTTTATACGTGGTCCGTTCTGGACGATGTACGGCGAGTAATGTTGACTATGTGCTGTAAATATTTTGTAAATTGATAACTGTTTGGAGACTATGAAGGAGATGGTGGTACATGAAGGAGAAAATGTAATGGTAGTGGCATAGTAGTTTTTAAGGTATGGCTTTTAATTAAAACCAACATTTATAACTATGTAAAACAAAACAACGTTAATCACTCAACAGTTAGTTATTATATGTGTATACTTCATAGTATAGCAATTCAATATTAGTAAACTTCACTTTAGTAATATAGAAAATAAATAAAAACTGTGGGCCCGTGTAATGCTCTAAAACTGACTGCTGGTCACCGGTTAATTCACCCAGCAAGTAGCAACATTTGTGTTCGCGAACATGTCTGTTGGTCTTGTATCTGTAAATGTCTACATAAGTATTTGGTCAACTATCTGGTGACAATAGTAAGTGTTCTACTTAGTTTGGAACGAGATTATCCGTGTTACAAGATCTATTATCACAACTTCCTAAACACTTATCGAAACAATGAATACCTCACTAAACCCAAATCTCATCTAATAAAATTCCTCAAACCGAAGAAAAAACAAAGGCATCATAAATTGATTCCCCCAATCGAATTCCACACTATCTGTCAACAGAATTATCTCAACCCTACCTACGTTTACTGCTTTGGGTCAAAATGATCTCAATACCTGATGCGAAGTCACGTCTCGCGCTTTGAATGGCAAATCACTATAAGGTAGACCTTTGGGGCCTCTGAGACCGAGTATGAAAATAAAATGATTGCGACTGGGGTCCGGGTGTTGGGGCACTGTATTACAATATCCCCTAAAGGTCGGGCCACAATCGCACCTGATGTTTGCAGTTCCCCGTTGTATTTTGATTTTTATCACTGATAAATTGTGTGTGGAAGAATCTTTATGGTCTCACGCCGATATGAGTTATTGTGTTTTTATACGATTGTGATGGATCCATGAATGATGTATGTAAGTTATTATTCGATTTAGAAACTTATCGTATTGCTTTTGCATATTAATTCGTTATTGGTCGTATTTCTATTGTTTGTTGTGTAATGCAATTTAGCTTATAGCCTTCCTCGATAACTGGGTTCAAACAAACACACTCTTGAGTTTTAAAATACATATTAGGTATGTATTGTTGAGTATCTCATCTGAAAGCTGACTTCCGAGAGTTTAGTAGCTTCAGCAGCTTTGACCTTTACAAGTGCTTAAACTTAATAAAATATGGATTTAATATTAATTTTGAAAACCTAAATGTATATAAGTATATTAATAACTGCATGTAGCATTGTTTGTGCAATATACAGGTGTCTGCCCACCCCCTCTAGTGAAGGGTTGGCGTAATGAATCGATCTTGGCATTAGTTAGCATGAATTAAGCCAGTATCTGCATCAGATTAATGAAGATATCTCTGACTCGTATGTACAGGATGTAGGTAAAATGTATTTTTATTGTTAATTATTTTATTACAAGCCGCCTCGCGGTCTCACCAGTGAGGCTGGGGATTTTAATTTTTCCTACCAACGAAGTACGACTAAATATAACAAAACGTATGAAAATTTTGATAGAATAACATGAACTTGTAAATACAACATTTAAATTCAAATCTCAGCTGCATATGAATTTAAGGTAATATCCAAATCGTAGCCTTACCGAGCTTCTTCTAAAACTTCGAAGAAACTCAATATACTTGATACCTATAACAAGACATTAAAAAAAAAGACACAAAAATTTTAATACATATAAACATAATAGCTAAATACCTACCTCTTTAACCTTTTAACTATACATTATGACTATCAATCAATACCAAATTGTCACCTACCTATGTAACTTTGACTTTGACTTCAAAACAAACACATCCTGTAAACATGATCTTACCTTCACTAAAGTACGTCTATGTCTCGAGGGTAGCTGAATAAATTGCAACGAATAATTCTTGAATTAACATTTTTAATCTGCGACGAGATGTTACACGAATAAATTACGGAGTACCTCTGAGATTGTAACAAATGACACGAGTAGGTAGCCTGTATATATAATTTGTGCGGTTTATATTTAGTTAGAATTGAGAATTTTAATTTTAGACTTTCGAGCTGTCGGTCGTGCGTTTCCATTAAATTCAAACGAGTGCTTGAGCATGTCGATGTGTTTAGTATCAATGTTTTTATGTATTTAAAAACGTGGTTAACATAGTACAAGCTCTGCTTAGTTAGGAATTAGATTGGCGATGTGTGAAAGGGTATTTATTTTTACTCAGAAAATTTGTAATCATGCTCTTGTCATGTGATATCTATAACACTTCAGTCTCGTCTTGGTTTTTTAAAAGAGTAATTACTGAGTTTATTGCCGGTTCTTCTCAGTAAAAACTACTATCAGAACCGAGCATTAATAATGACTATTCATAAGTGCTTTATTGAGGCCTATCGGAATAAAAAATATTTCGATTTGATTGATTTGATTTTATTCGTAAATCTTCTATTACAAAACATGCAATTAATGAACAAACAAAATTACATACAAAAAGTATAATTATTTCAGCATTTTTCATAATTAAAACAATAATTACAAAACTGCGCCAACAATAGTGTGGGGACAAAAACCGGTTTTACCGGTGATTTGGTACCGCGCGATACCGCGACGGGCCATAACCGTAATTCAAGCGGTCATTTTGTCCAGTGAATCAGTCACCTGCCTAGCGGCCCCCACTTTATATATGACTCTCGTTATTGCTCTGTTTTAGTGGACGAGGCCATTCGGGAATATTTTCTGTGGTATTTTGATGTGTTAAATGCACATACATTATTTGAAACCGTGGGGAAGGCGACTCTCGATCATGAAAATCTAAAATTCCAAAAAGCCAGTATTAACACTCTTAATGCACGGTTCTGAAAGTTGTTTTTACTGAGAAGAGCCGGCAAAACTCAGCGATTACTCTTTTCGTGAGCATTAAAACCCCTGGCCCGTACCTCTGAGTTTAAAAACTTACGTGTTTCACACAACTGGCTTTCTTAAATAGTAATGAAACCCGCATGCTCGATGTCACAATTAAAAGCATGTATTCGCTAATCCACGCTATATACTATAGGTACCCCTAGCTGTTAAGAGAGGCTCGGTAGAGACGTATATAAGCTAATGATGATGATGAGACGTTATGTAACTGGCGACCTACCCCGGCTTCCTACACCAGGAAAGGAAGGCTTGGTTGCTCCCTGTGACCTGTTCCTATCAAATACCTAATCTATCAAATATAACTTATTTTGTACGAAACACCAACATCATCACATAATATAATATAAATTGACAAAAGCCCACCTGCAACCAACTGAAATTCAGATCAGATTTCCACGTAGATAGCCGTAATGTGTTTGAAATCCGTCGCAAACAGGTTCAAACCGGCTCTAACTGGCTCAAACAGGCGTGTAACCGAGGAATTTGTATGCAAATTGACGGCCCTATTGCAGGTGTTCCTTCGGGAACAATACGATGTACAGTGCACAACGAAACGTGCTTTTACTGCCGTGTGTACAGCCTGCATAAATGAATTGACAAATAAAAATATTCAGGGACTACACAGGCATGTAGCTTGCTCTAAGGTATGCGAGCTTCGGGGCTATGTCAAACACATAGTTAATATGCTTCGACGGTTAAAGACATTAACACTTAGATACTCGGAAGTCCCGGAACAAACATTCTTCTACATACTTAGATACTATTTTTGTAAGATTCAAACCCTGGTACTGTTAAAAGTGTAACTAGTGTTATAAGTTCAAAGTCATTAAAGAATATATGTAGTTGCATGCTTCAACTACCTAGGTTGAATTTTATGCGACATTTTAGAACTTTGTGTGACTTTAGGCATTTTGACTGTTCCCATCTATTTGTTATATTGCTGAATGTACCTTCTAAACGCGGCTAAATTGTTTCTATTATCCATAGATGATGATTTCCATTATATACCTATTTTTTTTTACTGCAGCAGTTAATAAATCTAAATTTTACCGGTTCTTAGTCCAACCTTGCTTATGAAACCTTATCTATATCTATTTTATTTATTTTCAAACCATATTAGAATATCATACTATCCTACTGAAAAGGGCTTTCTAATGTAACAAAATAAATTCAAACACAAAGCAAGAGATTACCAAAAAAAACTTAAGCAGTTCTCAGCTATTATTGTTTTAAAGGACAAGGTAACTTTGATAATACGCTAATTCTGTCGCTCTCTATTCCACCCTCCTGAACTGGTTATCGGTAAAGAAAACGACCTGAACTTTGAAGATGTTTCATCATGATTATGCTCCGTCCCTTTCCTTTCTTCGCAATTAAGTGAGATGTCAGGTCTGTAGGCTGCTGAATTTCAAAATTGAGAATTCTTATTCTGTACGTAGCATCAAGGTGGACTAAGTTAGAGAAGTTTCAAACTGATAGGGCTGGGCAATGGAGATTTATAATCGGTTTGTAATAATATTTTACTTGATTACAAAGTCAAATGATTTTTATATGTGTAGGTTAAGTGAGCTTATTAGGTAATATTATTAGATAAATACAATAAGTAACAGGCGTTTTGGAATATAGATAAGTAATAAATAATAATAAATCACACTCGTTTTTTGAATGGTATAATATGGATAATGCCTATAAATTTAGTATTTTATTACTGATCTACTTTTAATCCAAGTTCGGTAATAATTGGACAGCAAATATTTTTTCGTTTTCTCTTAATTTTAACGAAAAAATGTGTACATCTATAAACTTTAACTGTTTTTATTATGTATACTTCCTGGGAGACCTTCAACTTTCTTGGGATAAAAGGTAGCCCATAACTATTCCCAAGCTTAGGTCTATTTTTGTTCCAAATGAAAATAAAATTTAGAATAACAGCCAGACAGTGTTACTTTCACATTTATAATAATATTAGTAGCGATATTACAAATAATACAATTTATTTAAAAAACCGGTAAAAGTATCGATAGCGCACGTCCCCACCCTATATTGCAGGAAGCGATCGAGAGTGAATTCCTTTCACCTGATAGAACGGTTATTAGCCAATTCGATGTCCATTCCGATCCTAATAGAGGTGTAATAAAAGGGTCCCTCTCTATTTTTTGCGTTTATTCGCTAAAAAAAGGTAAAAATAAAATTTTCT